>JAUCMU010000036.1:4876139-4901104 GCA_032275025.1 Enteromius treurensis
TTTTGTAAAAGATGCATTAATATCTTAATTTAACTAAGGCCTAGTCCTGGTTTAAACTAAGCCATGTTTGATAAATATTAAGATGGCAGTACTGACACACAGATATCTCAAATATAAAAGGTAGCACACAAATTCTGGATCTCAAATGAGCCATTTTAATCTAGATTAATCTACATTAATCTAGATTAAAAAACATAATCTATGCCCACCCCTAATATTTATATATATAACAGTATATATACATATATACTATTTTATATAAATTTTTTCTACATAAATTGCTTTTCACACATTACTGCTTGCTAACATACAAGATGTGGATTACTCAGTCACAATATCTCAGTAACATAAGAGTCAGAGTAAGATCTGACACCTGTTGTATAATATTTGGATCAGTTTATCCCACCCTTATGCTGTCATTGTTGTAGTAAACACAAGCGTATTAGCCTCTCCGACATTAACTTTGCTTACAGAGTGAAACCCTCATTTGTAAGAGATCTGTCCACTGTAGCAAAATGTGATCACAGTCCATTGACCCTCAATAGGGAGGATTTTGGGTCTACAGTGGGGGTCATGAGACCACTTTTAGCACAACACAGTGCTTTGCCACCCAAGCCGAACAGTAATATACTTCAAAATTGGATGTGTTCTCAAGGTGTGAGATAGTTTTGATCATTTTTAAAGGCATTTCCATGAGGAACCGATGCAAATTCTGAGAAAGGTATGTTCAAATCAGGAATACGAGCATGAAAATTGTGATTCATTACTGGGCAAAATGTATTGTTTTTAGTAAAAGCGCTGAGTGATGTGCAGTGAAAGGGTAACTACCTCTCAGATCAGGAGAGCGTGGTGCTGATGAGAAGTCACTGAGCTGGAGCTGAGATCTGGAATATGATGCTGTCACATCGTGTTGGACGAGTGTGTCATGTGCTTGTGCTGGTGTTGTGTTTGTCTGCGGCTGAGGACTTCGACTGGTCAGCGAACAACCACGACTCCTTCTATTATGGCACTTTTCCAAATGGTATGATGCCATTGTTACAAAATGGATTCCTTTCTTAGACGTTATAGCCTTTGGGAAATGAATTGATCTGCATGGATTTAATTAGGAAAGTTAAACACATTACCTGACAAATAATACTTAACATGAAAGACGTATTCTCTAACGTTTCACTTAATTTGTCAGGATTTTCGTGGGGCGCCGGCAGTTCAGCCTATCAAACAGAAGGAGCCTGGGACAAAGATGGGAAAGGACTGAGCATCTGGGATGTGTTCACTCATAAGAAGGGAAAGACGTTCTTGAATGATACTGGAGACTCTTCATGTGAGGGATACTACAAAATCAAGGTGACCGTGCTGGTTTTTGCTACGACATGGAATATGTGAAATGCCCCAGCTTAAAATGCAACAACAGTTTTGCTTAATTTTCTTGTATAGGATGATATTTCGTTGATAAAAGAGCTGAATCTGAATCATTATCGTTTTTCCATCTCCTGGCCCAGGATCATGCCAACTGGAATCAGGTGTAAGTAGCCTATTTGTGGCCTGCTACTAGCTCTAGGTAGGATTATATATATATATTTGACATCCACTTTTGTGTATTTGCAGCTGACCATGTGAATGAGAAAGGAGTGAAGTACTACAGTGTTCTTATTGATGAGCTGCTTGAACACAATATCACTCCCATTGTGACCCTTTATCATTGGGACCTGCCACAGGTGTATATTCCTGCATATATCCAATAGGCCTACTAACAGCGCTATTTAAATTATTATATTCTATTATATTATATTGTTTTGCTTGTTCAGATAACGCAACATTGTGTCATAAATTTAACATAACATAAATGTATTAAAAAAAAAATTGTGCAATGGCTGCATTAACCAACAAATTGCTTGGATCGAATGTGATAGGTGTATGTGCTATGCTTTAAGTATCTCTAGATCTCATACATCCCTATATATTGACATTAATTGATGTTTTGTCCACTAAGTCAAAGTTTTGCTGAGGTAGCAGCACCTTAAGAATAGACTGTCCGTCACAGCCTCCTTTTCATTTTCTAAACAAAAAGAGCCAATTTGATTCATTTTATAGCTACTTGACCCTCTCAACAATATCTGTCAAGATTTGACAGTACACATTTAATGAATTTCATTCATCCATTGTAATGAGGAACTACTATTATGATAATAATAGATAGTCTAACCTATTTAGGAAGGTTTTATTATATGACATTGTGTCTGTACATTTGGACAGGTTTTGCAGGAGAAATATGGTGGATGGCAGAACATAAGCATGGTTCATTTTTTCAACGACTTTGCCAATCTTTGCTTCGAACGCTATGGGGACCGTGTCAAATACTGGATAACTTTTAATAACCCATGGGTACGCTCACTCTATTCTTCTCTAGTTAATAACAGGAAATTAAAGAAATGTGTAAAGGGTGAGCTTATTAATTCTCATTATGTGGCAGTCAGTGGCAGTGGAAGGATATGAAACTGGAGAACATGCTCCGGGACTGAAGCTAAGGGGCACCGGGGCCTACAGAGCAGCTCACCACATCATTAAGGTAACACATCAGTTCCTTGAAAAAATATTGTACCATGGTATTTTAGAGGTTATTGCACAACACTGTTTGCGTTGGTTCACTAACAGGCACATGCTAAGGTTTGGCACACTTACGATACTCAGTGGCGAAACAAACAAAAAGGTATGAGCTTGCTTACCGATATCAATGTGTTTATTAAAAAATACACCCTCTGAACCCTCTGGCTGTTTTCTTTTCTAGGTATGGTGGGCATTTCACTGTCCGGGGACTGGGGAGAGCCTGTGGACATCACTAACCAGAAAGACATTGAGGCTGCAGAGAGATATGTCCAGTTTTACATAGGCTGGTTTGCTACACCCATCTTTCATGGAGATTATCCTCAAATGATGAAGGATTTCATAGGTAATGTTGCTAAGTAGATGTTGAATATGTGAGGTTAAGAATGGCACAATCCGGCATATTACATACATCTTTTTCACCATCACCCGACCAATTAATGCACTTAACCTATTCTGTTCATTTTTTTCACACCTTGCTATGTGCGCTGTGCTAGACTGAGACTTGCCACATGCACTTGTATATTGTTGCTCTATTTGCTTCTTTATATGTCGCTTTGGATAAAATGACAATTTTGTTTTTAAGGCAGAAAAAGCGCACAGCAGGGTTTGGGAACGTCTCGCCTTCCCACCTTTTCTTCTCAGGAGAAGAGTTACATCAAAGGCACTTCTGACTTCCTAGGTGTGGGGCACTTCACCACACGCTACATCACCCAAAAGAGCTTCCCTTCAAACCGTGGCTCCACCTACTTCTCAGATCGGGATATAGCAGAGCTGGTCGACCCACGTTGGCCCGATCCTGGTTCGGAGTGGCTCTACTCGGTTCCTTGGGGCTTCCGCCGTCTGCTCAACTTCATAAAGGTGCACAAAGTTATTGTTTAAAAGGAACCGTTTCACATTATTTCCTCATGATGAATTTTTTATCTTGTTCCATAATTTATTATGTATTTTGTCTTTGTGACAGTATCATGTCATGAATTGACAACTTTTAACTCATGCTCATTGACTTTCTAAAGACGCAGTATGGGAACCCCATGATCTTCATCACAGAGAACGGAGTCTCAGAGAAGATGATGTGCACAGAACTGTGTGATGACTGGAGGATACAGTATTACAAGGGTTACATTAATGAGATGCTCAAAGGTAACTGGTCCAAAAATAAGCAAAAGGGATGGGTCACTCAAAAATAGAAATTGTGTCATCATTTACTTCCTCATTATGTTTCAAACCAGTATGACTTACTTTCCTCTGAGAAACACAAAAGAAGATCAAAAAAATATTGGGCCTCGTTAACTTTTATTGTATGGACAAGAAAGGTTTGGAATGACTTGATGGCATGTAAATAATGAGAGTTATCACAAATTATGCTGTATTTTATTTGTTGTTAACCTGCAGCTATCAGGGATGGAGTGAATGTGAAGGGCTACACTGCTTGGTCCCTTCTGGACAAGTTTGAGTGGGATGAGGGCTATTCAGAGAGGTTCGGCCTTTATTATGTGGACTTCAGGAACAAAAATAAGCCTCGCTACCCCAAGGCCTCTGTTCAGTTCTACAAACGCATCATTAAGTCTAATGGATTTCCCAATCAGAGAGAGGTACATTTATTTTGTTGAAATGCACCTTATGAGTAACTAGTCCTAGAGATATATATAAAAGTCACTGTTTTATCTTCTTAGGTTTTTTGTTTTAACATGAAATGTCAATTTTATGCATTGCAAGGACTCTAGCTAAATATATTTAGGTATGCATACATGTAAAACACAAAATACGACACCTAAGAGACTACAAAACTGTGCTGTTTGCTCGCTGATTAACATAACATTTTGAATGAACTGATGCTTTGAATGCTCCAGATTGTTTGACAGCCGACATGCGGTACTATTTGGATTAGAGCATCTGTTTTGGTATTGAAACATGCTATTTGGTGTCATTGAAATATTTGTGGAGAACATTTCCGATTAAATAGCCGTTTAGGGTGAATAAACCAACAACCTCATTTGGTTATCTACCAACAAAACACCCTCTTGGAGAACCCCCTAGATTAGGATGTAATTACCATATAAATGTTGAATGTTGAACAACTCCAGTTGCCTTGGACATGTTCCAAATGTTTATTTTCAGATGATACAAAACCATATATTACCATATATACATTTTATACTTAACTGTTGATATCAACTATATATTAAAGGTGGTGTAATGAACTGAATTAAACTGCTGAATTATTAGTCAAGTTTAATACCATATAAAAAGACAAATTACGGAACAGGATCCTGAAAGGAGTGCCCATCTGCGCAAGCCTCTATCTGTAAGAGAACAGTATGAATAAGTGAGACAATGACTGTATGCTCTGAATCATCATTATTTGGCAGGTTGAGAACTGGAAGAGAAAAGCTACAGAGACTTGCTCCACCAGCAATCAGCTCCTTGCTGCAGGTCAGTGGATCATTGATTCGAACTTAGTTGAAGAAGCGGGGCAAACAAGGAAAAATTCCATTTGTTGATCACAGACTAAAAGAAACAATCGTGTAGCCTTTAATCAAGAACAAATTCGATGGGAACAAATTCCTCTTGAACAGTCCATGAGAACATTCCTTGTCTTCATCTGGTTCTCCGCTGTTTTATTATGCTAACCTCATTTGTGGTTTAACTCGGTTTCTGCTTAGCCATTAGTGTCCATAGGGACTCGGTATGCTTACCATGAGAACGGATTGACAAAGACTTTTGGGGAGGTCTGAAGCAGAGACTCAGCTGAAACCTCTAACAGGATTTTTCTTTGTTTGCCCCTCCAGCTAGAAGCAAATCCAAGGAAAAGAAAGATCATGTAAAGATGCCAAAGGTTTGGCCAGTGCCTGGTGAAGTTTAGACATAAAGAAGTAACTTGTTCTTTTCTTTTCAGCTTGGAAAACTTCTGATAATGTCTTTAATAAAAACCTCAGAATGATTGTGTGGTGTAGCTGGATAAAAAGAACATAAAGCAACTTCAGTTCTGGCTTGCTCTGATCATGGGAAGCTAAAATGAATGATGTTTTCAGGGGTCACATTCTTGCTTCAGTGAATGATGTTTAAATGCGTCCATAGTGCATGTATTCTTAATTAAATGTCACCATAAAGAAATAACCAGATCAGCTATATGAGCACATTTGATTAAAAGGGTTAATACATCACAAAACCTTAATTCATTAGGACAAGCCATACTTTTTACAACTACTTTAGCGGCCTTGTTGGATTAGTAGTTGGATCTTTATCCATCCACGCACCCTGGATGTTGCAGTCTGCAGCGAGACGCTCCTCAGAAATTCAGTTAACTGTCTGCTGCTTGCTTTGCTTTTTATTATCAGCAAATAATCATCTGATTATCGAGATTTGGAAAGCTTTTTAATCAGAACTTTTAAATGTAGCTTTTGCTACAACTCTTAATACAATTTCGATGAATCAGACTGAAGTCCTATGTGTGCTGTATTATATTCGTCAAACAAAAGAGTCAATATAAGTAACTTAAAATTATGCTTGATGTGGATGGCTTGCTGCTCTTTTGCTTATAACCCAGTTGAATGTGCTGCTTTATTGTGAGCTTACACAACGGCCCCCAAAGGGTTAATTTGTCCTAATGCCATCCTAAGATTATTTCTCTCTCTTCATTAGAGGAACAGCGGAATACGGCTGCCAATATTCTAAAACTTATTCATGGTAAGCCATCACACACACACACACAAACTATCCAGAAGTGATATATATTAACCCTTTGAGTGCCCCGTAACGCAAAAGCAGTGTGAAACTGGGCTATGCTAATATTTTTGTTCTAATAAACACATTTGTGCTTACATTTCAGATCCTTTAACCAGCCACATGGAGATGGTGACCGAGGTTGTGGTTCCCACAGTGTGCACCCTCTGCATTTTGATCAGCGCCATCTTTCTCATGTTCCTACTCCGCAAACGAAACTAACTCAAGTTAGCTAACTAACTCAAGTAAAAACGAAGTACTTTTGGCCATTTTTTCTGGGATAATAATATTTGCATCGAGGAGGTTAAGGACACTATGCTGAATTTAAATAATGTAGGGGAATAGTCATCTGCTTTTGGAAATTATTTATCTCTATGTTTTGTCTTTAACCATGTTGAATCTTAAAGTGCCCCTATTGTTCCATTTTTAAGAAGGCTCCTAATATTGTTTTGGGAGTCTCCTACAATAGGTTTACATGCATGCAAGATTAAAAAAAACATTTGTTTTTTCAAAATATGCTTTTAATATCACCTAATTTTCCAGCGATTGCTCTGATTGGTAAGTCTGTTGTGATTGGTCTACCGCGTAACAGTCGTCCGAAAATGATGTTTGTGGGTGGCGACGAGTTGTTTGCTGCTGACCAACGTAGAACATAGATGGGAATTATGCAAATGTATTACCCAATGATGAGCAGCCATCACAGAAGTGGGATTTGAATGACTCATTACGCTGTATTGAGTCAATTCTTTATTTTGGGAGGCAATAACTTTAATTAGCGATTTACAACTTTGCAGATCGTTTCCATTTACATACAGCTACATTACACAGTGCATTAAAAGCAATATTAGAACTGGCATAATAGGGGCACTTTTTAACATCTGCAAACTGAATTGGTTGCACATATACTACCATTCATAATTTTGGGGTCAGTAGGATTTTATTTCCAAGAAATGTATATTTTTATTCTGCAAGGATGCATTAAATGGATTAAAAGTGATAATAAATGTAAAATTCTACAAAAGATTTTTTTTTTTTTAATGCTGTTGTTTTGAACATTCTATTCATCCAAAATCCTAAAAAAAAAATAAAAAAAAAAAGTTACGTTTCCACAAAAATATTAAGCGGCAGTTATTTCAATTGTAATGTTTCACAATACTGTTTTTGATTGCATCATCAAATAAATGTAGGACTGGTGATCTTGACAAAACCATTGCATTAAATAAATAAGGCATTCGATTTTCTGTGAGTTCGTTTCTATGATATGGAGTCTTACCGGTGTCAAGTGAAGCTGATGAGACTACAGCTCACCATGGTCCTGTAATAAGAAATCTTCTCACATTCTCCATTCACAGACTCGTCTAGGGGTCCATCTGCATGTGTGTGACCAATCATTTAAAATGTCATGTTTGTTTCAAATAACAACAAAATACATAAATGTAGAACATCAAGCAGGGGGAAAAATAACTGCTAGTGACTTCACCTAAGTCAAAACTAATGTGGTCTACTAGAGGCTTCTCGCTGAGATACAATGCCGTCTTGACTTCCTTTGGCCCCTGTCCACTGGACACCTCCATAGCCCAAGAGAATGGTTGCTCCCTGACAGAAGAACATAAATATTAATTCATATTTACAAATATCATTATTCTGTTCAATACATCAACTGAAAGAATTATACAGAGGAAATATGACATCTCATAAGAACTGCAGCAAATACTCACTTCTCATAAAAATAGCTAATAAGAGCAGGTTTAATTTGCAGCTGGAAGACATGGTCCTCATCATAGTTGGATGTTTTGTAGTATTGTAAACAGGACCTGATATCAAATTTCATAGTTAGAAACAAGTAAGCGCTTTCCATCTGTTTAACTCTCTTGCTATGCACCATCCCCAATGCAATCAAATATTATTTATCTACATTTTGAATTGGCATTTGATTCATATATAATTTCCAGAAAGGGCAGGAAGCTTACTGAGTGAAAAGAAAGAGGCGATCATGAGGAAGACTGAGGAAAGTGCTGCAGGTGCCCAGGATCTCCAGAAGATGGTGCAGTTTCCTCACTCTTATCACCTGCTCCTGCAGGTCCACCTCTGTGTCCAAGTAGTATCTCTAAGAATTGCAAATAGAATGTATAAACAAGCCCAGTACATGCTAGTATTTATCCAAATAATAGAAAAACATGTAAAAGGTAGTTTTCTACCAAATAGTTGAGAGTTGTAAGTTCCTTTCCTAAAAAAGAACAACATCAGAATTAATTCTTCAATCTGCTTGTTAAAGAGCATCTAAAACCCAGTATTTTTAACAGATTTGAAATTTGAAAATGCATGTACCAACAAGGTAGTTGATGAAGTCTTTCCTGATCTTGTCCAGGCCAAGCTCTAGCAGCATATTAGCAGGTGTGAGGCCAGTGAGAGGCATGGCGTCTATCTGCTGCTGGTACGACTGCAGGATCAGTTTACTGAGAGTGCTATTGCTTTCTTTGTGGATCTAAGAAAAACAATAACCTCATTACATTAGTTTTAAATAATTATGCTGAAATTGATAAAAGTGTTAGATTATGTATATTTCATAATGGTTAACCAAAACAATCTCTAGTACATTTAAATAGACAAAGCTGCACACACCCATGGTTTGATTTTACCAAGTTTCACTGCTTTGACAACAATTTTCAGGCATTCTGTTATGTCTTGATATGAAGTCACACCTATGAGAAAAAAAGACTATTATTTAGTTTCAGTTAAAGTGTTTTGCTGGACTGTATTTTGTGAAAGTTCCCAAAGGTAATATTTACTCTTCCTCATCTTCTCCCACAGTTGTTCTGTAAAGTCCAGGTCTCCTCTCTCAATCACCATCGAGCTGAAGGCTGCTATAGCATCTGTTTTAGCTTTTTGTTTCTGTAATACAAGATCAAATGGATAGTTAGTATATTATATGCTAATTATTATATCAATATTATATTACCTCAGATGCTTTGGCAGTGTGTCCTGGTGCTCCTTGTCCAACATTCTCAAGCTCTAAAACAAGGGAAGAAAACAGCTTCATAAAGCAGCAATTTATCTCTAACAAAAAGAAATTTAAGGACTGACTATCAGCAGCATTTATGTCTATTTATGGTTTATTGCTATGTACACAACACATACAGTACATAAATGAATCAGTACAGCAGCTGCTATACCCTCGGTGAGTGCTCTTGTCAGATCCACTGCAGACTGAGTATCCATTGGTTCCAACCATTCAGTTTCTCCTGTTCTCAAACCCTCTGCTAGAGCCTAGTCAATGGGTTTGAAACAAAAGCA
This sequence comes from Enteromius treurensis, assembly GCA_032275025.1. Classification (NCBI taxonomy): domain Eukaryota; kingdom Metazoa; phylum Chordata; class Actinopteri; order Cypriniformes; family Cyprinidae; genus Enteromius; species Enteromius treurensis. The sequence continues at coordinate 4,885,761 of JAUCMU010000036.1, forward strand.
ATAAATGCTGATGGCATATTTTATATATATATATATATATATATATATATACACACACATACACACACACACACATAATAAATATAAATATATATATATAAAAAAAATATATATATATATATGTATGTGTGTGTGTGTGTGTGTGTGTGTGTGTGTACAAATTTAAACAAGGCTAAAACAAATTATATTACTCAAACTTAAAATGCTTTTTTATTAAAATGAACTTAAATACATAAATTAAAATGACAACAAATAAAATGAAATTAACGTCAAATAAAAAAAAAAAAAGACAACAAATAAAATGAAATTAACGTCAAATAATAAAAAAAGAGACAAAAGCAAAAAACTAAATTACTAAAACTCTTTACCAAAAATTAAAATGGCAACTGAAAATCTGAAAACAAAACATTAAAACAGTATATAAATAAGATTAAAATTGCACTGCATAGGAAACACTATTTTATTCCAACACTTACCAGAAGGAACTCCATCTCTTTATAGGTCTGATACATTGGACTCCTTATGTCTCCAACTGCGACCTTGATATTCTGTAAATAAAATGTAAAAAATAAAAAAAAATGCTTAACAAAACACTTAGTATCCTCAAGAGGCAGTATTATCAAAACTTGGGACTAAAGTCAACTTGATGTGGCACTGACCAGAGATGCTTTAGAAGACAATGGAGGACACTCCAATATTTTCTCCACGTTGTTCCAGGTCAGACTCGCTATTACACTGCTCTGGGACTCAAACATCATGCTCTCCTCTTTTAAGGAGCAAAACAGGTTGTACTGTGCATAGCCTTTGGTCGCCACCTGAAAAAAATAAAATCATAATACTTTTAAAAGGTACCCAATAGTGATAAACACATAGGAGCGAAATGACAAAAGAATTCTTACTGTAGACGCATGGTGTCTTTTCTCATGCTCTTGTTTAATCTCATCCAGTGTGGTGAAAGAGGTTTCATCTCCTGTTGGACCTGCAGAACATTGGGAAAGGTTTTTTTACTCTTTATGGGTACGTATCCCTTTGAATAATGCATGAGTAACAATACAAATAAGCACTACTACCTTTGCAGCTGACTGTATAAAGTTTGACACCACTGGTTTTGTTCCCACTATAGACAGTTTCTACTCCAAGCCAGGCAGTGGCACATGGGTCCAATTTGTCACAGCGGACCCACAGAGGGTACAGAGAGCCTGGGGCTTTCACCTGGGGCATGTTGGGGTTTTGAGCTATGGTGTACCAAGACAATAGCTGCCTAGTAAAATAAAGTTGGTAAAAATAATTCTTTATTATAGTTATCAGCTTTTGTAAGGGAAAAGCATTCTTCAATAGCAATAAGCTACTTTGTTCACCTTGCTTTCATGACAGAGAGAGGCTGAGGCCCTAGATCTTGCTCCACTTTAAAAAGACTTTCTTCAACAACACTGGTGTCAGCTGAAGTTTCTGTAGCTTCTGGTTCACACTTTGGTTGCTTTTTATTAAATAGGTTCACATATTATGTCATGTTATGGGTAAATTATAACACATATAATATATAGAGAGTCATAAACTGACTTACTGCTTTCTCACAAACAAAGATGGGCTGATTTCCACCGGTTATGTCGTGCAAAAGTTCTTCCTTCGCCACCAGAAGTAGTGAAATATCATCCTGCAATAAATCATATTTTCATTACGCATGAGTCTGAACATCTTTTCTTTTAATGTACATCCACGTTTATTTTACCAAATACGTGCTGGTTTCTTTTTTTTCATCCTGACACAACCTAAAACAAGCAAGGAAAGAAATCGTAGTTAAATACATAAAGTACACATTTATAAAATATACTGTAACGTAGCAAATCATGACAGATTCGCTAGTTACTCAAGTTCAGTCAATCGCAATAGAAACGAAACGTACAATAACTCACTTCAGAAATTTGACAAATGCGTTGGCGTCTGAAACTATTTTGGATCCCATTCCAATCGTTTGAAAACAAAATAAAGAAACAGTTAACAAATTCTAATCGCTTGAACGAAAAACTTGATTCAAAACCATTTGATTACAGCGCGCCTAATGTACGTCACGAGGATTAACTGGATGCTGTTGGGCAGGCGTTCTTTTTGCCACGCCCATTCTTGTTAAAACTAATATTAAACAATACTTTTTAAATTATTTTCTGAAGTTATTTGGAACTAAGAGAACTAAGATGCAACTAACGAGCTACTAAAAATCCAAACATATATAAATATTCGAATAATTCATTGAAAGTAGATCCATATGACCCATCCGCCAGCTTCCACCACTTAAATAGTGCCAAAACATACTACAACGTTTTTATATTATCGCATGTATCTTATTGCAACTCATTGTAATTAAAACAGTATATAGTGGAAAAATAATTTAAAATGTAATTCAATCTAGATCATGTTTATAAAAATAAGCTACTGACTAAAACGAAGCACAGGCTTGGCCGGAAGTGACATATGTCGGATGGATATGCAAGAGCCGGTGGAGTGCTTCATTCTTCCTTTTCTTCCGTGGCCGCCATCGAGTTGGGAGCGTGGTTCCTGGCGAGCCGTGAAAACTTAAAATAATGGTGAGCGCATTGAATGCTTTTTCGCTCTTTTAATCGAGTTTTCAATAAAGCTTATTCGTTATATTGTTTTACGTGCGCACAATTCTTCCGCCGTTTGGTTTTTGGATGAAATATTACCCTTTAGCTTGTACGCTCGCACTAACAGTGGTTCAAGGGTGCCATTTTGATCCAGTGCGGCGTGTATACACGTGTAGTCATGATTTGGCAGCTGACTCCGTTCAGAGGTTATTACCTCAAAATTCTAACACGGTTTTAAAGAAATGCTGTTTCGTCCTTTCAGAAACCCTAGTACCTAAATAAAACTTAACAGCTCTGAGATACGTAGGAATATAACGTTATTTGGAAATATTAGCTTGGGTGTTGTGGCCTAGTCTCAAGTTTGATCGCAGATACTTGTGCAGTAGACGAGATTAAGTAATCACTTTGAAATAATTCGTTTTTTCATAAAATGTCGTTTATTCATCCAATTGATAGCAAAAAAAAACATTAAAACGAAGTCATATAAGTTAAAACTACCATAGGATAAGCAATTAACGCAGTTGCTTTTAAGCGCATCACTTTAATTTACAGCAGTTTCCCACTAGCTAAACGTTTTGCTGCTCTTTTTATTTTTTTACCTCCCAAGTTTTTAAACTGCTACTCTTGCTATGATGGTGTAATTTGCGTCCGACTCTATGTTCAGTGACAGTTGCCTACTGTCTCATGCTGGCATAGAAGGTTGATGAAAACTAAGACTGAGCAAGATTCAATTGCATAACTGATTAATACATTTGCAAATGGAAATGCCTTTAGTTTTTCATACCTCTGTTTTTGTTTTAGTCTTGTGCCCGACCGTTAATCTCGGTCTACTCCGAGAAAGGGGAGACATCTGGCAAAAATGTGGTCCTGCCTGCAGTGTTCAGGGCTCCCATCCGCCCTGATGTTGTGAACTTTGTGCATACCAACATGCGCAAGAACAAGCGCCAGCCCTATGCTGTCAGTGCACTGGCCGGTGAGTGTTTTATTAATGTTAAATTGATATGATAATAATTCAATGATGAGATTCCACTTCAAGGTCCGTGTTTCTGACGACTGATTATGTTGGAAGTTCTGAGAGGCATTTGTCTGTGAAATTTTGCCATGGTGTATGACATGATGAAATAACTACCAAATGTGGTGTTTCAGGTCACCAGACCAGCGCTGAGTCCTGGGGCACAGGAAGAGCTGTGGCCCGTATTCCCCGTGTGCGCGGTGGTGGTACTCACCGTTCTGGACAGGGTGCTTTCGGAAATGTATCCTGAACTATCACAATATTTACTTCAATTAGTGAGATCTTGATTATAAGCAACACTTGCTGTGATGGTGTAATTTGCGTCTTACTCTATGCACAGCGACAGTAGCCTGCTGTCTTATGCTGGCATGGAAGGTTGATGAACAATAACTCTGAGCAGGTTCACAGATGCATTTATAATTGAGGCCTGTTCACACAAACGCAAATGTGCATCAAAGGAAATTTGATTTGGGTTTCAAATAAGCTTTGTTTGGACCAATGAGTAAAAATAGCAGAGGGGAAATGCAGAAATACAGTGGTTTATCCCTTTACTATCATACAGAAACGGCTCTCTGCAACTTTTTTTAACCCATATATCACACAGTTAGTTCAACAGAGTTTTCAGGGCAGCGCAGATTTTTGTATGTATTTTGGTGATTTAAATGATGCTAAAGAAGAGCTGGTTCAGGATTCTTGGCATTTTTTTTTGTGTAGTGCAGTGGAAAAGACATTGTAACTGCTTTGAAGGGGAAGTCACACTGAAAACATGCTAATGTTCACCTGAACAGACACATTAACAGTCATCGATTCAAATCAATACTTAATAAATCAAATTTTCACATTGAATATCCATTTGCGTGTGAACAGGCCCTTTAGTGTATACTGTTGACCCTTGACTCCACTGTAGATGTGTCGTGGTGGCCGCATGTTTGCCCCCACAAAAACCTGGCGCCGTTGGCACCGCAGGATCAATGTTAACCAGAAGCGTTATGCCATGTGCTCTGCCCTGGCTGCCTCTGCTCTGCCCGCACTGGTCATGGCCAAAGGTGAGTGAACCCATTGTGTCCAGAGCTTTATAATCCTTTCATTTACTACAAGGTGGGGTCTCCCTTGGGTCCTTATAAAGACAGTGCAGTATGCACTGTATATATTATGTGGGTTGCCATTTATTGGCATTCTGCCCTCAATTCAGTGCAAGAGAAACCTCAGTATGCAGAAGGGCCAAACCAAACAATTGGTTTTTCCCTTTCGAATGCTGAGCACAGAAATAAATCTGAAATATTGGTTATTACCTTTTTAAACTTTTTGTTTTGGGGCTTTTTTGTTTCGCTGACTTAAAACAAATGTTTCAGGTCACCGCATTGAGGAGATTCCTGAGGTCCCACTTGTCGTTGATGATAAAGTTGAAGGATACAAGAAGACTAAGGAGGCCGTGCTTCTGTTGAAGAAGCTTAAGGCATGGAACGACATCAAAAAGGTGAGCTACTGTCAAACTCTTATTCTTAAATTTTATCAGCATGAATTCTTCTTAGTAAATATTTCTTGTCTCTAGGTTTACGCCTCTCAGCGTATGCGTGCCGGTAAGGGTAAGATGAGGAATCGAAGGCGTATCCAGCGTAAGGGACCATGTGTCATCTATAACGAAGACAACGGTGTGACACGAGCTTTCAGAAACATCCCTGGTATGAGATCTTCTGTGTTGCTTCATGTGAAGACAGTTTAAACATGATGATATCCACTTTTGGTCTGTGTTTATGAATCCTATGATTTCAGTGGAAGTTCTGATCCTTAACTTGCCTCACTCAAAATTGTTGATCCAGATGATTGCAAAATCATAAACCACTAGGTCTCTCTTCTCAGGCATCACACTGCAGTCTGTGAACAGACTGGACTTGTTAAAGCTTGCTCCAGGTGGACACATTGGACGCTTTTGCATTTGGACTGAGGGTGCATTCCGCAAACTGGATCAACTCTATGGCACTTGGCGCAAAGCCTCCTCCATTAAAAAGGACTACAAGTGCGTTCCCTTACCATTTATTTTATCCTCGTCTGGTTGTGCGTTGATCAACAATGATGAGCTTTTACTTAGTCCGTGTTTTTGAACTCAATGAAATTATCTAAGTTCTGAGTGGAAAAATGGTCTGAAACCGTAGTTATTCATATTAAAATATGTAGATATTGACCAGAAACATTTGGGCTTACTGTCTTGTCATGTTCCAGCTTGCCCATGCACAAAATGAACAACACAGATCTGCACAGAATCCTGAAGAGCGAGGAGGTCCAGAAGGCACTTCGTCCTGCTAAGTAAGTTTGATTACTTTAATCATCTGTATTGCAGTGATAAGATTTCCACATCCGTGTTTCTGACTAATGATCTTTTTTTTTGTCTACATAACAAGTGAGGTAACATGTTTCTTTAACCAATTGCAGGCGCAAGATTCATCGCAGAGTGCTCAAGAAGAACCCTCTGAAGAACCTGAGAGTGATGTTGAAGCTCAACCCCTATGCCAAGTCAGTCCGCCGTCGTGCTATCCTGGCACACAAGCCTGAAGTAAGTACTCTTACGACCCAGAAGTGTTGCTGTAGTCTGGATAAACATTCCAAACAATTTCTAAATCTGTCACTTTGTGTGCAGATCAAGGCCAAGATGCTGAAACCCAAGAAGAAGAGGGTTATAAAGAAGAATAAGGCCAAGAAGCCTGCAGCTGCTCCTGCTCCTGCTCCAACTCAAGCTTAAACCTCATGAACAGACTATGGAGTTCACAAAATGATTTTCAAATAAAACAGCTGTTGAAATTTCTGATAAAGCTGTCATTTTTAATCCACTGTCACATTCCATCAGTTGTCATCTGTTAAATCTTTTATTATAATATACAAGTTCGTATAAGTTATGACAGATTTTCTCTCACTTTGAGTTAAAGGCTGCAAATTCACCACTGAAATAAAGCAGAACACAAAACATTATCTCATTGCAATGTAACCACTTCAGGGCTCGCTGATAGTGCTGTCAATTCTTGAAATTAAGAAAAGTATAGTTTAAAAAGTACAACACGATCACAGCAAGTTTTTGCAGTGTAATTTCAGCCTTTGCAATAAACAGAAAATTTAGATTTTGTAGTAAAAAATAAAACTTTCGTAAATTGGTCGTATGGATGCAATCAGCGTTAAACAACCGATAGTTGGCAGAACAGATTTCAAGCAACCTACTGGAGCTGTAATGCATTATTTACAGCAGTGTGCTTCTTAATACTCAAGACAACATCTAAAATAAAGAGTGCGTTCAAGAGGGCAGTAGTTTGCTGTTGGCCTCTGGACTGACTGGTAGGGTGGAACTGGGGATGTTGCAGGTGAAGAAACACTAAACGGCTGGCTTAGAAAAAGATTGCTGCTCTCACATTCCCACGCTGTGAGTTGGAGTTGCTGGCTGGTTTAGCCCAATGGTACTGCATAACCAACCAGCAAAGTCAACCTCCTCTGCCTCTGAGTTCTTTATGAAGGGATGAACCTGGAAAAACAATTACGCATGAGATGCATTCATAGGAGAAATATACATATGTGTTGAAAGAAAATGATAGTTCCTACCACCAGTTGCTTGAGGTCTGCTCTTTCTGCTGGATTTTTGATTAAACTACAGAAAACACAAAAAAAAACAGTGACAGAATAAAGAAAGTTAATACATTGATCTGTCTAGTACGAAGCCCCTAATGAGACTTCTGCATTCTCCCAAGAAATGCAGACAAAACATTCATCCCATATTATAAAACTAGTTTTAGGTTAGCCACTAGATGGTGCAGCAAGCAGCACTGAAGAAGAATTTGTGCATTTAGAAGTTGATTTCAACCAGGGCAGCTTTTAATTCAATCTGCATTTTTATCATTACACCATTGCCTGGGAATCAAGCCCATGACCTTGGCATTACATGCGGCGTGCTCTACTATGTGAGCTACAGTGCAATCTTACCATTTGTTAACAAAGTCTTGAAATTCTGCACCAAAGATGCTTGGTAGCTTAGGAGGCGGCTGAAAAAAGAGAAACGGCTCCATTAAGGCTAAGTGAAGCAGCCAATAAATCCTCACTTTAATTAATTTGCTGTCATAAAACAGTTTAGTGATCTTTTAAGCACCACTGAAATCTTACTTCATTGACAATATAGTCAAGCAGCTCAAATATAGCCATGGGAGGTCTGCTGTCTGGACCGTAAGCTGAAAAGACAAACGGATTAAAAATAAAATCTCTTTATAATGTATTATATTCTCAGAAACACCTCTAACATAAGTTACAGAATAACAAACAGACACTCACAGCTGCCGGGTCGACCAGGAGGCCGGGGTTTAGGGGAGGCGTCGCTGGCCGAGGGGTCTCCCTCAAGGGGCTGACCAAAGATTTGCTCCAGCTCTTTGGCATTGGGTGGTGGGATAGGGAAGCGTCCAATAGCCATCTCCACCAGAGAAAGACCCATGCTCCATATGTCAGACTGGACAGAGTAGTGAGTCCCTTGAAGGCGTTCGGGCTACAGAGATAAAAATGAAGAAGAAGGATCACAGAGAGAGGAAATTAACATTATCATTCAGGATGCGATGTCATGAAAAACAGGAGCCTGAACAAACAGATAGCTGTACTGAGATACTCCAAATCAAACATCCAAGGTTTCATGTCCTGCTTGAAAAATTAAACTGACAAAAGATCATTTTAAAGAGCATACACAGATCAGATCGACCATCTGCCTAATATTGTTTCCCGAGGTCTCTCTGGAACCAAGACATCTGCAGAAGATCCTTTACATTCTGTAAGTTGCAAGGTGAGGTCTCCATGGATTGGATTTGTTGGTCCAGCACATCCCACAGATGCGTAGGCAACACAACAAGTTTCTCAAATCATTTCTGAACTTTTTCTGCAGTGTGGCAGGGTGCACTGGGCACCAGTTCACCAGTTGTAGCTCTTCCTCGCAACCCTTTTGGTAGGTATTAATCACTGCATACCAGGAACACCTCACAAGACTTGGCATTTTGAAAAAACTCTGACCCAGCTGTCCAGCTGAATTTGGCCCTTGACACATGAAATTCAAGAACTGACTCTTCACTTTCTGCCTAATATGGCCCACCCCTTGACGGGTGCCATTGTAATGATATAATCAATGTTATTCACTTAACCTGTCAGTGGTTGTAATGTTGTGGCTGATCAGTACACTTGTGGTCCTAACTATTAGACCCCCTGGTAAAGTTCATGACCCCTTTAATAAATGAATTTCTCCAAATACACGCCGGCCACAATTATTAAGAACAAAATTATTATGAATCTAATTTCTCTGAAGCATATTCCCATTCACATTTCATTTTTTTACACAAGGATACACAAGGATGGCTAGAAACATGAAATTAATTTGCTGTTTCAAAGATGAATAAATATATAAAAAGGCCAAATTCCCTCAATCATTTTTTCAGAACGAGTAAAACCAAAGAATTACAGCTGGAAAACAACTGAAAACTTCACCACAAATTGCTTGGGAGCGTTTCAAGAAAAAATATTTTGCTCTCATTCAAAAACAAGTAGAAAGAGTTTGTTGGCATATATGGGAAAGGATTCACAGGTATAAAAAAACACCCCATGCCCACCATTAAATATGCTGCTGGGTCTTTAAAATGGATGTTAGTAAGAAGATTGTAAAATAGAATTGGTATTTTTTTGGGATTAAACTTACAGACATGTAGGACCTGGTACCCACGAACGAATTGGCCATGGAGTCAATGAGCTGTCCACTCACGCCAAAGTCACACAGCTTGATCTCACCACGCGAGTTCACCAGTATGTTAGACGGCTTCACGTCTGCAAGACAAAAGATATGTCTTCTCAGTGTCAACATAAAAAGTAAATGAACAGATATCAGTTTGAGATAGCTTGACACCAGTCACCTCTGTGCATGATCTTGTGTTTCTCCCTCAGGTAGGACAGGCCTTTTATCACCTGCATGAATGGAAAGGAAACAGGTCCAGAAACATTAAGCCCAGTGCTTTTGCTTTGCTTTTTGGAAACAGTTCAGAAGAGGATATTTTTAAGAAAGGTTGCAGAGATACCAACCGCAATGCTAACTTTGCCCAGTATTTGTTCTGGAATCTTGCCCGCTTTTTTCAAGCACTGGTCCAGCGAGCCGCCATCCTACAGTAAAAGATTAAGAGAAGAACCACGCAGCAATATTTATAAAGCACCTATTAAAGCAAACACAGTGTTTTTAATGATACTGAAAGGATAGTGGAATGCTAAAATGAAATACCTATATATATATATATATATATATTGAAAGAAGTATCTTAAATTCAACAAGGCTATATTTATTTGACAATGCAATGTAGTAAAAAATGTAATTGTTTACAAGTAGTAATCAAATATATTTAATACATTTTCTTATTATCAATGTTCAAAACAGTTGTGCCGTTTAATATTTTTGGTCAAAACATACTTTTTTCAGGATTTTCCCTTGAATAGAAAGTTATAAATGTCTTTACTGTTACTTTTGATCAATTTAATGAATAAATTAAGAGTTTATTTGCAAAAACAAGAACTATTTTCAAAAATCAATGTGCATTCCAATTAAACTCAATCAAACTGCAGTTGGGGTATTTTGATCTGGTTAAAAAAAATATCTAAAAATGCAGTTACTTACACAATGAAACAAAATAAAAACCTGATAATATAATATAAAATATGATGAAGTGGAGTCATCGTTTTTTTTTAAATAAACATTTCATATATATATATAGAGAGAGAGAGAGAGAGAGGTAATCTCTTACATGTTATTATTATTATTATTATATTTCACATTTAGATCATATAGTACCATGTTCTCCATACAGATGCTGATCTCTCCATCACTGTAGAAAGCTCCGTAGAAGCCCACTATGTAGGGAGAGTTACACTCATGCAGCACCTGCAGCTCTCTGATGATCTGATTCCGTATTGCTGGCTTGATCTCTAGGTGGATCAACTGCATGAAAATAAGAAAAAGAGGACTATATTACCAGAAATAATCTGAAATCCGTTGAAACTGAAGAAACATTTGCTTATTTTTCCTTTATAATTAATGTTTTACATTCATACTGATGTTTGTGATTTAGCGATTTTGTCTTCTTAAGTGGCGGGCAAAGCATAATGCAGAAACCTCATTAATTTTTCTGAGTAGCAGGCAGAGCTTCTCTCTGTAATAGCCAGGGTGTCTGCATTTTATAGTTAGCTGCAAGGGAGTTGCTTCTCTGCATTTATACTGTCAATTCTTTGTTTCATGTATGCTGTAAACGAGCCGTTTGGAGTTTGTGCGCTGCTGACTGCACTTCAGCTTGTTGTTTTCCTTTGGGTGGTCTCATATTAAGGTTGATTTGTTTCATCATACGAGGTAGAGGACTAGCGGTAATTATTCTTGTTTGTTCTGAAAAGAATAATTAGACTCTCAAGGGAGAACTACTATCAATTGCAATAGTTTCACTACATGCATTACATGTGCAATAAATCTCACAGCATCCATTCTGCATGCTAAGAACCAAATGTCATGCCTTATTGCTGTAATGTCTAACTTCTTCCAATCTATAAAAAGACACGATGACATGAATAGCTGATGCATTCAAGAGATATTGGAGAGGCAGTACGGGCTCTGAGGCAAGCTGCTCTAAAACGGCATCTGATCGATTCAAGGCTGGTAATGACAATCAATGGACTTCAGCGGCATTTCTTGCATGCACGAAGCTGAAACTAGCACCGTCCCTGGTTATTGAAGTATTATTTATCATAACATACCTTCCTGGCCATGATGAAGCCTGAGGGTCTGTGCAAGACCTTAAAGACCACTCCTCCGTTGCCTGCACCCAACTCACAAATCTTCTCAAAGTCATCATCTTTTAACTCTCCCACCTTCTGCTTCTGGGTTAGGAAAGCCTCCAGGCGTTTCTTCTGCTGCTCATCCAACTCCAGTTCCTCAAGTTTCTTCTGCAGAGCTTCCAGATTTGTTCTTAAAGACAGGAAAATGAATTGAATTTGTAAAGTGATGAAATTAAATGGTTCTACACCTCAACATAGCCATGAGGGTCTTCAGAGCTCCCCCTTTTAACTAAATCAAATGCTTCAAATATTATTAATCGCGTTAGCAATTTTGTTGAAATATTATTTTTCATAATAGATAATCATGCTAAATTATTTAATAAGGTTTTCTATTAGAATTTCTTTAAGTATTTTTATTCACTACAGTAGCAGGACAGTTGTATCACTCTGTCACAATTTTTTACTTCATGCCCCCTGAAAAATATCAAATAGAATTTTAAATCAGTAAATAAAACCATGCATGATTTATAGGGGTTCGTTTTTAAAGGGATTTAAAGAGACCCTCATGTTGTTCCAATCCTGTATTAGTTTCTTTCTTATGTTTAGCATAACTTATTTTGAAGAATGCTGGTAATCACACAGTGGATAGTTCCCACCAACAACGGTTTGGTTCTTCAAAATTCTTCATATCTTCTTTTGTGTTCAACTTAAGAAGGAAACACATGCAAGTTTGGAACGGCATGAGGTTGAGTAAATGACGACAAAATTGACATTTTTGGGTGAACTATTCCTTTAATTCGGAATATGTATGCATGTGTTTTTAATTAAATTAATAAGACAAAAATGCATTGATATTGATATGATATTGTCACTGACATATCACTTACATTACAGCCCAGTGTTGTTGTAAAAATTTTTAGTTAGTTAAAAAGGTTAATATAATGAAAATATTACATAACTTAAAAGAAATATCGCCATGACATAAAATAAAATAAGCTGAGGTTGAAGTACTAAAATAATTCACATCAAAATAATAAATAAAATCAGTGACAAAAGTGCTATAAAAAAATAAAATAACACTGCTAGTCTTTGATTTGCTTTATATATTACACAATAATATGTCTACAAGAAGAATTCCTCTCTTGATTAGTAATGAGCCAAAGTTCTTGCATGCTGAAACATATTCCCATCCTTAAGGCAAAGATTATTGTACAATGTGTTAGAATATGTAAGTGATGAGAAGGCTTTATAACATCGTCTTTCTAAAGCTCTGTCTGAGGAAGCAGGGAGTTCCTCTAAGTATGCGAACCTTTCCCTTGGCCCTGTTGTCATGGTGATGTATTTCCTTAGCTTTCTGCTGGAAGAGCGAACTTTCATGACCCTCTGCTCTCCATCCTCTCTGCATCTCCTCCAACAGCACTCCGTTCTTTGCTATTGCATAACTGCATTTACCAGGTGCGTTCATGAATGTATCTACTTGTGTGCTCAAATGAACCAATTAAAATCGTATGATTTCGATATTGATACTAATTAAGAATTATTTAAACATAATCTTCGGTTTTCCCGCAAATCGTGATCCTGCTTTGCTGCCACACATGTTGCAAACATCTGTAGGTGTATCTCATGCTGTATCTTCAGATGAGTGTTTCAGGACCATTGGACACCACGAGACTCGAGGGCTTTTAAGCACCGAGCCGATTCAGATGCAAAACATGTTGTTTTGCACTTGAACAATGTTTCGGTCCACAACAAGTGACACTCACACACACATTAACATCAAAGCTTACTGATCAGGCTGCAAAATATCGCAACATGTAAGCTCCAGGAGAGTCGGCACGACTCAGGTGGATGAGAACTGCACAAGTACTCCAGAATGTCTTTGTCTCATCTATATGCAGAATGAGGCGAAGTGTTTTCATTTTTGACAGCAAGGCCAGATATAACCATGGTTACGAGGCTGCTGTGTGGGTGTAAGTGGGTGGCGTGGACATGCTGCGGTGGAGACGTGATAATGGTGAAGGACGCAGAAGATGCCAGAGTGGAGAAATATACTTCACAACTCAAACCTTGTGTTGCATGTAGGAGGCCTTTTCAAGAGCGTATTCAGTCCATGTCCACATAGACTATGAAGCTCACAACAGAGCTCTGCTGCCAGATTTACTCTGTTGGACTGATCAGACCAGTAGTTCAAATTTTAGTAGCTTGGGGAAAAGAAAAAAAAATTCACGTTTTAAAAAAATTAAAAATAATAAAATAAAAAATTAATAAATAATAATAAAAAAATTAAAAAAATGTTTTAATTTTCAGTAGCCATATTCATTGACATACATCAGTGTCACATAATCTTTAAAAAAAACAATGAATCCATCACAAAAAATTCTAATGTTTAGGCTATAATAGCACATTTTACAAACAAAAGATAGCATGCACTGGAACAACTTGTATGAAAGTAATAAATAATTCAATACTACTACACATTATTAAATTATTTAGTCTAACCTTTGATATACCATGTTGTTTACATTAAAAGGGCAGATTCTTCAGATAAAAAGTGCTTTAAAAAGGGAAGCTGCTCATAGTTTGAGATTCAAACCCAAAAAAGCCTTTGAAGGCTCATGAATGGTACTTGAAAGAATCGTAACTTCTCTTCCTTTTTGTCTTTTGAGTTTTTGAAAAGGTGTGTGGATACAGCATGATCAAACACAGGAAATAAGTGGTCAGCTTCTCATGTTGTGCACTTAAAAAGTGGATGCAAACACTAGGGAGCGCCGGGATCAGCTGAGGTTAGAGAGAAGCAGACCATTTCTCTCTGGGGAGGAGCACAAAACCAGAGACTGTTTTGTGGTCAATATTTAACTAAGCTCTATGAATCACTCCTGTGGATAAATCTGCGCTGTCATCCTGTAAATCCACAATTTAAACTGATCTCAGACATAAACATCATAAAGGGAGAGAATTAGGAATCAGGTAAAAGGAATGTCTGGGATTTATCAAGCTCTTTTTGATGCACCATAGCAGCATTCGTTCACCCAGCGGCGCTCTTAAGTAAAATGGAGAGCAGCAGATGGTGCCATGGTGTGTGTGTGGTGTGATTGTGTAACACTGTAACACTGTGTAGTTTTCCTTCCTGATAATCTTGAAAAGACACAATGCCGCATAGAGCTTGTGGGAAACAATAGTGGCAGAAGTACCGCTGCCAATGAAGACACATGAAACAATATTTGCAGGGTACAAAATTAGCGTCGTCAAGAGCCAAATGAAAGGACTACTGGCTTTGGTAAGTAAATAAAACAAGGTTACTAGTCAGTTGAACAGAAATCGTTTTGAATCACCTGAGTGATTCAAATGACCACAGAAAGCAGAGCAGCACAACTCTTTCAAAATCAGTAAGAATACGAAACCAAGAGCACTAAATCAACATGCAATTTTTGAAGGATCGTGTGACACTGAAGACTGGAGTAATGACAATGATAACAGGATAAAATGACAATTTAAAGTGCCCATGAAAGGTAAGGTGTTATGAAAGGTAAGAATCTTGGTTTTGGGGATCCCCAACAACAGCATGGCATGCATGCAAGGTCAAAAACATTTTCATTTTCTTATAATTGATTTATTTTTACTTTACTCGATCAACGACTCCAAAACGAAAAAGATTATTTTTTTCCGTGACACTAATTGGTTGATTTAATTTAAAGTAGTGTTTGTGAGCAGTGCTGCTTTGTGTACAGCCGTTACCCGGGAAACAGCTATTTTTAACCATAGACATATAAAGATGGCCCATTGGACCGCTCAAAAGCAAATAGATGCGTCTGGAACAGTAAACTTGACGTCATTCACCACACTGTTCAGGATTTACATTTACATTTACATTTATTCATTTAGCAGACGCTTTTATCCAAAGCGACTTACAGGTGGGGAAAACAGCAGCA
>JAUCMU010000036.1:4903820-4937636 GCA_032275025.1 Enteromius treurensis
TAGGAAACGATGGTGTTTGAGACTCACAGTATGTTATGTACATGTACTGAACTGTTATTATTCAACCATGCCAAGGTCAATTCAGTTTTTCATTCTATGGCACCCTTAATAAATAACTGGGACCAACTTTTATTTTGTAAGATGTTTTTCTAAGCCCAGCCCAAAATGAACAAAAAACCCCCCCAAAAAACAGCAACTTAAACAGTAAGTCGCTTATGCTCACTAAGGACCATAATAATATTTAAAACACCCAGTTTGTGTTTTATAATATATTTTAAAACATAATATATTAGTGTGATGACAAAGCTGAATTTGCAACAGTTATTATTTTCTAATACGCCAATTTGGTGTTCATTTCTTATAAGAAATCATTGCTTTCTGTGAATTTTGAAGACTTTCTGTTACTTTTATAGTCACCAAACTATTATTTTTATCCCCTAACCCTAAATCTACACCTTACAGAAAACCTGTTTGCATTGTTACACTTACAGATAAACATCATTTACCTTTTTTTTTTTTTTTTTTGTAAAACAATTTTGGTTTTACTTATCCTTGTGTCCCCACAATATGGCATAAACAAGTACACACACACACACACACACACACACTTTTTAGAGTCATGAACTTAAGCACACTAGTTAAACTGTAAAACTTAGCATATTTTTGCTATTCTCAAACTTGTAATAAACCTCATAGCTATATTCCAACATATATTCCAAAATATGAATTCATCTTTAGATGCCACAATGCAATTTAATAACACTTTAAACACAATTTGACAGCTATTTACTTTAAAAAAAAGGCACCAATTTTGCAAAAATTGACCATTTTGGTGTTATGTAAGTCAACTAATAATAATCACCTCCAGTTTCAATTCATTCGAAGGTTTTATAAATCTGTTGACACTAAGAACCAACACACCCTCAAAAAGATCCATACTAATACCAATTTAATGCCCAATACAAGCTGATTTAGCTATGCTAACGTAAATCTATTAAGCAGCCATGTCAGAGTCAGCCCATATCCTTAATGATCCAAACAATCCATGCATGAAGCAACTCTGCTTTCATGAAGTCTTCTAATAGCTAGTTCGACATGAAATGACATCGTTAGACTCAAGCCCACTCACTCTGTAGCCCCGGTTCCGTTTATAGCGTTCCCATCTGGAATTGGGTTCAGCTGGATCGGCTCTGGCTTCCTCCTTTTTTGCATGATGAATCCTAATAGCTGGCTTCTCGGCAGCAAAAGAAAAATTCAAACAGGAGCAATCTGATCCGCAGATTACACCAACTCACTCGCCGACAGAGCAATGATGCATAAGCTATGAATAGCCTATCACACCCTACCAATCGCTGTTTGCTTTACAATAAATAAAGGCAGAATGCAGTCAACGACAACCTCGCATGGTCTTCTGACAGGCAGGAGGAAGGTTGTTTCGAAGAATAGATTATTCAGGCAGTATTTTTAGAGGTGGAGGACAGTAGAGGATGGGTACACAGAATGTCTCTTTACGTCATGAAAATATTTACATCTGTCTTCCGGACAGCATGACTGCGTGTGGGCAATGTCCCCATCTACTGGTGGAAATGCGTTATTACTGCGCATTGTTTTTAATAGGCCTGCCTGCTAATTAAAACTAAGAAATTTCAAAAGCCATTTATCAGCATCTATGCGTTTATTTATAACAATACAGAACTTATTTATATTAGATTTTCAGAATTTACAGACGCCCAATATAAAAAGCTAGATCATAAATGTATCCTTGGTGACACTTAAATGCTGTCATCAAAGCATCTGTTTGTTTATGAACATAGTTTTCTATGGAGTGTGGACCCCCTGCAGTATTCTCCCTGGAAATAGATGATACAGACCTATAGAAAAATATTAAACGCCATCTAGGTCTTTATGCAATTCGGAAGGAACTATTTCAAGTTTGAATTGACTTTAAAAGTCCCTGCAGCAAAACAGCATCTCAAGCCCATATAACTTCCATAAAGGTAGCCTATTGTTTTAATAGAAATACAGCAGCCTGCAGTGAGGCATTTACACTGGACTGAATGTATATAATTTAATAATCACACAACCAGCAGAATGCATTCTGCGTTATTTTGGTCATTGTTCTTACATCATTAACTCCTTTAAAATAATGGTTGATATGTTACCTGTTATATGTATAAGGAACTTATAATTTCACATAAAGACGTGTAGCATACATTTTAACATATAGCTACCTGTCCTTATTGCAATTTCAGAGTCTTGTATTATTATAATCATGCAAGATGGACCAGTTAAATCAGCTGTGAAATGATGTTGTTAATACAGTATAACGCTGCCCTAAAGAAGTGGGAAAATAAAGTTCAACTATCCAGACACCTATTAAGACCACATTTCACAGCAAGGGTAACTATTTCCATAAATTTATACAAATCTTCTCGACACCCCTCCAGGCCTTGTCTACAGCTTAGTAAACAGATGCATCCTCTTTGCTCCTTCCTAAGTGGTTTCTTTCTCAGCATTTATCTGTTTATACCGGTCATTGTGCTTTGCAGATTCAGCCTAATTGCTTATCTCTACTCATGCCATCCTCTCATCTGGAGTTTCTAGTGCTATGTGGTTGATATTATTCATACTGCTGTACTATTATTCCCCTCTGTACTCTGATGGAGAATGTCAAATAGAGAATTAATTACACTAAGGTCAATTGTGCATTACCAGGCCTTACTAAGCATGATAAGAAAAAATGTTTAGCCAACATTTTCGAAAATTAGAATGAAAGTGCATCTATCTAGACTCTCAACATTGTGATGCAGTGTAAACAGGAAACTAGCCCTTTCTATAGCTGTAAGCATTTTATCAGTAACTTACTCAACATTTTGGTGCAACAGGCAGATTTGCTCTGTCAGCTGTTTTGATAGGCTCCCTCCTGTGATTTCATAAAAAGCAGATCTGGATAATTACTACATTTGCATCTAGGTATGCAAGAAATCATGTCCTCTTAGGAGCATCAGCTACTATTACAATTGAAGAGTTGTCAAATTAATGATGTTTAGCTTTGAAAAAGAGTAAGCAAAAAATGATATTTATGAGCTGAAATTGAGTCACTGTTATAAATGGTTTTGTCCTAAGTCATTTTTATTTAAGACATGTTCCGTAGATCTTGAATCTGTGAAGGGCTTTATTTTCAGATAAAAGGGAAAAAAAAGATTTTTATCGTCTACATTATCCTGTCTTGTATAGCATTTATTATGAAGTTATCATGAAGAATCTGTTAAAGGATGGGCCTAGGATAAAGGTTAGTACTCTGCTTCTCGATGGTGGCCTTTATATCTTCTGAGTGAAGAAACAGACTGTTTTGTATTTTATTATTCTTAATAAACATAAATGTCATAAACCTATTGAGTTAAAAAGGATGGTGGAAAATGACAAGCCTAATAAACACAACCTTAGTAGATTTCATCATTTTATATGACATTAAGATTAATATTGAAGATATTGTGTCCAAAGAAATCCATTGTGAAACAATTAAATTATTAAACATGAAATTGACGAAAACCAAACATTTTGTTATATTGATGAATATGTACTACCAGTGTTTTTAAAGAATTCTCTTTTGCTCACCAAGCCTGTATTTATTTGATCCAAAATACTGCAAAAGCATTAATATTGTGAAATATTTTTACTATTTAAAATAACTGGTTTCTATTTGAATATATTTTAAAATGTATTTTATTCCTGTAATCAAACTAGATTTTCAGCATAATTACTGCAGTCTTCATTATCACACGATCCTTCAGAAATCATTCTAATATGCTTATTTTCTCTCCAAGGAATATCTTATTATTAATATTATAATCAGAATCAATATTTAAAAGAGTTAAGTACGCCTTTTCAGAATTCTTTGATGAATAAAAAGCATTCGTGTCAGCATTCGTGTGGAATAAAAAGCCATGCTAAAAATTCAGCTTTGAAATCATAGGAATAAATAACTTTTTGAAATACGTTCAAAAATAAAACATTTATTTTATATAGTACAATTATTTCAAAATATTACTGTTGTTCAGTACAGTAATTGTAATGGATAGGCTAAATGCTAACTTGAGCAGAAGAGACTTCTTAAAAAACATAAAAATCTTACTGTTTAAAAGCTTTCAATTGGTAGTAGTGAACATAACTGTTCATTAAAAGTAAAAACACACTGATCTGCAAACCATATTTACTTCTTTAATGTAATAGTCTAATCTTATATACAGGTTTTGGACCACTCTTAGGTCAATAGGCTATGTCCTATTTATTTATCCTTTCACTAGAAAACCTAATTGCTCACAAGAGCAGGAACATGTAAACAGAGTGAGCTGTAATTTACTGATTACTTTTTTTTTTTTTTTATGTATTTACTAAAACTGTGGTCTTGCTTTAAGAATGATACTTAGGTAAAAGTTAACCGAGAACTGTGTTTTCTCCAACAAAACGTTTATGTGTTTACTAAGCGCTTGCAGTTCGAGCACCATGATCTCTGACGTCACGTGAGTTTAAAATGAGGCCGCGCGAGAGGCAGAAACACTCGGCAACAGTGTAGCTTACAGAGGATGCTCCGCAGCGCAGCGCTCCGACAACACTAGCCGGACAAGGCGAACAGTATAACAATACACTCCAGGACTCTTCTTCGTGTAGGCTGCCATAAATTACCTAAGAGAAACTGGAGAGTTTTATTCCAGAGACGAACACTATGGACGAACAGCAAGCAGCGATTTCAGATAAGGGAAAGTGAAACGGACCTGGAGAAGGTATGTATTTTGTATTTCGCTTCTCTAGCCTATAACAGTACACTGTAATCTGCAATAAAATTGTATTAAAAAAATCCATATACGCACAATGTTGATGAATCGTGTGCAAACTGTCGAGTAAACGGGGTGAATAGCTAATTTCTATAGCTAGAAAAAAAATCGTATTTACAAAATTTAGCTTTAGACGACTTTATAAATGTTATGTTTGAACATTATTATTCAAATACAATTTCACTTGATAGTTGAACTGGTCAATAAATGTACACATAGGACATGTGGTTTCATTAATGATAGGCTATTTAATTGCCTAGGCTACTCTTTTATACTCTATATATACGACAGTTACATCTGTTTTCATTCTGTAACCTTGCTAATGAAAGTAGGCTTAATACAATGTTTCATTTATATAAAATTAAGTTATTTATTTATTTATTTAAACTGATATCGATCCTTTATCATATGTCATTTCGGCTCAGTTTGGGCTACAAGACTGATTGTGTAAGCTATTAATTTTGGCCAACCTACATCGCTGTAGTCTATATATATATTTATAAGCATGGTAGATTTTCTCCTATAGTCAAAGTTGATGTATCGCATAGTAAGTGTTTTCATTCAGTCTAGCTTTTTTTGGAGGGGGCTCTAATTATTTTCGCTAGGAAATGCTGTTATAAACAAACGGGTTGTCGTATATGTCAATAAAATAAAATATGCTAACTTAATCTATCCATATGTTATCTTGCAAACTGGATCTTTTACGAATGTAATATCCTTAAATGATATCACATTATCAAACCACTCGTAATGTTTTAACGTCAGTGAAACCTTGTGTTGCCGCTGAAATTTACAAGGGCTGGAGCTGTAACGCTCTCATTGTAAAACATTAGCAGGTATTCATAAAACGAGTTTATGTATGCTACTGAAGACTGACAAATAAGTTAAGCATTTACTGATTAGACAAGTTACTGTTTTTTTTTTCTTCTTCTGTTAAAGGCATAGGCTATAAAGCGTTTGAGACGACGCACCGTTCGCTCGGGATCGTCTTCTTTCCATTCATTACTTTTGATTTAAAGTTTTAGGGCCACTAGATGGCTCTGTTGAGCAATTGGACAGTCTTATTGAGATGTTCAGAGTCTCTGTGCATTACAAAACAGATGCAGTCGTGTAAATATAGAAACATTATAGCAAGTTTAGATGATATAGTAGAATCATTTTTTTCAAGCAGCTATATGAGGGACAATATTCCAAGAACCACTCTATATAAAATAAAATTGGTTGCCCCTTCAGTGTTTATTATCATACATAAGACTGTCGCTGTATGCTGTGTTGTGGGACATCATTTATTTGTGGTTTGACAGTGTTTATTTTGTAACTTTATTTTTGAAAGTGTATGTCTGAGCTTTCCAGGTTGTGAGGCAGTTGCTTTCTCTGGTTGTTAAAAACAAAGTTAAATGTCTCGTAACGTCAACAGTATTGACGTTCTCGTTGCAAACAAACGTCAGATGACTGGTCCTTTATGATGTAAAATAAGATTCTATATTTCTGTTGCTGACATGAATTCTTAATCTTTGAAGCGTGCATGACCTGCGTTTTATTCAGGAAAAACATGGGTTGCGTGTGCAGCAAATGTGTGCACAGTCTTGTCTAACTCTCATTTGTTTCTCTGTCTGGCATATCTAGGGCTGTGTTTGCCTGCGTGTTGGTTGGTCGACTTGCCTAGACTGCATTACAGCCATCTGTCAAAAAGTCATAAATGTACTTTGCCAATACAGTAATGCAGCTTTTGTTTCCAGACTTGAGCTTTTAGCCTAATTAAACAGCAGTCTTGTTGAGAAGATATTCATTATTTGGCTGCTATTTATTCCGCCCAATTATTCCTTAAAGACAAACTAAAAAAGGGCATTGTTGTGTTTTGTTCACCCCTCCCCCAAATTAATATGTGCATATTGTAAAAATGGCACATTAAATTTAAATGCTGCTCAGTCTTGACTTAAGTTATTTCCAGAACTGCTAAAAGGTTTAAAAGGTGAAAAGGTGCAACATTTTAATATATAGTTATTATGTAAATACAGACTACATTTGACCAGAGAATCATGAATAATATAATATTGCGACAGCAATATCTAAATAAATAATGCATACGATTTAGAGCAAATATGAAAATAATGATAAAGTTTGATGATGTTGACTGCTTGCATTTATTACCACTAGTTCAATATGACCTTGATGTGTTATGTTTTGAGTCCTGGGACGTTGTTTTCAAGCCTAACCTTCTGTGTGACTGAGCATGCATGTGTGTGAGTGAGACAGGAGGCTCAACAATGAGAGACTGAGCGCTGCTTTGTGCAGCACCACTGGCCTGTAAGCTCTGATTCGTCCTGACAGCACTTAATGACAGGGAAGCAGGGGCATTTTTGGTTTAATTTTCTGAGCTGGTTTGCAAAGTGAAGCCTCAACCAAGGGCACAAGCAAATCTTTTGGATATTTACCTTGCTAGAGTTTACAGTCTAATAAACCCTTTCAGCTGGAAATCCTGATGTTTGCTTCAATCAATAGTCTTAATTAGTGCTGATTAATGAAGGAACACTGGCTGTGCATTGCTAATAGTTGTTTGAATTCCCAAGGACGATGCGTTTTAACTTAATGCTTCGCCCTGGCATTTGAAGTTCTGAATAAAATTGATATTTATGATGTGCTTTTGCACATTTCTGAAATATTTAGGCCTGATGATTTTCAAATTGCTGATGAGATTCGTTTTAATTGGTTAGGTATTGGTGCTGGTGAACTGAAGCATATAAGGGTGGTTCAAATTAAGATTTCATTAGTATTCTGTGGCTACACTGACTCAGATCAATGCAGAAAATGATCTGCATCCTTTTGTTTTAGTATTCAGATTTGAAAGGCTTATTTATTTTTATTCAGTCTGGTTGAATGTAATCGCAACAACATAAATTTAACATCAGTATCACAAGCTGTGAGCTCTTTTTTAAATGTTTTATCTGTTTCAGCCATTGCTTTGAACTTGTTAGAGGATTTAGATGCTAATGTTATCAAGGAGGAGATTTAAGAATCATGACATATCTATTTTGAGTGTTGAAGACTGATGCTTTATGTGTGTGAAGGTAATAATCAGTGTTTGGCAAATTGCTATCTTTTTTTTAAACTATTTACAGTCTTTGGTGAAATGCTTTTAAAACTGAAATGCCTCATATAAAATTAATAGATAATAAAACAGCTCATGTAATATTTACCTTAACCATTTTGGGGTTGAACATAATCTGAAGGTTAAGCTACTCCATTTACTTATATTACCATAAAACACAACTTTCAGGCCCCATTTTACCCTTTCTTTGACAAATTCACAACAACAACAATAAATTGTGTTTAGGGTCGTTATTAAACAGACTGTTTTTGTAAACTGCAGCTCATTAGAATAAGAATGAATCCTTTTCTAAATTGAAATAGGCATATAAAATTGGACTTGAGATGCTAGAGTTCATTTGATTATGCAATAAATCATCTTTTATTCTATTTAACGTGGTATTTAGTATTTCATGTTTATCCGGTTTGATGTACATTAAACAGCAATTTATAGGTCAAACCTATAGTAGCCTGTAACTCTTTTACAGTAACGCTAGATAAGATCCAATGGCACAGTAGAGCAGACCCTCAATGGCATAGTAAAACCTGACCTTTATTCGGCAAATCAAGCTGATTTCTTAATGAGCTGCCCGATAGATGTTATTTTATCCGAAGCGTATTGAACATTATACACTGAACAAATACCCTCGGGTCATAGTAGGAGCATTTAGAAACGTTAATGAAAAATATAAAGCCATTAGCCGAACCTTCTTGGGTCAGCTTTTCCTCTGTAATTGAAAAACTTGATGTATGTTTCTCGTTTCCTCTGATGGCATATACAGAAAATATCAGATCAAGGACAGCCACGTTTTTTCTTTAAAAGCGTGTATCTTTCCTTTTCCTTGTCTCCTGACCTTAGTCTGTGTATTTTTTTACAGAGTTCTACAATGCTGCATGTCATTGCCTGTCTGAGTAAAGCAATTTATGTTCTTTCAATTAAGATCTTTGCATCAGTACTTGGTCACAGTCTCTTTTCTCCACGTTAACCCAGAGGTTAGTGTTTACGTTTCTGTTGGGAGGAAATTCCCAAATCTAATTTGAAAGAGGCATGCCAACAAGTCTTTAATTACAGAAAAGTATAAAGATGGAGTGCTTGTTACGCGCTATATGAATGGACCAAAAACCATCCACAGATGAACTGTACAAAGTAAGACCAAAAAAAAAGCCTTTTTAGTAATGCCTGGAGCAGATTTTGAAAATGTAAGGGCTTGCATGAAACACAGTGAAAACTTCTTTAGGAAACAGAACACCTTGTATTTGCCGTGTTGACTCCTCATTAATAATCAAACAGTTCTTTTGTGCTGCATTTGTCCAACAGAACACTTGAAAGAGGAAGACTGTTTAGACAACTCTCAGGGGACTTCTTCTTTGCAAAGACATTAGTGTCAAATAAAGTCTATGACTATGTGATACAGAGAAGTGCAGATAGAAGGGCAAACCAGCTTCTGAATTATCAAATTCTTTATCATTTATGAATAAATGTAACCAGGCAAGACATGAAAAAGATTTTGTTTTGAGGATTTGAAAACGTTCCAACCCTATGAGTATAGAGTCTGGTGAATGCAGGATTTGAATCTAAGATTTTGCAAAATGTGCATACAAAATGCCAGACAAGCTCGAAGTCAGCAAAACCTTTTTTAATAATGAATAAATTATTTTGTTCAACGAGAATGCATTAAAGTGGCAACAAATCATTTAATAAATGCTGTTCTTTTGAATATTATATATTTATCAAAGAATACTAAAAAAGGAATGCTTTTTTTTTTTGTACAAAAATAATAAGCAGCAAAACTATTTTCAACATTTACTGTTTCTTGAGCACCATATCAGCATGTTAGAATGATTTCTGAATGATCGTGTGACACTGAAGAGTGGAGTACTGGCTGCTAAAAATTCAGCTTTTCCCTCACAGAAATATTTTACAATATGTTTGATCAAATAAATGGATCCTTGGAAAGATACTTCTTCAAAACAATCTTACCGGCTGAATCTTTGAATCTGTGGTGATGTATTTGGTTTTAAAAGCAGCCCTCCCTTAAAAGATCCTGTGCTTCAATCCCAGGTCCTCCACTGACAGGAGGAAATGACAATACTTAATATGATGAACACTAAAGATTTCACCAGCTAGTACGGAGCGAAACAATCTTTCATATCTTACTGCGTTTCAGTACAGATGGTGAATGATAAGTCACACAATTGTAAGTTCAGAGGCAACACGAATATAATCAAATAAAGATTGCCTGTGAGCATCTTTAAGGAAAGCTAATTAACAAGCACTGATGTGAGCTTATAGCAAAGGCTCAACAGAGCTTGTCTCTCAGATGCCAACTCCACACCTCTTAGCTGCGGCTCTGCCTGGTCCTGAATAATGCACTCATCAGGTCTTTTCCCAACGGTTGTAATGACAAGCAGCTCTCCCTCGAGAATCCACTGACTTTTTACAAATACTGCTGATGGTCCTGCTTACATCTGCCACTTATCTCAATCAGAGCAGTATTACCATAAAGACCAGCTCTCATAGCCTCCCTGACCCGATGTCGTCACGCCACAGGACGCTTCTTATGAGAGACCGTCGCGAGCACTGAAAATAAAACAGCTCTGTTGTGTAATGGAACTAGGTAAGGGTCATCGTTATTAATGCCGCTTATCAATCTTTCCTTATATTGAAAGGTTACATTAATGCAAAATTGAGTAGCTCACTGAAACCAGGCCATCTGCTTGCTGGCTCCACTGGAGCTTTGGAGTTATAGCATCATTTTGGATCTGGATTGAGTTGGTTATTCATTAACATTACAGGCTTTCAGTTACGGCACCCATTATGAGCACTATAGCCCAAGGACTTCATCCAGCCTTTACTGTAAACCAAGAG
This sequence comes from Enteromius treurensis, assembly GCA_032275025.1. Taxonomy (NCBI): domain Eukaryota; kingdom Metazoa; phylum Chordata; class Actinopteri; order Cypriniformes; family Cyprinidae; genus Enteromius; species Enteromius treurensis. Next base: position 4,914,612 of record JAUCMU010000036.1, read on the forward strand.
TGCCCCTGAATTGTATATTATGGGAGTCATAATTTACCATTGCAATCCCAGAGAGTGTGTCCCCCATTAACTTTATGCTTTTTTGCTTCAAGCTATTCCTGTCCCGGCACTCACAATTGAGAGACCTAAACAAGCTCAGTGTTCCATGGATCCGTCTTGTATTGTGAGACATCTTAATGGATGTTTTGAGGGTGATGCTGAGTCTGTTCCACTCTGTACTTTGTGTTCTAGTTGGTTTGCTCTTAGTCCTACATTGACTGCAGCTCTCAGTTTTTTGTGAGCTTTTGTATCCAGCCATTCTCAGTGATGGGTAAGCCTCGTGACTGTGTCTGAACTTATCATAATGTTTTTTTTTTTTTACCCAGTGTGCTCTCTGCTCAAGTATGGAAAACGTGATTGGTAAATTACTATTCTCCGCACAGGCTCCGGGAGTCGTTAGGGTTGAACCTGCAGACGTCTCCATCACTCAGGAGAGAGGACATTAGCCATTCTGCGTGAGCCGCTTCGCTCCACACCCTGCAGGACACCTCTTTCTTTATTCTGCTAATATTTTCTCTGTGAAGTGGTAAAAGACTGCACATCGGCTGTTCATTTGACTGGAGTTCTCAAGCAGCGGGACCAGCGTTGAGTTTAATTTCCTCGTCTAAACCCCGCTGGGGCCCTGGGGCAGGATCACCTGGGTGGAAATTGCTTTTGGTGTTTCCTTCTGTCCTGTCCTAGGCCAGACAACTGTGCTCAGGGACATCTCTATTGAACTTGTAACGTAGAACAGCTCAGTGTGTTTGATGACATACAAAGGTCTGAGCAAAAAGGAAAACACTTCTCCATTATCTCTGGAACTGATGGTACTACTCTCTTTCTTGAACTTTTAATGAAACACAAGCTTTTTACAAAAGGGTTGGTGCTAGCTTTTAATATTTCACATACATTATAATGAGCGTGCCATACACAACGAATGTGCATTTGCAGCCAATTACATCATCTTTAATGAAAATCTAACATTTGTACTAACGCAGCCAGTCAAGCACTTTACATTCTTTTCACATGGAAAAAGTCTCCATGTAAAAGCCTGCACAGGACATTTATGGCTTTATATTTTGATATGCCAGAGGCAGTTGATTCTGAGAAATGACCTACTGTGACCTTTAATGGTATGTAGTGCTATGGGCACTTTCACAGCTTTGTTTTTCTTTCCTGCATTGCGATATGTGTATGTATGCGTGCGAGTTGACACATCCATTCCCATAGCAATTTCCAAAACATATGACAGGGGCATACAAGACGAGCATTCTGTCATCATTTACTCACCCTTGTGTCATTCCAAACCCATATTGCATTGTTTTTGTCAACTAATTTTGTCAATAAAATAACAACACTGGACCTCACTGTATGCAAAGAAAGTTATACAGCTTTGCTGAAGCACGAGTAATGATTTTTGAGCAAACTTTCCCTTAAAGGTGCAGTATGTAAGATTTCATAACATGTTTCCTAAATATCTACAAACATATGTTATTTTTTGGCTTTAGAAGATTCAAAAACGTCCATACAGCACCTTTAACCAGCAGAACATTAGCGTGATCCAATTCTTTTCAATGTGAGGTTTAAAGAAATGTCATTCTCTTATGTTTTAGGAAGCGTTAAGTTCAGAGCCGCATTATTATGCGTGACTCCACAGAGTCCAGATGCTTTTTTATTGCAGCTTTGTATTGTACTCAAATCCGTGTCTCCCGAGTCAGCGGTCATCAGAAGCACTGTGGGATATTAGAATAGCTTCAATCATGCTGAACAGTCCTGTTTGAATGTCATTTATTCTTTGCTGTCTTTAATTCTAAACCTAGAGGTACTGTAGGATGTCCCTCCCTCCCCTCCGCACCAGTGGGTGTCATGGGCTGTGATGGATCTGTAGTGTTATTGGTGGGATGCACCATGTGCCACTATGTAAAGCTCCTTTGCTTATTCAGCAGCAGGGTCTTTAGCCTGCAATCAATGGCAGCTATAAGCAGGGCTGTGAACATAGAGCTGTTAAAACCACACCTGGGACTTAGAAATGCAGAAGAGCTGCCCTATCAACAACACCTGCCAGTCATATGAATAATTCAGTGATCTCTGACCAGGCCACTTTTACTCCTATCGGTCTCGCTTATGAGAATGGAGGTGGTGATGAGAGCTACTACTTCTGGTAACCGTGAACTGTCCCATCAGCTGTCGTTTGGAGTTAGCAAAGAAGAACTGATTGAATGAAAGAGTCACTGGTAAGTTATTTTAAGAGAGAATACACATGTGAGAACTTTTTTTGGGACCACCTTATGGGGTCCAGTCTTCAGATATTAAGGTAGGATTTAATCATTAGCTTTTAAATATTTAACACTTCTGCTTTTGCTTCTACTGCAAATAACATCCAGACAAGACACGTTTACATTTTTTTAATAATTGCACTTTACCTTGGAACCGTCTTTGTGAGTTTTTGGCTTTAAACCTTTGAGAAAATGTGTTTTAATTCACATGAAGGCACAGAGTGGCTTACCTTGGGCAGAGCAGATTTAATTATTAATTTTGAACAATATTGTAAATTAATTTTCGAGAGGAATGTCAGAAAGTTCTATCACGTTCATGTAATTAGTGGTGTTGGAATTCACACAGTTGGGCTTTAATTGGCAGTGATTGTGAGGAGCAGGGGCTGCATGGGTTGTTTAATTGGAGCCTGAGTGATGGCGGTAATGGCTCATTTGTTTGCCTGTGTGTGGTGAGGGACCCCTCGTAATGACCTGTGCGGAGGAAGCCACAGCGTTGGAAGAGGTGCGAGATTAATCGCACTACCTCACTTTGCGCAAGACTGCATTAATGCTCATCAGATGATTCTTCTAAGATGTTCCTTTCTATAGACTACGTTTGTTCCTAATGAATTCTCACATTTTCTGTGTCACTCAGCCAAGTTCTGAGAAGCATTTGTGTTAATGCATTCTTGAGTGTATGTATGTGTGTGTGGTGCACTCTCCTCCATCTAAATGTTTTTGTATGATATTGGCAGAGGTGTCTTCATGTTTTGTGCTCAAGGACAGTGTTGGGGAACATCACATTTAAAAAAACACAAAATAATGTGTTGTACATTACTAATGTTGCTAACGTTGCATTGTTACTTTTAATAATGCACTGAGGTATGTTTGTGGTACTTTTTTCTCTTTTTTGGGGGGGTAGATTTAAATAGTATAAAAATTAATTGAGTGAATTTTAGAAGAAAATACTATTCCAGTTATTCCACTTAAAATTAAATATGCAAATGTTTTCCTTTGAGATGCTATAATTTTGCAATTTCTGAGTGAAAAGTGTTTTGACACCATTTTTTGTCAGTGAGGAGTACTGTTGCTATGCTTGATTTGCAGGAATTATTTATACTGGTAATAATTTTTGGCGGCCCTCAGTACCGATTGCTGATTTGTATGAAATATTTAACTCAACACTGGTTTATACAGTGTGAGATAAAAACATTTTATGCAATAAAAGACAACATGATAATGTTCCTACTCAAGAGAAGCCAACCTTTTAAAAAATATATTATCTATTGAAGTATGGCAAATATACGTCTACACACTGTGAATGATGTTAGGTTATATGTATAAAAAGTCCTTAAAATACATATTTGTTTTCTGTTTAAAAAAAATTGTGCTGTCAAAAGAATAACATTATTGCAATAAATGTGTGTATATTTAGTGTATATATGAGTTTAAAAAACACATTTCTTAGAAATTTCTGAATACTGAAAATTGCACTCACTATTAAGCACATATATACAACAATCCATCATATCCATCATGGATTATGTAACATTTGTCACTTGTAAAACGTCATACCCAACCCCCCCAATGCTCCTCAAGGACTTGAGGACTTTGCGATGAATTGAGCATGTATATTTAATAGTGTGGGTACAGTAGATGGAGCGAATATGTCACCTCTCTAAGGCCAGGGCACATCAGCCTTATTCTTAGTCTTTTAAGTACCCCAATCATACTGCCATATTTCACACACTCATGTCACGATCATAGGTTTTTACTTCCCTGTCGATGGTACAGCAGCAACAGCGCAGGTTAATAAACCATTAGCTCACAGCCTTGACCTTGACAAAGTCAAAGTTTAGGGTGGAAGCAATGTAGCGAGCTATTTTTACACAGAGTATTGTTTTGTCGAATTCATGATAAATGTCCAAAAATCATAGCACTTACATCAAATTTAAAAATTTTGGCCTCCACGCTGAGGGACACCATAGATCGCCACCCTCGTTTGTTATTTCTACTGGACATTTAGATTTAGACCAAATGAATTTATCTGTCCTGCAAGGACTAAGTGAAGATGGACAGCTTCTCTTAAATAAAGTTTGAAGCAAATGTGCCGAGGCTGCTCTGGGTGTGTATTTTGTGTTCAAAGCTCATTAATAATGATTCGCCGAATGTAGGAGAGAGTCATCCATAGCATGGTTTTTGGAAGTCGAATAATGCATTTTTTTCCTCTCTCTTGTCTGCTTCACACACCACTTATCCGAAGACATTTGGGACAGGCTCCCGATCCATGCCGAGCCTTGTGCGTCCTCGGGCGCTGACACCAAATAAATGAAGACGCAGAATGGACTTGGATGTTCAGAGTCAGAAGGGCGACGGCTGAGGTGTGAAACCACTGAGCTGTAAAATTGCCCTGGCAGCCATGCTGTTGTTTCAGCATTTCATGGCGAGCCACCCAGCCTGCTTCCCTACCTCTCCATATCTTTCCTTTTCACCTTTTTTTCTCCACCCATCTCTATTCTGTCATGGGGTGGAAGGAACACATGACAAGGAGAGCTCAACTCAAAAACCCTGGAGGGTGGATTTATTAACATAAAGGGCCATGTAGGGGTAAAAGTGCGGCTGGAGGAAGGTGCTCTTTGGGCGGGGTTCCAGTGGTTGTGCGTCGGGGTCTTGGGAAATTTAGCAGTCTAAACGGTCACAGGCTTGTTTCTGGAATGAAAGGGAGAGATCGAGTTAGTTCCTCTGCAGCGGGGAGAATGAGTCTTAGCCTGGTGTGTCCGATCAGCTTCTGATGAATGCGCTCTGCTGTTCCATGTCTGTTTCCAGGGCAACGCTGACCTGTTCTCGGGACGCTCATCACACTCCCCCTTTCAAGCGTTGTCCCGGTCCTGGTGGAGTAATACGGTAAGAACAAGGGGGAGATTTGGGGAGGGTGGAGAGTGACCCCTGACAGACCTGCGAAAGCCGATCACATCCGAGAGAGTCCGTCGGCGTTGGCTGCCCCAGCCCAGTGGCGAACATGAGAGTGGAAGTCCTGGAGTGCGTCACCTGGGCGTTTGTATCTTTCACCCGGCCCATCCACTACAAGAGAGCATGATCAGTTACGAGGGTAAACTTACGGCCCAGTAGGTAGTAGCGCAGCTCCAGGACCGTCCACTTGATGGCCAGGGATTCTTACTCCATGGCAGCGTACTTCTTCTCAGCTAGTGTCAGGTTCCTGCTGATGTAAAGGATAGGATGTCCTTCGCCTTGCTGGACCTGTGACAACACAGCTCCCAATCCCACATCTGAGGCATCTGTCTGCAGCAGGAAGGGACAGCAGAAATCCAGAGCATGAAGGACTGGTTCGGACACAAAGTCTCATTTCACCGCCTGGAATGCCTCCTCAGCGTCGGCGTTCAAGACCACTTGCTCAGACCGCCCCTTCTGGGCTGCTAGAGAACAGAAGTTATGGATAAAACCGCGATAATATCCTGCCAACTCTAAAAACGTTTTGTGCTGGGTCTTTGAGCCACACGGACGGCCTCCACTGACACAAGATAAGAATATCTTGTGGCTTTATAAGCCCTCGTCCCACCGGGAAACCCAGGTACTTTGCCTCAAAGAGCGCAAGATGTCCCTTCTTAGGGTTGGCAGTTAGTCCAGCCCTCCGTAGTTCCCTCAGCACCCTCCACAGATGCTCTAGGTGGCTTTGTGAAGGGGTACTGCTTCTGGGAACCGGGTGGCATAGTCGACGATCACCGGAATGTGTTCATGCCCCCGGGCAGACTTTGGCAGCAGCCCTATCAGATCCATCTATAGGCAGTAGAACCTTGTCGTTATGATGCGGGAGGATCTGGGCTTGGAAGAGACTGACGCGATTTCAGAATCCAGCAGAGCTTGGAAGGGCCGTCCATTTACCTTAACTTTAGACTCGATGAACGATGCAGCCTGCCAGCCAGGATCTTGGGGGGTTGGACGCAGCCTTATTGCGCAGAGGCTCATCTCGGGGGCTAGGGGCTGCCGGCATGCTCATTGGTCGTGAGGTGCCCTCTGGCGTGCGTTGCTCTTAGCCCACCCTCCGGGGAAACAGCAGCCCTCATCTTCCTGCATCTCGCAGGTGGGCTGCCTCTGCTAGCTCAATCACCTCTACCAGCTCCAAGGTGGTGGTTGGGTTTCGCATGTCAACAACTTGATGGTGGGAACACAGCAGGGCTTGTAGAAAATGCTCAATGACGACATTCACTTGGGAGGCTGAGGGATTCCTGTCCAGAAGCCAGTGTTGCGCGAGGCGAGTCAACTCAAATCAACTCAACTCGGCGGCCTGAGCCTGGGCAGGCAGGCATGCGGGGCTGGAACGCCCAGTCATGGAAGCATTGGGTGGCGCAGAGGGGTGACAGCCCTACACGCGCCAGTATCTCCCACTTTACCCTATCATACTGGTTGGCCACATCGGGAAGCAAACTAAAGAAGGTCCGCTGAGCTTTGCCTTTTAGGAGAGGGGCCAACGCCCTGGCCCAGTCACCACGCTCCCAGCCTTCGACTATGGCTCCTGCTCTGTTTCTCCTTGCCTTGAGGTGATATGCTCCATAATTTGCTGCTGACGGATGCTCACCTCCGCCAGACGATGTTCTTCCATTAGCAAGGGGACTGCCTAGCAGAGAGACTCTGCTTTTCTGAGATATATCATGTGTCTCATTACGAAATACAGATTGTCCATAGCGGATGTGATTAAATCATTGCATTTTGACAAAATTGATTAATCAGAGAATTCCCTGTGCACAGATTGGTTCAAACTGTCTTACATTCAACCAAAAAACATAGGTTTTGGCCTTTTAGAAACACTGTTGAGGGGTTTTCAGTGGAAATTTGATTAAGCACAAAGTGAAAGTAAAGTATATTGTGCGTGCATGAAAACAAACACGAAATAACACATTTGTAAGCCCAGAAAAACACACGACAAAGTATTTTGACATCAAACAAACCAAAAACAAGGATGAAACAGTGGTGCACATCGGTGCACTGGAATTTTGGTATTCTCGTCGCGAGGCAATGTCCCGGTAAAATCATTCTGATGCAGTTACAGTCAGCGGATCATCCATTCAGCGTTTATATTATATACTTCTATAGTTCATAAAGATTATTTGCACAATTTTTTATGTTGCATTCTGTATATTTCTCACTCCTTTTGTGTGTAGTTTGTAAATCATTTGCACAGTTTTTTATTTTTGTTGCAGAAGGCAATTGCTTTCATTATTAGCTGCAAGGTTTGTGTTTATTGTTCATAATCAGATTGAAAATATTCCCCCCCTCCCAAAAAAGTATTTTTACTGTGACTCTTTTCTTTCTCCGTAAATGTTTATGGACATGTCTGTATTGTTAGTATAATAGACCTGTTTTTTAATTAAAGCGACTATGACGAGATTGTAATTAATGGCTATAATTTGCGTAGGGAATGTTATATTTAGACAAAATTTTATGTGGACGTTTAAAATGCCTAGATACAACTTTCTAAAGAAAAAAATCCAAACTTCAGTTTTTCTGTTTAAGTACATTGTAAAAAAACACCAAATTATCACTTGCCTTTTTCTTAAGATTTTTTAAAAACAGTAATTCTTAGAAAAATGAGAAATTAAGTCTAGACTTCTAGACTTAATCTTCAAGTTCTCCTGTGCATAATGATATATGGCACTTGATGCTAACTGTTAGGATAGATCTGAAAAAAAAACATACAAACATAGTGCCGCCTCCTTCGCCGACACGCTGCTAATTTGTTCTAATTTGCTAGATGACATGCACCAGATGCATATGATCCTATTATTATGTGAGAAGTCACAGGGGAAGTAATTGACTGGGCTGTGGCAAGCTTGTTTGGAACCTGCTGGGGGTTGGTGAGGAGACAAGGGACCCCTGCCGTTGCCCTCTGACTGGGGCAGTGAAGCTTGTGACAGTATGGTATGAAGACTGGTCAATAACTTATGTGTTTTTCATTTTTACAGAATTATCAAACAAACAAATGCATTCGATTGCAGAGAGGCTGTAATATGACCTTATTGACTTTTTATTCTGCTTAATTAAGCTTTTTTCTTTCAGGCTCATGTAGATATTATGAATCATAACTGTGTGGCAGCACTGAGTTCAGCAAGAAAGGTCTCAGTCACTTGCTCAAAATAAATCCAATTAAGACTATGACTTGGTGGGTTTGACACAAGATGGGGCGTGCCATACCGAAATAGCAAATGAGCACAAGGTACATTAACAGGCAGAGAGCTGTTAAATATATCTCTCATTAGTGTTGATCTTGTCTGGGTTTGCTTTTTTTTTTCTTTTGCCTTCAACTTCTTGGTTTCTTCATTAATACTTCAATAATGATTGTAATCATTGCTTTCTTTGTATTTATTCACCAGAAAGTTGTTGATCTGTTGGTACAGTATATTCTTAGCAGCCTTTCAGTATAATGCTGTCCAACAGTTGTCTATTAAAAAGTTATGAAAGATCAAGTTATTTTATCCCACTGCACGTTAAAGGCCCTGTTTACACCATGGTATAAATTAAGGATGCAACATTATTAGAAGTCTATCCACTACCAGTAAGCTGAGAAACGTTATTGGCTATACTGAAATATTATTACATACTAATATTATTATGATTACACACCAATGGAAAGTGAAAACTACAGCTAATTAAAGAACACTTAGTAAAAACTAAGAGGTAAACTTTAGATTTACAAAATTATAATATATGCAGCATGTAACATAGGACATTTTGGGAAATTATAGGAAATTTGCTACAGATTGCATTTAACAGCTTTATAAAAGGGATAGTTCACACATAAATGCATTTTTGGTTATTATTTACTCAAATTCATGTTGTCCCAACCTGTATGACTGTTATTATAATTATTCTGTGTAACATAAATGAAAATATTTTGAGAAATGTCTCCGTTTTTATTCTTCTGCACAAGTTAGTGCAGTTAGCTAGTTTTGTTTATTTTAAATGATTGATTATTAATTTTAAATAGATCACAGAAAAGGTCATTTAAATGTAAAAATGAAGGACATTAGTGTACAGAATTTAAAAATCCCATAAAAGCTTATGTATATCCAATGTTAAAAAAAGAGTCCAAAATCTTTGCCAAATTTACTTTTCTAGATACTCAGAAAAATATGAATTGAGGCGCTGACATATTTGATATAATGTATATGCATGAAATCAAAAACCCTCCAATCACAAGTGGTCACTGAAGATGGGTTTTAGATGCACAGTAGTCTCAGTTGAGCGCTTGTAATCAGATAAATGTTAATACGAGAGATAAACATGGCCTAAATTATATTTAGTCTCCTATAAGCCCGCGGCATCCAATGTGCTGCAACCAGGTGTCCCGTGTTAGATGGCTGGAGGCCTTTGATAGCCTATGCAGGAGAAGAGCACACAGCATGACAGGAGAGATAAAGTTTCCGTTGTTCTTTGCATAAACAGGTGAAATAAGATCAGCGTGAAAGACCTGTCCCCTCAAACTCAGTTTTGTCTTGGGGTGTAGACTGCGGAAAAGGAAAGGTTATAGTGATGAAGGATGGCGTTGAGATTAGCAGGCTGTAACCGGGCTCAGTGGTGGTGCGAGATGCCACATTGTTTGATTTATGAGGGTCATGATGATCAGTGGTTGCCACATGAATAATCCATGTCCCCAGAATTAAGTGACCTAGAGCATTCACTAAATTTCCCCTCTGTGTTTTTCAGTTCCACGCTTTCTTATCCACTCTTACTTTATTCAGGACGGAGTGCTGCTGATCAAGAGATTGGCTTATCTGTTGATTCAGTTTGCTTGCCCTTTGAGAAAAAAATAAAATAAAATAAAATAAAAAAATTATATATATATATATATATATATATATATATATAGTATAACAGCATTTGGCAATCTTCGTAACAAGATAGATAGCGATTGAAAGTTGGAAGGCAGAAAATCAGGACAGAACCAACCTGTTGAACTAATGGGTGTAGTTAGCCATTGCTTAGAGATGTAAAGAAAGCATGAGCACTTAGGTCCAAACACACACATACATACACACACACACACACACACTGATCATTCAGATAGAGGAATTACTTGACTGCTGCAATTTAACAGACCATGGCACTCTTAATGGTCCATGCTGCCAAATGAGACAAGACAAGGCTATCTTAACAGTTAGATCCTTCAGGTCAATCACATGGTTCACGTGGAAAAAGTCTGTGACCTTTGGTTAAAAACACCTTTAGTAATAATAATTAGAGAGAGTTTCTTTTATATATATATATATATATACATATATATGTATGTATAGAAAGAGATTTAGGGATGGGACTCTGACTGTTTGGGTTAAAACATGGCTTCTCAAGTAATTGTGGTTTAAGCATAATAGAATTTCAGGAAGCTGTTTCTAAATCCCACATTTGGTAAGTAAAGTTAGAAAAATAAGGAGAAAGCTTTTTTGGCATAATTTAAGGCAAACCAGCCAATTATGCACTGGGGTGCCATGCTGAGTTGCCAGAATTCTTTAATCAGCTGACGTTGTTGCTTTCTCATGACAGGAACACTGACAGGTCTCAGGCTTCACAGTGCTATGTTAACATTGGCACTAAATATGGCTCATCATATGTGCAGAAAGCTGATTGCATATGATGTAGATATATCTTTAGAAAATGAAATCAAGTTGAATGTAATCTGGATTTACAAAATGTAATCGTAGTACGACTCGCATTGTTAAAAAGACTGCATTTCAGTAAGGTTTTGTATATATTTTTTGGAATTAAATATGACAATAAAAGAGTATATTACAGAATATTTCCATTTCTATTAAAAGCAGATCCTCTTCAGGAACTTGAGCCTCGTCAACAAGACGCTACAGGGAATGCCTCCAACGTGATGGCTCTGAATAGTATGTGTAATCAGTCCAATGGCTCCGAGGAGTGTGTCTGTAAGCTCGAGGTTCTCTCCCACTGATGCTGATGCATGGTTGCGATTGAGATCGCAAGGATCTCACCCTATCTCCAACTACATTTCCTAGATCGAGCGCTCTATAACTCAGGGTTCTTCCCCCTTTTTGGGAAAGAGATTGCTGCTGCTGCTGCTATGACACGTTTCTTCCTGAGGGGAGAAATATCTTGTGCGTGAAATCAGCACGTGTTGCCGAGGAATGCTTTATATTCTAGCCAGACTGTAGTAAATGTCTGAATTTTCCACTGCATTTAATTCTCAGGAATTCTGAGAAACACTTGAGAAAGTGTCTTCCTCCGAGGAGGTTGAGTTGGCAGCAGGGAATGCTGGACGGAGCAGTCCCAGCCATGTTCCAGCTCCTCAGTCAGGGAGCATAATTTCTCAAACTGACATTAAGTGGAGTCAGAGTGACGCTCCCTAGCCGGAGGATTTTTAGCAGGAGGCGGAGCAGTGGACTGTCGTGTTTGCTAGTCCTCTGCTAAAACATTCTGACGCCTATGGACCAGGACTATTGAGGGCCAGCCCCCTGTGGGGAAGAGCGGCGCACACCACGTTACCCAGTGCCTGTCTCTCCTCAGTGCCCTAAGAAGTTCAATCGGTTAACCCTGCCAGTGTTCCAGGGCGCTAGGTCTCTAGCGAGCGCTGCTTTTAGTCTTTTCCGCCCGAAAACTTAGCGGAGCTGAGAGGCTCGTCACCTCCTCCGATGGTCTCTACAGCAGCTAGATCTGTCGTCTCCTGCCGGTCCTCTGCTTGAGTGGTCATGAGTGGCCACTCAGCCCCCGGTCTGTGGAGTGTTGCCATCTCACTTGGCACATCAACTGCCTGGAGATGCTGGCTGTGTTTCATTCACTGAATTCACTTCCTCCTAGATGTAAGAGATCTACTTGTAGATCTTGCTACTACTTGTAGTAACGTTATGGCCGAGACGAGTATGATTCTCTGACCTGATGGCCCTTCTAGACGGCTCTCCATGGAAGAGTCTAGTCAGGAGGAACCTCCTCTCACAGACAGGGAGCTCCATCATGCACCCTGCGCTCGGAGTTGTAGAAGAGTGGATGAGTCTAGTCAGGAGGAACCTCCTCTCACAGGCAGGGAGCACCATCATGCACCCTGCGCTTGGAGTTGTGGTAGTTGCGGGTGTGGCCCCTGAGGGGGCACAACTCATAGCCTCCGGTCTCTCAACTGAGGTTGTTGAGACCATCCACTAATCCAGAGCTCCCTCCATGAGGAAACTGTATTTCCTAAAGTGGAAACTTTTCACTTCTTGTTGTAGAGAACGCCAGCAATATCCAGTTAACTGCCCAGTTGGTACAGTGCTGGAGTTACTGCAGGCCAGATTCTCCACTGGGGTCACCCACTCCACCCTGAAGGTTTATGTGCCGGCTTAACACGCCTCTCTTGGTGGACACACAAATGGTAGGGACCCCCTGGTCACACGTTTCCTCTGCGGCGTGATGAGTCTGAGGCCTCTAGTACGATCCCAAGTCCCTATGTGGGATCTGGTCATGGTGGTAGAGGCCTTCTGTGGGACACGTTTTGAGCCCATAGGGGAGATCTCAGATCACAGTGGCCCCTTCATCCATACCCCGTGTACCAGTTGTGCAGGTACACACACTAGGCAGGGATTTGCAAGTTTTGAGGCATTCCCCATAGTGTCTTGTCGACAGCGCTCGAGTGCCTGAAAAGGAACATCTCAAGGTTAAGTATTGAACCCTAGTTCCTCGAAGGAACGAAACGCCATGTCTTGTAACCACACTCCTGGCATCCCTGCCTGCGCTCTCTTCATGACATTGAAGCTTAAGCCGGCTGCACTCCACGTGCTTTTATGCTTCCTGGCCAATGATGTCATCTGCCTATGATGTCTCGCCCAACCATTGGAATGATTAGACATACTGTTCAGAGCCATCAAGCTGCAGGCGTTCCCCATAGCGTTTTGTCAACGCGGCGTCTCCTTCCTTCGAAAAACTTGGGTTACATACATAACCTTGAGATGTTTTTTTTTACACTTCTATTTTTATGAATATAGTAAAAACATGATTTCCAGTACAGTTGTTTTCTACACTGATAAAAAGACCTGTTTCTTGAAATCTTCAAACAAGCATATTAGAATGATATCTGATCACAAGACACTGACTATTAAAAGCATTTGTTTTAAATCGTTGTCCCAGCACAAACCATTGGAATGGATTTTTTCCACTTTTCATTATGTGGTCCTAATTCAGATTCAGTGGCCGGTTGCATAAAAAGTTAAAGGGATAGTTCACCCAAAAATAAAAATTTGATGTTTATTAGCTCACCCCCAAGGGCATCCAAGATGTAGGTGACTTTGTTTCCTCAACAGAACACAAACAAAGATTTTTAACTTTAACCGTGGCAGTCTGGTAGCCATATAATGGAAGTGGATGGGATCCAGACATTGCACCAGACCTTTCAAAGTAAAAAAAAAACATTCACAGACAAATCCAGATTACACCCTGCGGCACGTAACGATACATTGATGTCTTAATACACGAAATGATCGGTTGTTGTGAGAAACTGAACAGTATTTATACCATTTTTTACCTTTGATAGACAACCATATCCAAACCGCCTCGGCCTCGCGCTTTAGCGAAGGATACGCAAAACGCAATTCACAACAGATCACTTCCGGCGTTTGCGCGCTTGCATATTCGCCGTTAGCGCATTCAAAGCGCGAGTTCACAACAGATCACTTTCGGGGTTTGCGTAATCTACGCTACAACGCGAGCCAGAGATGGTTTGGACATTGTTGTCTATCAGAGGTAAAAAATTATATAAATGCTGTTCAGTTTCTCACAACAACCGATCGTTTCGTGTCTTAAGACATCAATGTATCATCACGAGCCGCGAGGTGCAATCCGGATTTGTCTGTGAATGTTTTTATTTTTACTTTGAAAGGTCTGGTGCAATGGCTGGATCCCATCCACTTCCATTAAATGACTACCAGACTGCCACGGTTAAAGTTTAAAATCTTCGTTTGTGTTCTGCTGAGGAAACAAAGTCACCTCCATCTTGGATGCTCTTGGGGTAAGCTAATAAACATCTAATTTTCATTTTTGGGTGAACTATCCCTTTAAGAGGAACTGGCCCTTCGCTAAGCTTTAGAAAGGTAACTAGAGTTCTACCTTAGCTGAAATTACTATTTGGCATTTAAGAAAAACTTGCATGCAATAAATCCAGTTAAACAAATGTTTTATTGCATGCATATTTCATGGATCTGAATCAATTCACGAACAATTGCCGATTTTTATTTGGATCTTTTTTCTTTCTTTGAGAAGATTCGAAACCTTAAGAGTAAGTTGAATCTGTCAAATAAAATCTATAAGAATTTCTATTCGCTTATATTATTTAAGCGAAAATGACATTTTAACTGAAATACTGTACGTAGGCCTACAGCTCTAAATTAATCAGAAGTGCATTGCCTTTGGAAATGTATATCGATAGCCCACCCAGCCGTAATTCACTTACACTAATTTTATTATTTCAGTAATCTCTATCAAATAAGGCTTTTTTTAGTGCATGGTATTTGCCTTGATTTAAGTGTGGAGATTGTAAATCAAATCATGTCAGTGTAACTGAACAGTTTCTTTAAAGAAAAACATCTGATAAACGCTTTGCAATGTCAAACTTCATTCCAGCCTATTAAGAAGTAATATCCATTTTATACTGACCACTTTAGAAGCACATTATAAACATGCTGCTGGCAGAAACATGCAATGCACGGCAATGTCAAGGATGGGACATAATCATAATCACTTCAACTGCTCCGGGTTTGTGTTCATGGTGTGTGTGCATGCGTGTGGTTGTTCACTTCTCACTGCTGTTTGTGTGTGCACTTGGATGGGTTAAATGCAGGGCACAAATTCCTAGTATGGGAAAACAATACCTGGCCACATGTCATGTCCTTTCCTTTCCTTTATTTTCAATATAATGCATCAAAATTGTAAAAACATTTTGCACTGTAAACAGAGGGGCGATAGGTCAGGATGAATTATGCTTGTGGTATTGCTCCGATTGATGCAATAAATGATTTGAATGCACATGTTTGAGCACTATGAGATAAAGCCTGTCATTTTAATAAAGAATCAATTCCAGTTTTAATTAGTTTCTTTTTTTTCTCCTTCCCTCCATCTCGATCCCGCCATGTATTGATTAACTTCAACAAATCACACGAATGCTTCCAGCATGATCAATGGACATACCAACACAAAAAAGAGAACCGCGTAAATAAAAAATAAATATTTTTTTCGGTCTCAAGTTCATCGCAAACAAACTCTCACAAGTGTTATAAGGAAGCATGGATCCCAAGGCAAAATAATCAAGAGCTCTTTCAGAACAACACATAGAAAGCAATATAACAAGCGCATCACGTACGCATGCTACATATATCATGGAGTGCTTTTCAGTTGCCACTGAATTTCTGATGCTAGTGGATTGAGTTTTGCGTTTCTATCCATTTCAATCAGCGTCGCCAAACAGGAGCCACAGCGCCACCAAACGAACATGTGAGGTACTACACACACACACACACAATACACAGCACAAATCACACAGGCAGAAATGTAAATATCAAATATGTGGGCTATGTCATGATTTATTAATTGAGAGCTGTGGGAAAGCATATGAAATACTTTCCTATTAACACATGCATGCATGCTTTAAATAGAGATCAAAAGTGGAAGACGAGTGAAATAAAAGAAAGAATAAAAACATTGTCAAATGATTAAAAAGTGAGATCTTAACCCAGTGAATTCAATTTTTGTTTTAAACCTTTTTTAACAGAGACCTTAGAGCTGAGCTTTTCCGAGGGCGTTTGATGGGAAATTGCTTCTGAGGTTCCAATTATATTTCAAATTAGGTTCAAATTAGGAATAATGGAAAATCCCTGTAGTTTAAAGAAGAGCGGGAGGATAGAATGACACTCAGAAAACTGTTAATGAAGACACACAGCAGGACAGCGGCGCAGTAACTGTGTGCTTATCCACATGAAATTTCATTTACATTCATTTGTCTGTTTTAATCTTTTTTTAAACAGCTTTATTAGTATGCTGCTGATGTCTCGGTCATGACTTGCTTGATCAAGTGTTAAAAAGAAATCTGCTTTTTTGCACATCGGTATAAATAATGAATTGTTTAAGCTTCAGAGAATAATTCAAGTAATTGTTTTTCTGTCCTGTTTGCTTGCGTAAATCTTGCGTTCTCGTGACTTATCTATATTAAACTCCACAACATCTCAAAAACAGAACTTTCTGTTTTGTCCGGTCTTTAATTATAAGATCCGTCTGGGAAAAGTGTTGCTCATGTGAGAGATGGTTTGTGGATAATAACAAACTTTTATGAGAGAGATGAAAACACGAAGCAACCATTAGGGAAAACTGTAAGTCAGCAAAGAATCGGAAGCTTTCAGCAGAGCTAAATTTATCCATATTATCACAGGAGAGAGTGCTGGTATAACTTTTAATGCATAGAAGAATAATCAAGTGTTCTGTCGGTTGAACATTTTATGCTTCACAGACATTTCTAGTGCATTAGACTTTTTACACACATTATATTCTGAGATTTGGAGTAAAATGTCAAATGAAAAGTAGCTTTAAAATACTATTAGAATTAACTTTGTTGAATCTTACCAACAAAAAATGCCTATTATAATGAATTCTGTATGTTTAATGTCATACATTCGGTGCACCTGTATTTTAGCTGGAAGCAGTTATTTAAAGTTTAAAATGTATTGGTGGATTTTTAAATTACAAACACAGCTTTTGGAGTGTCATGGATTATGATGTTTTTATAAGCTGTTTGGACTAGCAATTCTCAGAGAGTATTCTTTGGTATGTAATGCGATGCTACATTTCTCCAGATCACTTCTGATGAACAAACAAACTCATTTGCAACTTAAATGACTTGAGGTTGAGAACATTTGTAATCTACTCTTTCCATGACTGCTCATTGGTAATTCTGTTTTGCTCATTAAGAATTCTATGCATGCATTTTCTCTGATTGCATTTGTCTCAAATGTAAGTGATCTAAAAAAGAAAGAAAGAAAATGCATTCATTGTATAACTTTACATTTATTGAAAAACACTGAACATGTTCTTGGGAACTTTTCTTGTTTTGAAACAATTAAAGTTATTAAGTACATATAATAACACAATTTAATATAATTACTTTAAATTATAATATAATTTAAATGCATTGTTTTTACAGATTTATAAATTAATTTCAAATATTCCTACAATATTAAATAAAAAGCTTTTTTTTTTTAAAAGGTACAACAATGTGGGTATTTTTGGCAACAAAAGGTCACATTTTATATTATGTGGCTTTAACTACTCTGTACATGATGCTATTGAGGTAAGATACGGGTGAGTTTAGGGACAGGTTTGGTAGTATGGGTAGGTTTAGGGGTGTGTTAAGATGTAAAGGATGGGTCATAAAGGTAATTACTGATGTAACAGAGGTATTATAAAAAACATAATGTACAGTAAGTACATAATAAGTTAAGGCCACCTAATGTAAAGTGGGACCAAACATAAATATTAAAAACAAATCTAAGTATAATTTACCTTGGAATGAAGGTGCTTTTTTTTAACGTAAAAACATCAAGTTTCATCAGAAGTAAAGTTATTATAAGATATCATACTTTACATGAGACAAGTGTTTTGACAGCACAAATTAACTGCTATATCATAATTTAGGATTATTTTTCCTGAAATCTTAAGTACCTATATTTTTAGTAAATGAGTACTTGTTGACAGCCAACTCTTAATTTCTGAACTTTACAGTATGACTTCATAATACACTGAACTAACTTTCTGATAAAGCAGTGGTTATGAACGCAGAAAAAAACATAATAGGGCCACTTTAAATCATCAGAAATGTTTGTGTATGTGTGTAAAATGATCTGCACTGGCTTTAAAACAACAATCAGAAACATCTGACCAGTGAAGACAGAGATGAACAGGTGTCAGTCCTTCAGTATTTGTTCTAAAGCTGAGAGGAGGTTCCTGAGTCCGTACATGTAGCTCTCATCCGGACTGTTGCTGGGAAATACATGAGCAAAATCGATCATCTTCACCTCCACTGTCTCCTCCTGTCCAAACTGCTTCTCATCCCCTGTTCCAATTTCTTCTTCTTGCTCTTCCATACTTCCTTCATGTTTTTTTCCGTTGGCGTTCCTCTGAACATCATGGAAGTACGGATGAATGTGTGTTAAACTCCTGTGAAAGCTCAAAGTGTTGCTCTGTGGCTCCCCCTGCTGATTTTGTGTTCCTGGATCAGCTGGCATGTGTCTGGATTTATTGATCGTGTGACGAGAGCCTTCATACACCAGCAGCAGAGAGCTGGCGTAGAAATGCAGCTGAGTCTGGCTCTCAAACCAGCGGAGAATGCTTCGGATTTTGGAGATGATTAGAGAAACTACATGCCTCCGTAATTCTTGACCATTGTGGAAGAATCTGCTCAGGCCTAAGGGATGAAAAGTTTCACAATTCGTTAATCAAAAATGCATTCATTTTTCTGACTTATTATGACATTATTATAAATGTATAAAACGTATACATTATTATAGATCTATCTATCTATCTATCTATCTATCTATCTATCTATCCATCTCTATTTCTTTCTTTTTATCTCTCTTTCTTTCTATCTATCTATCTCTCTTTCTTTCTTTCTTTTTTCCTTCCATCTTTCTCTTTTTCTTTCTTTCTATCTATCTACCTACCTACCTACCTATACATTTATTTTTCTTCCTTCTTTTCCATTTTTTCCTATCATTTTTTTTCTTTCTTCTTCTTTGATTTATCCAAGCCTACAAACCACAATGAAAAATTATTAAATTTTATAATAACATTTAATAATAATAAAATTATAAGACAACATTAATAATAATAATAATCCGAAGAATAACCATAATAATAACATTAACAACAATAACAATAAGAACAGTAATAATAACTATTCTTTCTTTCTAAGACTGGAAATCACAATTTGAATAACTATTACATTTAAAATAAATACATTAATAAAAATGGTTAGATCCCTTTGCGTAATCCCTTTTACAAGCCTATAAATCACAATTAAAAATATAATAATAATAATAATAACGTATATGGAGCTAATAATTTTTTTTTTGCCTTATAATTTAAGATTTTTATCTCCCGTTGTTTTAGAGATTTTATTCATTTATAATATAATTTCCAAGTCTGAAAAGAAAAAAAGAAAGAAACAAAGAATACAATTTCAGACACATAACATAAAAGCAATTATAATAAAGTTGGAGTCATACCATTTTTTAAAGTGTTCTTTTCAAGACTGCGACCATAAAACTGGTCATGAGTGATGTAAGTGTCTGAGTCAATCTGGTACACCTGAGGTGAGAAGATGAGAAAGAAGATCAGAGGAGATCCATCACAAACACTGCATGGAAGAGAAACAAGAAAAAAGCTCGGCTTCAAAACAACAGGCCTGCCCCAAAGTCTAGAAATGAGCTTATGCTAAATACACTACAAAGACAAATATTAGGTGAAACAGTCCAATTTTGATTGTGCCTATATGCCATTAAAACGCTGTCTACATAGACATCTCAGTAGGCTTAGAACTGCGCTGGAGAGACTGCCACGCATTCAGACCTAAAACTGATGAGCTTCACTGAATGGATCCCTCCACACTACAAAACAAATGAAACAAGCTGAAATAACACGGAAAGCAAGAGCAACAGAGAGAGAGAGGGGAGAGGAAGGAGAGGGTGACAGCAGCTGGCAAATATTTCCCAGCCTTGAGACACTGAAACCAATTAGGTGCAAAGAAACAAGAACACGCAGAAAGTGGAGAGAGAAGATGATTTACTGAGAGGCTGGAGGATGGAAAAACTGAACAGAGGAAAAGAGATGAAGCAAACACACCTAGTGGAACCTATAAGGCTGCACAAAACTTCAATAGAAAATACAACATAATTTCTCTCTCCTAATAATTGAATTGACTTATAAAGTCAGGAACGTTTCCTGGGTCTATTTGTCACTCTTTATTGAAAAATGCTGCACAGTCAATCAGAACATGTTTAATTGAAGCTGTGTGGAGCAGGATTTTATGCTGGGCGGGGCTATATCATTAATAAAATGTCCTTTCAGGTGTGATTTGTAATTTATAATATATTCATTATGGTTGGTTTCAGATTAACAGGGCATATATATATATATATATATATATATATATATATGTGTGTGTGTGTGTGTGTGTGTGTGTGTAGTGTCATACTACAACAATCCAAATAAATTATGCAAATATCATCAGAAAAATATTTAACCTGTATTCATTTTTACACAAAATATTTTTAACGCATTTCTAATTTTTAGAGCACTTCTAAGAATGAATCTTTTTCAAAACTGGTTATACAAAGATTATTGGCAACAGGAAAGGAAAATCTACCTAGAAAGACAAGTACAGTCTATTCGATCAAATTTGTATTTCGCAAGGAACATTGTTATTTTAATATCAAATATTTTAACATAATTAGATTTTATTTTTCTATTTTAATTTCTATTTGAGGTTTTTGTAATTTATTTAATTAATTGCTATTTTATTAGTCTTTTATATTTAAAAGTACTTTTTTTTACTTCACCTTTAACTTTTATTTGTCAAGCAACATTTCTTCTTTTTTTCTAATTTTTAGAAAGTTTTTCAACTAATGTTGTTGTTTCACTTCAGCTTTATATCAACTGGTAAAAAACGTTTTTTAATAGTTCAAAGGTTAACAATATGGTATGTAGTTGATTTCTTTTTCTTTCTTTTTTCAAGAAATTATATGAAAATTAATTTTAATATTTTTTATTTAAAAAATTGGGGTGTCAATACAATAAAATGATCTCAGTTCATATGATTACCCGTTTTTGAAAAGCATTTTGAAAACTAACTTTTTTTATTGCAGTTTTACTTTTTTGGCTACAAAGAAAAAACAAACCAAAAAACGTTGGTAACTTATTAATTCAATGAATGAACATAAAATGTCATTGTTCGTATCATGATAAATGCATCAGAACCAGGCAATCTTTAAACTCAATGACTGAATTCATTTTATCATGTGACCTTCTTTATAGCCAGTGCAGCACAATAAGGTGTAGAAAGCAAAAGCAGAGGACTGTGTGCACTGACCGCTGGTTTCATCACAATCTTATCATCAAATGTCTTATCAGTATTCCTCAGAGGTAATTAACCAAGTGTCCTGATAAGCTCTGAATATTGATCAAGTCTTACAAGACAGCAGACGGGGGTTTCTGTTATGCAGCACTGAAACAGAACCTTAGAGCCCTCATTTAGGTGATCAGAAGCTTAATACTGCGTTTATGAAGCCTCACAGTTTGTAACAAGAAAATCACATACCGAGAGGAGGATACAGAAATAAAATAGCAGAAATCAGGAGATCCTGCATAATGAGGATAAGGAAAGTTAATAAATCACACACACACGCTGTCTCACCCTCATGCCCACTAACAGGAACCCGATCTCTTCCATCAGAGGATACTTGTTAATCTGCTCATCACGTTTTTCTTTTGTTGCAAACGGGTCATAACTTCTCCTCCCGATCTTCACATCCATGATGCAGGGCCGTGAGAATCTCCTCGTCACATCCTCCAGCTTCAGATACAGCTCTGAGACATAGTACAGAAGAACAGTACTGAGAGCTTTCACTGAACATGAAAGAATCACAGCAATTTTTTGGAAAGTTTTTCTGCACATTTGTATGCCTCGCAAACAACATGCCTTGCAAATTGTCACCCGTTTTATTTATATGGCAAACATGTTCATCTAAATTACAAAAGTGACTAGTATATATATATATATATATATAAATATGTGTATGTGTATTTTTATAAAGTCTCTTACATAAATCCACCAAGGATCATTATTTGATCAAAAAATACAATAAAAGCAGTAATATTGTAAAATAGTTTTACGTAGTAAAATAACTGTTTTGCATTTTTTTTGTTTTAATATACTTTATAATATATTTCATTCCTGTGATGATAGATCTGAATTTTGAATATATCTTTATTCATTCACTCACTCACACACACACATGCTAGGATGAACAGAAAATTCAAAAGAAAATGTATTTAAATAGACGTATGTATACGTATACTGTATGCTTCTTCTATTATTAAGTATTAATTCAGTTTAAAATAATCTTTAAATGATGCAATATTTTAAAGTAAAAATGTAAATTATAAAAAGTAACTTAATATAGATATTTCTGATTATTTCTTTGAGGTTGGGCCAGTGAAAATATTTTGCAGGGCAGATAAAAATCTAAAGTCCAGGCTGCATCTTTAGAAAACAATCTTTACTCCCCAGTCCAACATTAAAACATCATTAAAAAGAGGTAAATGCTTCAATCTCACTGAACACTGAAGCTAGTGATGTTTTAGTGGCCAAGTGGCAGTGTGTCAACAGATAAGCCTCAATGACCAGTCAGTTATTTCTGACAAGTTCTTTCTCAGTGCTGTCGGCTGACACAGTGCTTTATACTGTGTCATAATCGGGATGGTCACATACAAACACATGACAGCAGACAGAGAACAGCAGTGTAAAGTCCAATACTGATAAACTGAACACTCCTTTAAAGTACATAGACAATATACAGACTAAATAAACACATCACCCACAAAGAGTATGTACTTTGGACACATGGCAACTCCCATAATGAGGCAGAATAATATATATATATATATATATATATATATATATATATATATATATATATATAAAATAATATTTATGAGA
>JAUCMU010000036.1:4971341-4981594 GCA_032275025.1 Enteromius treurensis
AGACCCAGCAGTCTGCTGTGTATCTCATCACCCCGGTAAGCAGGGAGGGGACCAGAGCATATTACAGTGTCTGACATCGAACTTGCAAGTTCACACACCTCTTTAACATTATTTTTAGGGATCTCCACCTGGCGAAGTCGAACATCATTAGCGCCAACGTGAATAACAATATTACTGAATTTACATTTAGCATTAGCCAGCACTTTCAAATCTGGCAAGATGTCAGGCGCTCTGGCTCCTGGAACACATTGGACTATGGTGGCTCTATTTTCACGTTCCGTACAAAAGAATCGCGAATTACTAGAGCTTTTTCATCAGGGTGCGTCACTGATTGGGGAGAATCTGTTTTATGTTCTGATCGTAATGGAGGAGCAGTGTTTTGACCCGCAACTATGCCGTCTCACAGTCACCCACTTGCCCTGCTGCGCGGGCGCTGCCGGAACCTAACAATGTACAACAGCTGAACTACATGCATCCAAAGCTGTATCTACAGTCCTTACATTCTGACTGGCCTCAGTTAAAGTTTGGATGCACGTCTCTAATTCTAAAATATTCTCTGTCAGCCTAACTATATCCCTGCATTTATCACATGTAAAACCCTCATCGCCGACAGAGAGAGATAATATGTACATGTGGCATGACGTGCAAACAACAAGAGAAGGAGAAGCCATGCTCAACGTGATTGATGAATTATTCACTTACCACTGTTGTTTGATAAACTTGGGAAAAACGGAGCGACGGAGTGAGCGTTATTCTTTTTTCTTTGGAATGCCATGCAAAAATGAAGTTGATGTTGACCGGCTTACATCACTTCTTAGTACCCACTGTCGGTGCGAATACAACCCTTTTAAATGGCATTCGAAAATAGTTAGCACAAAATCATACCAGTACTTTAGTTCTGTACTTTTAGTTCTGGAACTAAAGCGGTGCAAAAGGCCCTCATGTTCAGTCTAGGCGCACCAGGAAGGACAGCCAGAGAACAGAGTCACAATCCAGAGTGAGAGGAGGGCAGACAGTCACTAAATCAAACTAAATCAACAAAAAGAAACCAAAAAACAACACAACAAAAACATTACAAGAAAAAAGGTGCAAGTTCTGTATAAGTAAAAAAAAAACTGGAAAAAAGAGCATTGGGCTTACTGTTCTTGGATGTAAGTTTGTAAGACAACATGAAGTTGAAGCACCCGAAGAATAGTAGTCTGTGAGCCTGGCTGGAGGTTAGTCATTTGGACAATTGAACGAAAAAACAAATAACAATGCACATGCACATAACAAAACATGCACATGCATTAAACGAAAACAAAAACAGGAGAGAAGGGATGTCAGTCAAACCTAAGCCCTGATAAAAAATTAAAATTGAAAGTTAAAAAAAGATTATTTATTTATTTGTTTAATTTTTGCATTTGCATTGGTACTTTACATAAAAACAGGTTTAATGATTTTGAAAACAGTTCAGTTTGTAATCTAAAAGAAAATCAAATCAGTGGTAAACAAAAAAGGGTTGAGTTACCTGTATAACATTATGAGATCACTGGTGTTAGATATTTTTACTTCACACTATTACATAACTTTGCTCATGATGTGTTCATAATGAGTCTAAAAACACTATATAAACAAACTCCTCATCATTAAAAGAGTGAGTGAGTCTCTGCGATGCTTGTCTTTGGTTTCTTGCTGCTTTGCAGCATTAAAACCAAGGGGGAAACAAAGGTTAACTGTAGTATATTAGGGGAACCAGAGTACCCCCTGTTGTCCAAGGATGGAGACATTATCATCGGAGGAGCTTTTTCAATTCACAGCAAAATAAATTTGGAAATGCCATCCTTTACAGAGAAACCTCATCGCCTAATGTGCACCAGGTTTGTTACAACTCTGCTTCTGTGTTATTACAGTGTAAAAAAAAAATAAAAAAATATATATATATATATATATAGATATATATAATATACATATACTATATTTTATTTTGTGAAATGCAATGTTTGCTACTATTTCCAACAAGTTGTTCAGCTGCAACAACACAAACCATATTATAAAATCTCTCTCTCGCTCTCTCAGCCTTAATTTGAGAGAATTCCGTTTTGCTCAGACCATGATCTTTGCCATTGAAGAAATTAACAGCAAGGCAAGCTTACTCCCAAACATTTCCATTGGATACCAAATATTGGACAGCTGTGGTTCCACATTAGCCTCTATGAGATCATCAATGGCTCTGATAAATGGTCAGGAGTTGACAGCAGAACATATCTGCTCTGGAAACACAGCAGTTAAAGCCATTATTGGAGAATCAGAGTCTTCATCAACAATTGCATTGTCCAGAGCAACAGGGCCCTTCAGGATTCCTGTGGTGAAATACAAAGAATACATTAACAAAATAAATGTGAAATGAAAGTGAAATAAATGTTTCCTATTACAAGATATTTGAATATAAAAAGAAACATGTTTTCTTGTTATTTTCATCTGTTCTGTTTCACAGATAAGCCATTTTGCTACCTGTGCATGCCTGAGCAACAAAAAACAGTTTCCTTCTTTCTTCAGAACTATTCCTAGTGATTTCTACCAGAGCAGAGCTCTAGCCCAACTGGTCAAACATTTCGGCTGGACATGGGTTGGAGCAGTGAGAAGTGATAACGACTATGGAAACAATGGCATGGCAACCTTTGTAGAGGTAGCAGAGAGAGAAGGAGTATGCATTGAATATTCAGAGGCCATATCGAGAACAAATACTAAAGAAAAGATTGCTAAGGTTGTTGAAGTAATAAAAAAGGCCACTGCTAAAGTTCTTGTGGCGTTTTTGGCACAAAGTGAAATGGACGTGTTGCTGGAGGAGATTATCAGACAGAATGTAACCGGGCTACAGTGGGTAGGCAGTGAATCCTGGATTACAGCGAAATACTTGGCAACCAAAATAGTTTCAAAAGTGCTTGGTGGTGCAGTTGGCTTTACAATTAGCAAGTCAAAAATTCCAGGCTTAAAAGAATTTCTCCTAAAGGTCGGTCCATCTCAAAACCCTTCAAATGCTCTTCTGAGGGAATTTTGGGAGACGGTATTTGGATGCCTTCCTTTTCCTACAATCAGCCCTAAAACTGAGAATGAGAAGTTTTGTCATGGGTCTGAAAATCTAAGTAATGTGAGTAATGTGTTCACAGACGTATCTGAGCTAAGGATTTCAAATAATGTTTATAAGGCAGTTTACGCTATAGCTTATGCTTTGCATAATACATTGGCATGCAAAACCTCAAACGGTGCACCTGAAAACATAATATGTGCAGCAAAGGATTTAATAGTTTCCAGCCAAGTAAGTAAACCTTCATATACTATTTATTTATTTATTTTAATATTTTTATTTAATATCTTAACACAAACAGTGTTTTAAATTTGCTACAGGTAATGCAATCTCTTCAAAATGTGAATTTCACAATGGCTTCAGGTGAGGTGATATACTTTGACAAAAATGGAGACCCTGCGGCAAGATACGAACTAGTAAACTGGCAGAAAAATGGAGCAGGGGACACAACTTTTCTTACTGTAGGACACTATGATGCCTCACTTCCCAGAGAACAGCAGTTTGTCATGAATTCTATCAATATAGTTTGGGCAGGAGACAGTCACACGGTATGTAAAACAAAACATCAGTATGTTTAGTACTTAGTAACATAAAAGAAAGTAAAAATAAGTGCGAATGTGTAAGAATGTGTAAACATGGCAGAAACCAAGTTCAGTGTGCAGTGAGAGCTGCCAGCCAGGTTTCAGACAAGCTGTGATCAAAGGGAGACCAGTATGCTGCTTTGAATGTTTGCGGTGCCCTTCTGGAGAAATCAGCAGTACAACTGGTGAGATGACAAGCATTTTGATACATAAAGATCTTCAAAAACTATAAGTGTAGAACAACATATATATATATTTATTTATTTTATTTTTTTTTGTCATTTTTAGATTCTGCTGAATGCATCAAATGTCCTTTGGAGCGCTGGTCAAATGAAAACCACAGTATGTGTGTTCTCAAGAAAGTTGAGTTCCTTTCATTTGAGGAAAACATGGGAATACTTTTGACTGCATTCTCATTAACCGGAGTGTTTTTGACAATTGCAGTTGCACTGATGTTTTACCACTTCATAGACACTCCTCTGGTGAAGGCTAGCAATACAGAGCTGAGCTTCCTACTGCTTTTCTCACTGTCTCTGTGTTTTCTCTGTTCACTTACTTTTATTGGTCAGCCTACTGAGTGGTCTTGTATGTTGCGCCACACAGCATTTGGGATCAGTTTTGCCCTTTGTATGTCTTGTGTTTTGGCAAGAACAACAGCAGTGATAATGGCCTTTAAGGCCACAGTGCCTGGTACAAGTGTTCCTCAGTGTACATTGCCCTTGCAAAGAGTTAGTGTTTTCTGTTGCACTTTTTTTCAGATAATAATATGTACTCTGTGGCTGGTATTAGCCCCTCCAATACCATATAAAAACATGACCTATTCATTAGATACAATAATACTTGAATGTGATCTAGGATCAGCTATAGGGTTCTGGGCTGTGCTTGGTTATATTGGTTTGCTGTCTGTTCTATGTTTCGTTTTGGCTTTTCTAGCTCGAAAGCTGCCTGATAACTTTAATGAAGCCAAATTCATCACGTTCAGTCTGCTAATATTCTGTGCTGTTTGGATCACCTTTATCCCAGCTTATGTCAGTTCTCCTGGAAAATTGACTGTAGCTGTGGAGATATTTGCCATCTTAGCCTCTAGTTTTGGCTTGTTGTTCTGTATATTCACACCAAAATGCTACATTATTTTACTTAAGCCAGAGCAAAACACAAGGAAACATATCATGGGCAAAACCCATAATAATAAATCGCAATAAACTTTAACTTCCAGTTTCAAGGCAGTTCTCCATACATACATAATTTTTATTTGCTAAATATAAAAATAGATAAAAAAAAAAAAAATTCCAAGAACTCATTCACAAATGAAAGACCCATCCCACAGTATTATGTAAATACACTGAAAACCCCTTATTTCTATAATATACTGTAATGCCTGTAATTAATTATTAACTATACTGTAATTAGTTTATATAAACATGCTGTACTTGAGGAGCAATGTATCTCTGATTGAAATAATTATTTCAAAACCATAGCTTTTGTGCTTTTTTGTGATTATTATTATTATTAGAGCATAGCCTATATAGACACCATGCTTTAGGAGACATGATGAACCAATGCCTATTTGAGTTTGGCTTTTAGTTAAAAAAAAAAACACAGTCAAACACAAATTATACACTATGTACTGTTTATCTGTATTTCTCCCTATTATTGTTCTAATTTACAAAACATAAGCACTGGAATTTACAATAAAAATGTGTATTATATGGTTTACTTTACCACATAATTGCATGAACTGTCACAATAGATCTAAACAGAATTCCTGAAGAAATATGCCCTGGATGGCGTCCACTAAGCTGATAATGAAAAGTAAAATACATGAATACATTTATAGATTAATAAAATACCTGAATAAAAGTGTTCCTTATGTTTCTTGTTATGAAAACATATTTGTAACACTTACCTAATTTACCTAATTTAATAAAGTGAGTTAAGAATTTGCCTGAAGGAGTTTTGGGATTGCTTGTACTACTGGAAAAAAGATTGTAAACATGTTATTGTACATTGAAGTCCAATGTTCCACACTGGCAATGCTACACACACACACACACACACACACACGCACACACATGTTGGTTTTTGTGACTTATGGGGACTCTCCATAGACTTTTATTACTTTTATACTGACCACATTATATTTTCTATCTACAAGCACACACACACAAAGTGGTGTATATCCAACACTTAAAGGGTTATCTCACCCATCTCATCATCTTCACAAATTAAGATATTTGATTTTCCATAGACAGCAATACAACTGAAATGGCCCAGATCTGGAAACGTAGTAAATACATCGGTAAAACAGTCCATTTAACATCAGTGGCTCCACTTCAGTTTTTAAACGCTAAGGGGATTTTTTTGTACAAAGAAAACAAACAAATCTCCCCTGACTTACATCTTCGCCATTTTGGAGAGTATCGCAACGCATACACAAGCTTTAACGTATTTGATGTAAAAGCACATGCATGAGCATAATCTATGGTTGTTTCAAATCTAGGAGTTACCGCACATAATGGCGGAAGACATAAAGTAACTCAGGGGAAAATAATGATTAAATTAATTATAATTAATTAATTATTAAGGTTTTTTTTGTTGTTTTCTTTCATCAAAAATATTTTAATTTGTGTTCTGAAGATGAACAAAGGTCTTACAGGTCTGGAACTACATGAGGGTGATAATTAATGACTAATAACTAATAATATCTAACCCTTTAACTCATTTCCCACCACTGACGTGATAACTAATCAATTAAAAGACAATGCTTCCCCACCCAAGTTAAGATTTTATGGCATGGGGTATTCATATGTGCAAACTAGTTGCTTTTTGGCTAAATGTGCCGTTTGTAATCAAAATATGTAATTTATGTGAATCGTCTAAGTCGGTGAAGGTTGAGGAAGTAAGCGGTCGGACCTTCTGTCACAATGCGTGCCAAGAGAAGTCTAGTTTTAGTCCCAACAAATTTTTGGGCACATCGTGCATGTTCATACTGAACAGCTCATATTTAATCCTGGGGATCAGGTTTTGCCATTACTGCCTTTAGTGAGTTCTCCGTTCTGCGCTAAATTTGTGGGACCATGTACTGTTGTGCGTGCATTATGTGATCTTAATTATGAAATTGTAACTCCAGACAGAAAGAAAGCAACCCAAGTCTGCCATGTAAATTTACTGAAACCTTTTTTCTCCCGTGGTTGTAAATTAATTGAGGTTAAATCATCCATTGTGGTCAGTCCTGTGTCTGATGGGCCGGGGCAGCCTTAATTTGGAGAGACAGACGATGCTGTAATGCAGCCTCGATTAAAAAACTCTGAGACTTTGAACGTTTTTGAAGATATGTTATCCCATTTGTCTGTTTTAAAGAGAGCTGAATTGTCACAGTTGAGACACAATTTTCGTCATTGTTTGGGGATGTTCCATCACATACTCATTTAATAGAGCATGACGTGGATGTGGGTGATGCTTCACCTAATACCATTAGGTGAATAACATTGCAAAGCTGTCTTGCTCAAGTTGGGCCTCACCATCTGATGGAATGTAAAGGTTTTGTATTGACTATCATAAAATCACCAAACCTGACACTTTCTCCCACCCGAGAATGGAGGATTGTGTTGATCAGGGGGACTCGGCAAGGCATGTCAGTAAATTTGACTTACTTAAAGGATACTGGCAGGTGCCTTTGACTCCTCGGGCACAGGAAATCACTGATTTTATAACTTCTTTGGGGTTATACTCCTATTCTGTTATGAGCTTCGGTTTACGTAATGCTCCAGCTATGTTTCAAAGATTAATGAATCGCATAGTTTTTGGTTTAGAAGGCTATGCGGTCTATTTAGACAATGTTATAATTTACTGTGATAGCTAGGATCAGCACGTGACATGGGCACGGGAATTATTCAGGTGTCTAGTGCAGGTGAATTTGACTGTAAACTTGGCGAAATGTGACTTTGCACAGGCAACAGTTTCTTACTCTTTACTAAAAAGAGGTAGGCCAGAGTATGGTGCGCACATTGCATGCTAAAGTGAGCGTGATAGAGAATTTTCCCACTCCTTTGTTCTAAAAAAAAGAGCTCATGAGGTTTATTGGGATGACTAATTATTATTATAGTTTTTGTCCAAATTTGTAGCAGTCATTTGTCCATTAACTAATCTTTTAAAGAACTCAGCTAAGTTTGAGTGGACCCCACATTGTCAAAAGGCATCAAGTGGGAGCAGCAGCAGTTTTGCTCCAGATTGGTTCTGGTGGGGTGAGTCACCCAATTAGTTATTTCTCACTAAAGTTTAATTCCTATCAACTGAATTATTCTGTAATTGAGTAGGAGACACTGGCACTTATTTGGGCACTTATTTTGATGTGTATGTGCGAGGAGGGTTATCATTTATTCGGATCACAATCCTCTGACACTCCTTCACTCATTACAGAGTCAGAGTCAATGCTTAATGCGATGGAATCTTTTTTTGCAGCCTTGTAACTTGACCATAAAACACAATATTCACAATATTCAAATTTTCTGAGATGCTGAATTTGGGGTTCCCTTTCAAAAGCTACACTCAATGCTGCATGAAAACGCTAATGAGAACAGTCTTTGTTCGACCGGTTGTTGAAGCATGTGTTTCAAACACGCCAAAAGTTCTTTTGTCTTCAAGGACCGTATTGTGTGTGTGTGTGTGCACGGAAAATATGTGTTTAAAATAAAAAAGCGAGAAAGCGAAAGTAATATTTACCATGGCAGAGTTTGAAAGGAGATGTGTGCCTCCATGTGAAAGAATTCTCTATGATCACAATCGCCACACTTTCTGTTGTGAGTGTTTGGGGGAAGAGCACGCTGTTCTCGTGCTCCAGGGAGAATGCAAGTGCTGCAATCTCCTCTCCTGGGGATCGCGTGTCGGTCTGGCTGGAGCGTGTAAGACGGATCTTCCCCTTTCTCTCACCGGATGGAGAGGCTTTTGCGCCCACTTCTCAAACGCGCCTCGCCTAAAGAAGCCCAACAACTGAGCTCAAACAGTAAATACACTGCCACTCGCGCAATGGAGGTTACAGAAGTGTCTGCAGGAAAAAGCATGTGCCCCAACTAACATTGACATTAAACGCCTAGATTATTAGTTTAAAGTGCCCCTATTATGCTTTTTCAAACATGATCGTTCATACAGTGTGTCATGTAGCTGTATGTGAACATAAACTATCTGCAAAGTTGTGACGCCAAGTTATTGTCTATCAAAAAAAAGAGTCTGCTCACATTAACCTAAACGAGTCGTCAGCAATTTGAATCTTTCTCTGTTATGGTCACGGAGCAGGTAATCAACTCAGGTAAGCATTTCAGGTAACGTAAATCAAAGGCTCCGATTTATCCAACAGAGCTGAAGAATAACCACACAGGTAAGTAGCTCATTGCAGGTAAGTAAACACAGGTAAGGTGTAAATGCTTCACACAAAGTCTTTAGCGAACTCATAAAGCAATAGGCTCAAGAGATATACTCAGTCTTAAGATGTAGCGATCAGGTTTTGGCAAGAGAAGCAAACTCAGGCAGGCAGTGAGGATTGGCAGATCAGGAGAGCGCTGGTAAGTGAAGAACCTCAGGTAAGGACCTTGAGCTCAGCCAACGCATGAGCATATAAAGGAGCGTGAGTGATTGGGGACAGGTGTTCAGAATTCAGGTGATTGTGATCGGGTAAGTAGGTCAGGTGCAGGAGTGACTGGTTGCGGTGCACTGGTGACTGTTTCAGGATCAGGTGATTGTGCAGATATGACAGTCACAAAGTAACATATTTGCATAATGTCTGCCCACGTTCTATGTCGCAAACAACTTGCCCTGCCGCCAAACAGTACTATTTTCGTGTGGATTACATTATGTCAAGAAGACACTGTGTCCTATGAGAGTTCATTTGTTTTATGTGCCCTTCTGAAAGATGAATCTATAAATAATGAATGATTAACATTTATTTTTTTCAACAACACCTTAAGCAGTACAGTCTTGTTGTGTTTGCGTCATTTTACTAGTGACTGCTTTTCCAATCTTGGAGTACAACGCGATATTCACCAAACGTCTTAAAAGATGGACCAGTGCCCAGTTTATTTGGACTTGCAGCTTGCTCCTCTGAACTTCTACCTGTAAGTAAGATCAATAATTGATGATTGTATTTTCTAGCAATCATTCAAAAGACGTATTTGAGTACGTTATGTTGTGTAACAACCCTGCACATGTCCTGATCAGCGACTAACTTGCGTTTCTGTAGTTCTGTTGTTCAGCTGTGGTCCTAATGTAATCTAATACTGTGATTGATGCAGCTTGACTGTCTGTCTGTCTCATCCACTTGTTAGTTTAAGGCTCCGTTTACACGAAGGGAAGACGCAGGTATTTACCTGCGGTTTGGTAAGGCGCCAGAAAATGCTTAACGTCATGTGAGCACCCTATTATAGGTTTGGCATAGTTATTATCATGCTCGACGGCGTATTTATGCGGGTTGATATAAATGACAAGTTTTTTGAAAACGATGTTGTGTGTACAAAGTTATTATTGAAAATGGAGGTAAGGAGATATTAATTTCTCTAAATACCCGGCTATGTGTAAATGTGGCCTAAGTAATGATAAACGATGGCTTAACGCAG
>JAUCMU010000036.1:5039108-5055414 GCA_032275025.1 Enteromius treurensis
AGGCGTTCCCAAAGCGTCTTCGGACGCAGTGTTCGTTCCCTCAAAGAACCGTGGTTATATTCATAACCCATACGTTTTCTCTCTCTCTCTCTCTTCAGCTTTTTACTGTTTTGGTGGAATCCAGAATAAGAGTGGAGCATAGATTCAAATGACTAACAACTTGCTTGAGTTTGATCTCAAATGGTGTGTAAACGGAGCCTTAGTCTCAGTTTGTGAGGATGGGAAAATAAGCTTGTCGACTTAAAATAAGCTAAGCTTGTTTGGTGTGCTGCTAAGGGAGGAGACTCAGGGTTAGAAGGGCTGCCGAGCCCTAGGGTGAACAACCCTAAGGGCTCGGGAGGGACGAGGAGGACGGCCAGTTCCTAACCCCGAGTGCCCCCCCAGAGAAAGGACAGAGGAGCAGGGGAGGAGGGGGGAAACTGTGATCGAGATGACAGCCTTCGCGCCCTCCTCCCGAAATGAGTTTGAGAAACTATATTTGGTGATATGCAGGTGTTCCATTTTTGTTTTTGTTTATTTATTTTTCTTTTTTTTTCTCATGTCTTTTAAACACATTGGAATGTGATATGTGTAGAGTATGATGTAGTGGTTGATTTTAAAAGTCTCTCTCTCAAAGAAATATGTAGTAAAAAAAAAAAAATTTATAAATCTTATAATAGTTCCATACTAACCGTTATTGTACTTATTATTGTGGTTACCATTGGATTGGATTTGCATGCTTTTGTCTGAGTAGGAACTGAGATTTGGAACCACTCCATGGGTATTAATAGAAATTCAGTACAAATATCATAAAGCAAACCACAGTATAGGGATTCAATGTGCCAACCCCAATGGGCATTTGGAGAAACAATAAAGGGAAGCAATATCTGCTTTGACTCAGATGTCCCTGCCCTGGATACATATTGACATGGCAAAGAGGACTGTGCCACTGCTGCAACTGCTTCTGTTGGTATGTGTGCCTTCATCAGCAGAAATCTGCAGACTGGTTGGTCCGACTGCTCTTCCTCTACTTTCTGCACAAAAGGACATTAACATTGGAGCAATTTTCTCATTTCACAAAAGTGCTTTGCAGAAGATCCAGCCTTTCACTTCCAAACCAAAATCAACAACATGTGGCAGGTCGGTATGGAAACAATAAATCAACGTGAGAAAAAAAAAAAAAAAAGAAAAAAAAACCGATGATACTTTGCAGACTATAACACACACAATTGATGTTCTACTTCTACAGCTTCAATAGCTTACGTGGGTTTAAGTATGCTCAGACGCTGATTTTTGCCATAGAGGAAATTAACAACAGCACAGAGCTGTTACCTGGTGTTTCTATGGGCTATAAGATATATGATTCCTGTAGCTCTATAACTCAAACTGTTCTGTCAGGCATGTCTTTGATGAATGGTTATGAAGAAATTTTGAGTGATACATCCTGCTCTAGACCACCAGCTGTTCATGCCATCGTTGGAGAATCAAACTCCTCTCCAACCATAGCACTGGCTTCAGTAGTTGGTCCTTTCAGCATACCTGTTGTAAGCACTCTTATTTATCTGTTTATTGTTATCATGTTGAATTGAATTAAAACAAAAAGCAATCAAGACAGCAATATTAAGATTGTAGCATTTGTAATGCTTATTAAAATAATGTTATTTGTACAGTATTGCTATACAATGGTTCTTTTTTTTTTCTTGTAGATCAGTCATTTTGCCACATGTGCATGCCTGAGTAACAGAAAAAGGTATCCATCCTTCTTCAGAACAATTCCCAGTGATTATTACCAAAGCAGAGCTCTGGCTCAGCTTGTCAAGTACTTTGGCTGGACCTGGGTTGGGACGGTGAGGAGTCGTGGAGACTATGGTAATAATGGTATTGCAGCTTTTGAAGAAGCTGCAAAACAAGAGGGGATCTGCATTGAATACTCAGAGGCTATTTTAAGCACCGATCCAAAAGAACAGTTTCTCAAGACACTAGAGGTGATAAAGAAGGGCACTGCCAGGGTGGTGGTGGCTTTCGTTGCTGTGGGAGATTTTGTCCCCCTCTTAAATGTAATTGCGCAACATAACATCACAGGGATACAGTGGGTTGGCAGTGAATCCTGGATCACTTATCGAACTTTTGCAGAAACAAAACAATACAATTTCCTGTCTGGAGCTGTGGGTTTTGCTATACCAAATGCTAAACTTACAGGCTTGCAAGAGTTCCTAGTGAATGTTCACCCTGATGATGAACCAAAAAATGAGCTTTTAAAAGAATTCTGGGAAACTGTTTTTCAGTGCTCTTTTAGGAGCAACAGTAGTTCTGCCTGTACTGGCTCAGAGAAACTGGCAGAGCTGCAAAATGAATACACTGATGTTTCAGAGCTACGGATCGCAACTAAAGTGTACACTGCAGTTTATGCTATTGCACACACACTACATAACATTTTAAAGAACTTTAGATCTAACAGCAGCAAAGGAGAATGGCCCACACCACAAAAGGTATGTAGAGCACTAAACAAAGTAGAATAGCATATTGAAACTGACTATGTTTGTGATCTTTCTTGTCAGGTGTTAGCATATATGAGGGATGTGAGGTTCACTGTCAAAACAGGAGAGGAAATCTTTTTTGATGCAAGTGGTGATCCAGCAGCAAGATATGACCTTATTAACTGGCAGTCTGCTGATGATGGAAGTTTGCAGTTTAAGCATGTGGGTGTCTATGACTGCTCACTGCCTTCTAAACAGTGCTTTCAAGTCATTCAGGAACACATGAGATGGGCAGGGAACAGTGGGCAGGTACATTATTATTATTTGGTGAAAAAAGATTTAGGGCATGCCAAATAACTATTCAAATATTAAAAGCATGATGCTTTGAATTTAACTGAACAGTAAATAAGCTAAATATAAGAAACATGTATAAAGGAAATTAATATCAATTAATTCCACTATTAAAATCATAATTTTAATTTTACAAATTATTGCCTCATAGTTGCCTGTGTCCGTGTGCAGTGAGAGCTGCCCCCCCGGCACTAGGAAGGCTGTGCAAAAAGGACAACCTGTCTGCTGTTATGACTGTATTCCATGTGCAGAAGGAGAAATAAATAATGAAACAGGTAAATGGCAAGTTGTTTAACTAATGGATGTAGGATTAAGTGTAAAGTGTAATCCAAATAAACTGTAATGCTATCCATTGGTGACAATTTTTTTTTTTTTCTTTCTTACAAAATTTCTTCACAGACTCTAGTGGCTGTTTTCCTTGTGATTTGGAGTACTGGTCAAATGAAAGGAAAGACGTGTGTGTTTTAAAAGTGGTTGAATTCCTTTCCTATACAGAAGTCATGGGGATGGTGCTTTGTATCTTCTCCTTCATTGGGTTGCTGTTAACAGGAATTGTATATTTTCTGTTTTATCTTCATAAAGAAACACCTATTGTTAGAGCCAACAACTCAGAGCTGAGCTTCTTGTTGCTCTTCTCGCTCTCACTGTGTTTTCTCTGTTCACTTACTTTTATTGGGAGGCCCACTGAGTGGTCCTGTATGTTGCGGCACACAGCATTTGGGGTCACTTTTGTCCTCTGTATCTCCTGTGTTCTCGGGAAAACACTAGTTGTCTTAATGGCATTCAGAGCTACACTTCCAGGAAGTAATCTCATGAAATGGTTTGGGCCTCTTCAACAGAGACTCAGTGTTGTTTCCTTATCATTAATGCAGGTGATTATCTGTGTGCTTTGGTTAACAATATCCCCACCTTTTCCTTATATGAATTTGAGGTATTACAGAGAAAAGATTATCCTAGAATGCAACTTAGGTTCAGCTCTTGGTTTTTGGGCTGTTCTGGGTTATACTGGCCTGCTATCAATCTTATGTTTTGTTTTAGCTTTTCTTGCTAGGAAACTCCCTGATAATTTCAATGAAGCCAAGTTCATCACGTTCAGTATGCTCATATTCTGTGCTGTCTGGCTTACATTTATCCCAGCTTATGTCAGTTCTCCTGGAAAATTTACTGTAGCTGTGCAGATATTTGCTATTTTAGCGTCAAGTTTTGGTTTACTATTTTGCATATTTGCTCCAAAATGTTACATAATTTTACTAAAACCAGAAAATAACACAAAAAAACAACTGATGGGAAAATCTAACGCTCCTTAAACTGAAAATAAGTCTATAAATGTATTTTGTCTATAAACAATAAAAATATTTTTAAACTGGGCTCACTGGAAATGTGTGCATCTACAAACATTTATTCAAAACTTAAAAAAATAAAAAAAAAATGTACCTGTACATACAAATCCGCTGCAGTTTCCAGTTAAAATAAACACTAGAGGCAGTAAAACACTGACCACCTTTTTTTCCATTTCACACAAAAGTATGATGTACAGTACTAATTTTCACAGAATTACTTCCATAGTGTTATGACTTCAAAACTATCTGCATGATTTGAAAACTGGCGTTTAAGCGTCACATATACAGCTTCATATGTATGAGTTTTCTAGTTTAGTTTATTCAGTAGTTCAGTAGTTCAGAAGTTCACGTGTAACAATGTTGTTCCAGTTCGAACCATGTGAGACTTTCATCAAAACGTTTTTATATTACTTTTGCATTTCTTAACACTACCATGTAGGTTAACCCTCTGGGGTCTTAGGTGATTTTGGGGCCATTGGGATGTTTGGACATGCTGTGATATTTGTGCTTTTTTCAGCTACTTATAACATATTATTGACCAACATGTACTTGTGTAATATGTCACCAAGATGATTGTACATGTTTGCATTTTTTAGGAAAAAAAAAATATTATGCGTGGTTAGTGAGTTTTGGAAAAAAATGAAACTAGCTGAAATAAGGCCATGTTACTCACACTGTGTAGTTCTGCACAATACTTTTGATTAACCAGTCTATTAGGCTAGAATATTTTATTCAAAATGATGTGAAAATCATTCCACTTACCTTTTCAGAGAAAACAATATATTGGTTTAATATCTTTTGAGACTGAAAGCCTGTATGCGAAGCAGTGAGAATGTCCATTAATATTCAGTGATTCTCACCTGAAAAGACAAAGACCCCTCCCTAATGGCCCATTAGTGACTGTCACTGAGACAGGTAAGGTAAGAAAAAATGAAAAAGAAAAGGATTGAAAAAGGATTGAAAAAAAAAACTTTATTGTTTAGTGACACTCACTGGATATCTGAATTCTAATCATAATAAAAATGCTGCAATGCATACTTGTGCCAGCGTAATAAAATGCGCATCGGCCACGTATTAAACATGTGTTTTAGCACCCCTTTCTGGACATTTCACTTTGATACTGCTGCAAAACGTGTAGTAAGATTCATATTTACGGGCTGCAGAAATGTATGTAGAGGCAGGTTAAGCTAAATAAATACTGTGCAAGCCTTGTGCTTTAGGGTACTGAGGCTGTCTAACATGACATGAAAAATATACTCCTGTGCCCTGAACTGATGGATTCCCTGCATGTCATTTAGACATGGACATTTGTATTCCTCATCTATTTATTATAAACAATTTAACAGAAAAAAGCCAAGAAAGAATATCTGATTTCTAAATATTTTTATTCAATTTTTTTATTTTTGCAAAAATGAAGAGTTGAATGAAGAGTTCCAAGGTATGTGTCACACTCCTCACAGTCAGCTAGCCTGGAGCAGTTCACAGATCTCAGCACAGTCACCGGCACCTGCGCTCAATCAAACACCTGATGACAATCACCTGCACAGGTTAAAAGCCTCACTCACCAGAAGCTCAATGGCTGAGCTCAAGGTAACAACCCTTGCTATTATCTCTCATATCTTACCTCTAGTTCTGAAATTTCTGATGATCCATGAGGATGTATGCCCTGCCTAGCCTGTCTACCTTCGCAGCACTTATCTGCACCGAGCACCTTGAGCCACAGATCCTCACCAAGCGTAAGCTAACCAATGTAACCCTGCTTGTATACTTACATGCTAGCCTGCACCTCTGGAAGGATTAGTGATCTGGAGATCGCCAACACCACGTGAGAAAAACCCCTTGTCACTGTACCTTGAATACTTACCTTTGTTTACTTACCTGTTCCTCTAGTGCCGAGTTGCACAGCGGCGATCTGGAGATCATCAACCTACCTTATGAGTGCAAAGAGGCGAACTTATAATCAGTGATCTGGAGATCGCTTTATTAAGAGACTTTAGATCTTTCCATTTATTTTGAGCCTTACCTGGCCTGTTCTGTTTTCAATTACCTGTGTTCAATAAACCTCTGTTGTTTTGAAAAAGCCTTCTGTCTCCAGAGTCCCATTTCTGAGCGTTACAGAAGCTCAGCCCTTAACTGCAAAATGGATCTGGCTCTTCTGCAAACCAAAGTCTAAGATGGCCGTCCCATCGATGAGTATGTTGTGGAATTTGCAGAATTTTACCATCTAGTGCCTAGGGTCTGGATGAGGCTCTCGCCCAGCAGATTTCCCTTACCGATAGCCCAAGCTCACTCATCCAGCTCATGGACCAGGCCTTATGGCTGGGAGGTTCTCCACAAACTGTAGGGCCGATCTCTGATCCATTTCCTAAACCACAGCCAGGAAAGCCATTCTTGTTTTCAGTCCCAAAGGGTCAGCCCCCGACCCAACAACTTTGGAACTAAAATTCTCGACCCTGCTATGCGTTAGATCAGCTATGAAAGCCTGGCGACTTCCGCCGTCTCAACCAAGAGCGCCAATCTCGATCCCAAAAAGTCCAGTCTGCCGGTCTCAGCCAACAGTGCCAGTTCTGATCCAGATTGAAAAAGCCTTCTGTCTCCAGAGTCTCGTGTCTGAGCGTTACAGTATGTAAATTTGCATGCATTATAATTTTTTTCCCCTGCAGAACATTATTTGTATATATCCAATGACTTAATAGGTGCAATGTATCTTTCTTTCTCGAAGTGGAATTATTTGATACACAATGACTACATTACAGTATGCAAACAAATAATAATATACATATATATAGCAATGTGATTCGATAATGGATGTGGTGAATAAGCTGCTAGTGATGAAAAAAATTGATTTTGAAGTAACTGAAAATTATAGTTTTGAGAATAAGGTTGAGATCACGGATATAAGCCAAAATGCGGGATACTGCCAAAGTAAAATCATCTGCTCAAATGAAACCCTTCTACATTTCAAAAGATAACAAAATATGCTTTATTTTATTGTTCAGTAATATTTATTCTTATGGAATAAAAACTGTTCTTCAACATCTTTGTTTCCATGATGCTGCATTTGGCTTTTGAGCCTCATAAGGCAAATCAGATCCAAGAATCTTGAGTGCAAGTATGAAAAATAAATACACCTTTAATCATACAAATGATATATATGTGTTTTTGGCAATATTAAGTACTTTGGGACATAATTACCACAAAATTCCTCAAAGGGATAGTTCACCCAAAAATGAAAATTTGACGTTTATCAGCTTACCCCCAGGGCATCCAAGATGTAGGTAACTTTGTTTCCTCAGCAGAACACAAACAAAGATTTTTAGCTTTAACCGTGGCAGTCTGGTAGTCATTTAATGGAAGTAGATGGGCACCAGACCTTGCACCAGACCTTTCAAAGTAAAAAAAAACATTCACAGACAAATCCAGATTACACCCTGTAGCTCGTGACGATACATTGATGTCTTTAGACACGAAAAGATTGTTTTTTGTGAGAATCTGAACAGTAGCGCGAGCCCTAGATTGTTTTGACATGGTTGTCTATCAAGGGTAAAACTATCCCTTTAAGCTAGGTAGAGGCTTCACAATCTGTAAAAGAATGTGGAAAAAGATTGTGGAATACTTTAACAATAAAGCAACTTAAACAATGTTCCTCAACCTTAAATCTCAAGGTCTTTGCAAATTATTATCTCAAATTATCTCAAATTATTATCTACAGTGCATAACATCAGGAAAATTCAGAGAAACTGGAGAAATCTGTGTAAGTAACAAGGCCGAAGACATTTGAAGACCACTTTTGGGTCCTCTTCTGAATGATTCCAATTATTAAAATTACTAAATACTAAATACCAAAATTACTGGGCCCAGGAATACTTCCAGAAACCCATGTCTCAGGAGCGGATCTAGAAAATTGTTCGTGGGGTGGCAAGGGGGTGGCATTAAAATTATGAGGGGTGGCAACACTGAAGCATACTTGCATGGTTTTTTGTAGATTCAAGGAACGCCATTTTTATTCGGTATATACACTATTGTGCATATTTTTACATTGTCCTATTAAAAATGAAATGAAGACTGCTGTGTGATTGACTTGAACCTGATATCTGGATTTGAAAGTCAGAAAATTAAATGAGATGGTACGGTATATTTAATTTCTCTATATTAAGTTCTATGCAAACCTGTAGCGAGTTTAAGTCTATGCCAAGCTTTACAAAGCATGACAAACAATGGAGACTGCACTGAAATGGGATAATTAGGTTAATGCAGCTGTGTGCAATTCCGCGTTCAGCGAGTCTCTCGAAACAAAGTTATTATCAAAACTATCCCAAAATAAATCACAGTATTTAGTGCAACAAGAGCAACAAAATTACCTTTTAAAGTATTTAAATATCTTGGATGAGACATGAAAACAAATTCAATAATTTTAGTGCAAGTAAAGCAACAAAAGTCAAGACAAGTATCTATTCTTACTGGAATTAGTTCACCTGTTTCGAGTCTTTGGGTCAGAGTTGTTTATTGATCACGTGAAAAAACTAAGCAAAACAAAAATGAACAACTCGAAATCATGGTCGTAAATTTCATTTAACAATAGGGCGTGACAATTAACAACATTTCTCCCAAGTAATTTTTGAAGGAGACAATTAATACAGTAAATTTTTTCTTCAAAGCTATTGCAATGTTTGTTATGTTGTTTACAGTCGAATCGCTCTCTCTCTGCCACAACGATCTCGTAGGCTGCAGTCAACTGATAACTTCGGTCCACGAGAAAATACATAAAAGCCTGCCCACACTGAAAGCTGATTGGCTTATTTTGCTTAGTGAACCAATCAGAATGCTCCCTGTCTAGCATGCGCTATGAACAGGCATACACACACACGCACAGTTCACATGCACTCACGGTCGATCTCTCTCTCTTTCACTCCACCTTTTACTCGCATTAATGTCTCACGTGCGTGTGTGTGCCAGCTTGCTGTAGATTCCTGGATATTTTGTACAATTTGCGGGCATCAGGGAGCCACTATCATGGCAAATGAGGTGGCAAGGCTTTTTCTTATGGTGGTAATTGCCACCCCGTGCCACCCCGGTGGATCCGCCCCTGCCATGTCTGTAAACACAATCCACTGTGCCATCTGCAGCCATATGTGAACTTGGTCCAGGAGCCCCATTGTGTTCTGTGGGCCAAGACTTGTTGAAATTGAATTTTTCAAAGTGGAAAAGTGTCAGATAAGTTCAAATTGACATTCTTGTTGGAAATCAAGGATACTTTGCCCTCTAGGATAAAGAGGAGGGAGACATTTCAATGTGTTATCAGCTTTTAATTTAAAAGCCAGCGTCTCTGATGGTAAGGTGGTGCATAAGTTTTGGGCTTTTTAAACTCAGAATTTGGGTTGTTGTATCAAAAGGCCTTTTACTTCATAACAAATGATAAATCATGAATTAGATGACAGAAGAGATGTAGTGGATGCTTTACAACATGTATTTCAGCATAGTTTGTTGAAAACTAGAAAATGTTGATATAGAGTTTGGCTAAAACTATCATCCTGAAACATAACATAAGGTCAATTAAAACCTCTCCAGTGGCATGAAAAGAACACAAAGAATTGCACAGGTCCAGTGCAGTGGCCATAGCTTCCCATTTGAATAAGCCATTGCATGACCAACCTAGCATAAATATCCATCCCTCCAGCTTGCTGATTGGCCAGCTGTCTGTGAAAGATACGCTACAGAGTACATGCCGTGAACCCACCGCATGCCACTGCAGTTACACAAGACTTCTCATAAAGACTACATTCTTGCACAATTTAAGCTAATTTTTTTTCTCCTGATGCTCTTTAACAATAAATATTCTATGGTTATGAATCTTTTTTATATTTATCATAGTTGAAAATATACTTTCAAAGATGGATTTTCATATTTTAAGGTAAAGCAATGAAATTAGTTTCTACATAAAGTGCAATTGATAAGTTCCAGTAAGACACAACACTGTACTTTTATTTCGAAAAATAAAGTGCCTGCACTTACACACAGATGCAATGATGACAAAAGGGACCTCTGAAATTTGAGTATGAGATGTTCTCTAACGCAATGATTTCCATGCCATGCATCAGCAATTCTTCCCAAAGGGCGCAGACGCCAAAGATCCAAAATAATACATGACACTTCACATTCCCAAGCTCAGATTAGAGCAAACACTCTTCCGGCCGGTAAGAAAAACGTTAAGTCTAGCCTTCCTGATGTTATCACAACTATTAACATTTTGTCCTTCTGATGCCTTGGCCAGCGGACTAGTGAAGGACAGGCCGAGTGTCACCCTTGGGCAGAAATCAAGCCAGACTGTGTGATGCTATAGCTGCCCGCTTTGACACACTCCGGACACACATAAAAGAGCATTAATCGGATGAGAACTGAATGTCAAGCTTTTGGAGAGTCTGTTCATGTACCACATTTTTTATGACCAGTCCACATTTGTACCTATATTTTTTAATAGACATTATTTTATTAAAGCCTTTGGGGAAAGAAAATAACCCAGCACAAATGACTACACTGCAAAAAAAATCTTCAAACAAAAATGTATTTTTCTCAGAAAAACAAGTCCAAATTAGGTGAGTATTTCCTTAGAGCAGTGGTTCTCCATTCCAGTCCTGGGGACCCTCATCAGCTCATTAGAAAAGAGATCCATGAACTGAACTAATGATCTGATGATCATGAGCTGGGTCTCAGGATGACGTGAGAATCAGCCGGCCTGAATTCCAGGCACGTTTCATCGACAGAGAAGGCTTGCAGGTTCTCTACCCTCTTTGATAGAGGTGAGCATGGTCAGGAGTGCAAACGGCTTGAATGGGGCCTCCCGCAGGCCCTGAAGGGTGATGGAGAAGTCCCAAGAGGGTACGAGGTGCGGTCTAGGGTGGGTTAACCCATCTCACACCTCATAGGAACCTCACAACCAGTAGGTGCTTCCCAAGGGATATCCCACCCATTGCATTGTGAACGTACACTTTGAGAGTCAAAGGGGACAGCCTACGCTCCAACTTTTCTTGCAGGAAGGAAAGCACTACTGCAATCGGGCATCTCTGTGGGTCCTCTAGACTGAGTGATAGTATCTATCATGGCCGTAGATAGGCCGCAGAGGTCTGGCGCATCCAGTCCAGGAGCAAGCCGTGCTTAATCGGGATGCAGGTGCCAGACTGTGCCCATCCCCCGAGAAAGAACTCAATGGGATCTTCCAGGGAGGGGCTGCCGTGGGGGAAATTAGGTCACAAACCAGGTTCAGTTGGGCCAATACGGTGCAACCAGCAGGACC
Organism: Enteromius treurensis; assembly: GCA_032275025.1. Taxonomy (NCBI): domain Eukaryota; kingdom Metazoa; phylum Chordata; class Actinopteri; order Cypriniformes; family Cyprinidae; genus Enteromius; species Enteromius treurensis. The sequence continues at coordinate 5,050,547 of JAUCMU010000036.1, forward strand.
TGCTCTTCGCCCTCCCTGATCTTGCACAGGGTCTGTGCAAGGGGCTCACTGAGGGGGAAGGCGTACTCGGGCCCCAGAGGCCAGCTGTGTGCCAGTGCGTCCCTGCCAAGATTTTATTAGAGCATGAAGTGTCAGGCCTCGCCGAATGGCTCCAAATCAGCTGGCTGCTGGGGGTGGAGTCGCCATTCTCCAGGGTGGTTGGGCTGCCGTGGGAGCCGATCAGCTGCACGGTTGAGCTCTCCTGGAATGTGAACAGCGCGCAGTGATTTCTGCAGCATCTGACATCACAGGAGCAGATGGTGGGCGAGTTGTGACATGCAGCGGGAGCGCATGGATGCACACGCTTGTTAGTAAGGCAACTGCCATATCGACCGAGTCCAGCTCTGTACCGAGAAAAAGAGATCCTCTCCCTTCTGTAAAGTATAGCGGCAAGCTCCTTTTCCCCACACACTCCTACCTACCCAAGTTCAGCGGCGTCCGCTTTAAGCCAGTGAGCATGGCGGATGCCCCTGTCTTGTGTGCGGAGATTGCGATCCTTCTAGCGAAGGGCGCGATAGAGCCGGTCCCTCCTGCCGATATGAGGACTGGGTTTTGCAGTCCTTGCTTCATAGTGCTCTTGGGGGGCCATGTACAGTGGGCATGCAGTGTCAGAGGTTTGGACGGAACCTCATCTGCAGTGGCACATCAACTGCCTAGAGTTGCTGGTGGTACGGCACGCTCTGGGCCATCTCAAAAAGCGCATACAGGGCAGGCACTTGCTAGTCCGGACAGACAATATGGCGATCGTTGCGTACCTCAACCAACAAGGTGGTCTGCGCTCCTGTTGCATGTCGCAACTTGCCCGTCACCTCATCCTCTGGAGTTGGAAGCATCTGAGGTCGCTTTGCGCCATTCACATTCCGGGCTTGTGCAACCTGGTAGCCGATGAGCTGTCGCGAGCTGCACTCCCCGGAGAATGAAGACTCCATCCCCAGACAGTCCAACAGATATGGAAGAACTTCAGGGCCGCTCAGGTAGATCAGTTTGCCTCTCCGGAGACCTCCAACTGCCAGTAGTTTTAGTCCCTGACTGAGGGAACTCTCGGCATGGACGTCCTGCACACAGCTGGCCGCGGGGCCTGTGCAAATATGCATTCCCCCCAGCTTCTGTGCAAGGTCAGGGAGGACAGCCACTTCTTTTCCGATTCCTCTGAAGAATGACATTCTGACTCAGAGACACCCGATCAGAGTCATTTCTGCAGCAAGGGTTGGAGCGAAGGCTGTCTCCCTCCTCCCTCAAAGTCTATGTAGCTGCCATTGCTGCACACCACAACCCCATAGATAGCAGGTCTGTGGGTAAGCATGACTTGGTCATCAGGTTCTTCAGAGGGGCCAGAAGGTTGTCAGAAGGTTTTCTTTTTATCATTTTGGATTTATCTCAGATCTGCTCAACCCCTTTGGAGTGGAGGATCCGTTCCCCAGGCCGAGGCCCCTGTCTCGACAGGGTGTCTGCTCCTACATTTAGATGCCCGGGAATGTAGATGGCTTTAGTGAAAAGAGTTTGTCCTGGGCCCACACAAGGATCTGGTGCACCAATTTATATAAAGGGCGCGATCACAAACCTCCCTGGTGGTTGGTGTAAAAGACGAGTGATGTGTTGTCGGTGCGCACCAACACATGTTGATCTCTTACATCTGTGAGAAAGTGTTTCATCGCTCGAAACACGGCCAGCATCTCCAGGCATTTGATGTGCCACATGAGATGGCGACCACTCCACAGACCAGGGTCACTCATAACCCTCACCAACTAGTGAGGGATGCACCCGTTCCTAGCTTTACGCGGCGAGTCAGAGCTCCCAGCATCAGGCCCTGATTTAGGAACCAATTAAGGTTTCCTGGCAGGGAAAGACCGATCTAAAAAAAAAGTTGCCAATTTAAATGATTTTGTAAGAATTACCTAAACTTAACCCCACCCCTAAACCTACCCGCCACAGAGTTTTAGACAAATTGTACTAAATCATATGAGTGAGGTCATACGAATTTGCATGAATTAGCACGAATTTGGCACCCTGTACAAATACATACGAATTGGTCATGAGACTGCGTTGAGCTGTGTGGACGCACCTGATGAAGTGGGTTAGGTGAACTTAAGATGTTATTACATAATAATTCCTATATTATTTTATTTATTTATTTATTTATTTATTTATTTGTATTTAAATCTATGAATTTCAGGGAAGTACATACATATTTAACAATCAATACAATAAATCAACTTTATTTATTTATTTTATCAACTCAATTTATTTATGTAAATATATTTGTGATAAAATAACAATAATAATACAAAAATGTACAAAACAAAATAAAATTGTAAACAAAATAATGCTAATTTTTAGAAGAATAATCACTTTAACAACTTCTCATTGCTGCAAGTACAGTATACGGTATAATTGGATGTTGAAATGTTCAGTGTTGTGAAGTAATTAATGATGTGTATGCTAATTACATAATATGTAAAATGCTAAATGCTAAACACCAACAGATGTTTATTTTATATGTGTGCATTTTTCTCTATTATGTCCACATCAAATAATAAGCAAACAAAACAGAAAAGAAGAAGTTCTCATTTCGAAATCAAACTCATTAAACTTTAACTGCAATTTCTGAATAGCATGAATGTCTAGTTGTTTCTAACCCGCTGTTCAGTCGAAAGTCAGGGCTCATCTGTTTCTTCAGCTTATTAGAGTAGTACTCATTACATTCTATTCAGGTCTTGAGCAAAAAACAGTTTTTTGCTTTGTGACAGCTTTTTGATGGAATTACTCATTCAGGACTTGAATACAGGTGGAGAGACATGCTCGGCGTGAGCTGGTAATAAGTTCTCATCGCCACAGAGCAGGAATCATGTGAGATGTGCATGCTGGAGCTCTGCTTATTTTGTCATTTTATAACATAAAGCAAAGAACAGGTTAGTGTTCACTTATGAAATCTCACTGTACAAAAATAACTGCATTGATCTAGCATGCTTGATCCCAGGCTCAGGCTCATTGGAAATACAGTATACTGCATTGATCTAGCATGCTTGATCCCAGGCCCAGGATCATTGGAAATATGTGAATTAGGGATCATCAATATGTTATTGCCATATTGTGATTAATCATGCGATCCAAAAACAGTAACTTTAATGCAATTATGAGCATTTAAATTACAAGTACTCTTTATATGTAGAATCTGATTCAATAATCTAGGCAAAATGTAATCAGGTACTACCCACTGTTGTCCATATGTATGGCTTTTTTGACATGGTGAACTTGCTTGGTGGTTCACCTATACATCATTTGACATACAGTATACGAGTTCTGTGTTTTTCGCTCACATTTGTTTTTGTAACTAATAACGGTCAGGTTTATTAATGCTACTTATAGTGCCACTTACTGGAAACTTAATTTCCGAACTGTCATGATACGCAATAAATGCAATAAAATGTTGCCACAGTTACATTTAAAAGTTTGGAACAAAATAGATGGGCCTTTTTAGAGATACTCGCTCGATAATTCACTTTTGAAGTGAAATATTATTTTAGTATCCTCAACCACAGGCTCAGGGTCATTTCTATGAAATATTTAGTCTAATCAACCCCTAATCAACCAGAGCCATTTGAACACCTACTTCATAACGAACAATGTGTGGATTTCTTAATGGTTTGCAAGCCCCCAGCATGCATTTTAGCATGAATTAAGGATCCATTTACCATTTTGGCATTATTGTTTGGCCATTTTTGTTAGCACTTGTTATGTAATATTAGAAGCTCATCTTTTTTTAAAGTGCTTTTACATAAACTATTACACAAATGATACAATATCTTTGCATTACCAGAGGCAAAGATTGCAGAATTTACTTCATATTGACAATATGTACAAATTATATTGTGACAATTTAAAATGTCTTGTTTGCCAATAAACTTAAAAGGAAATCTTTAGTTTTATTCTGAAATGCCTGATGAATTTATTTCAGTGTACAAGATGACCTATAAATACACTCATCTAATTTAATTTGTTCTGCACTGTTGACATTACCCATAGCCATTCTTGATAATGCGCTATTGTTCCTTAACACATGTCCATGGTTTACAAAACTTGGGTAACAATTTATAATAGCTACACACTATGAATGATTAGTTAAGCATTATTAAGCATTTATTTAATCATTTATAAACCATTGTTCCAACAAAATTATGCATAAGTAAAAACAAGTGCATCTATAAATGCCTTGTTCTTGAACATATATAAAATGTCTGTTTCACCATCTGGCAACCACAGCTTCCTCGGACGCCATTTTGTACGCTAGCTTGAAGATACTGGAGATCTCCTTGCCTCGTCCAGTGACGTGATCGCTGGTGGAAAATTTGGGATCATGGAAGTCTGGCGCAACCCGCGGCTCGGTTACACAGGGAGATCTCAGAGGCGAACCTCGCCGAATGGCGAGACGAGATCCGGAGAACTGGCGTGTGATGTTGCTGGATCCTTGTTGGCTCGTCAATCTGTCATGATTGAGACGCGGGAAGCGTTCGGATCCATTTGCAAAACATTTATTAAAGAGCACACAGAGTCAAAACAGCGTTGAAATGGGCAGAGTCAAACAACGGCAATCAGTACATCAAAGGCTGAGACGAGAGGGTAATCAGAGTCCAGAGGGGTGAGGCAAGAGCGAGAGTCTGAGAGCAGGCTTAGGTCCAGATACAGGGAGGCAGAGAAACGTCTCTAGGTTATGCATGTAACCCTAGTTCCCTGAGGGAACGAGACGCTGCGTCGAAACGCTATGGGAACGCCTCCAGCGTGACCGCTCTGAATCGTGTGTAAAAACCAGCCAATCGTGAGATAGGACGTCA
>JAUCMU010000036.1:5055514-5066962 GCA_032275025.1 Enteromius treurensis
TATAATGTTGTTATTGTTTTATTTGGTTATTTTATCTCTATTTAACAAAACAAAATTGTAGTCAGTTTGGAAACTTTGCCCCACCTGGCGGTAGTTTTGTGAACGACTTTAAAAAAGACATAAAACAACTAATTTAAAAACTTTTTAAATTATTTAAAAATGATTATGATTACACATAAAATACAGTTTAGTCAGTTCGGATGCAGAACAGTGCTCTTTCAACAAATGCATAGTTAACAGATACGTTTTGAGTGTAGATTTAAATGTGGCTAAAGTTTTAGCACCTCTGTTCTTTCTGGAAGCTGGTTCCAACTGTGGGCAAAATAATAGTTAACCCTTCTAACTGACTTGATCCTAATGATCTGAGTGGTGACTTATACTGTACATGGGTAAATGTACTTTCAAATCTAATCCTAAATTTAACTGGAACCCGGTGTAAAGGCCTGGCTGACCTTTTGTCTCTGTGCTGTGATTGGGGTATCCATTTGAGTTTAAGTAGTTGTTCAGTTGATTAAAAAGCTTTTCAATAATCTTGTTTATAGAATTAAGATTTGATATTGGTCTGCAGGTAATCAAAGTTGATGTTAGATTAATGTAATTCTTTATTTTTGTGTGGTTGCTCTGCCTGCTTAATAAATAATGCTGGACAAAAATGCAGCAGCTACAGTTCTTACTAGAACAAGAAAATATGACCATATTATCCCAGTTTGCACTGGCTCCCATATTAAATATAGAATAAATTTAAAAATCTTACTACTTACGCACAAAGCCCTGAATGGTATAGGCCCTTAAAACTGAATCCACAGATGCAATGTACTGAGGTCTTCAGGATTACTAGAAAGTCACTGGCAGATGAGTTTGATCAAATTAAATTGTGAAGATAGTGCTGTGGATAGTGCTGACCTGACCTTCCCTGTAAAGCCTGCCACTGCCTCAGAGGAGCAGAACCACCAGTTAAACAGACAGGAGTGCATATTTATCAGTCTGTCAGTTCAAACAGCTATAATGAACCTTTCTAAGTTGTTTTTTTTTTTTTAATATAACTATACTGTTTGAGTTTAATATTTTGCCATCATTTGTTTCTTTGTGTTTTTCTCTGGTTTTATCAAAATAATGTAACATTTTGGAGCAAATATGCAAAATAATAAACCAAAACTCGAAGCTAAAATAGCAAATATTTCTACAGCCACAGTAAATTTACCAGGAGAACTGACATAAGCTGGGATAAATGTAAGCCAGACAGCACAGAATATGAGCATACTGAATGTGATAAACTTGGCTTCATTGAAGTTATCAGGGAGCTTTCGAGCTAGAAAAGCTAGAACAAAACACAAGATTGATAGCAGGCCAGTATAACCCAGAACAGCCCAGAAACCAAGATCTGAACCTAAGTTGCATTCTAGGATGATCTTTTCTCTATAATAGCTTAAATTCATATATGGGAAAGGAGGGGATATTGTTAACCAAAGCACACAGATAATCACCTGTAGTAAAGTTAAGGAAACAACACACAGTCGTTGCTGTACAGGACCAAACCATTTCATCACATTACTTCCTGGAAGTGTAGCTCTGAAGGCCATTAACACTACTATTGTTTTCCCCAAAACACAGGAGATACAGAGGACAAAAGTGATCCCAAATGCTGTGTGACGCAACATACAGGACCAGTCAGTAGGCCGACCAATGAAAGTAAGTGAACAGAGAAAACACAGTGAGAGTGAGAAGAGCAACAAGAAGCTTAGCTCTGAGTTGTTGGCTCTAACAATAGGTGTTTCTTTATGCAGATAAAAGAGAAAAGATACCATTGCTGTTAATAACACTCCAATGAATGAGAAAATACAAAGCACCATCCCCATGACTTCATTATAGGAAAGGAATTCAACCACTTTTAATACACATCTGTCCTTGCTTTCATTTGACCAGTACTCCAAATCACAAGGAAAACAGCCACTAGAATCTGCAAGGAAAATAATTAAAAATAAAGAATGGAAAGTGAATCATTGAGAGCCTAGAACAAACAGACAGTATTACTTATAACTTTATCACACCAGAATGTCCTATTTTACCTGTGCCATTACTGATTTCTCCTTCTGCACATGGAATGCAGTCATAACAGCAGACAGGACGACCTTTTTGCACAGCCTTCCTAGTGCCGTGGGGGCAGCTCTCGCTGCACATGGACACAGGCAACTATAAGAAAATAAGCTGTCATATGAAACCTAAATTTATTATGATTACAATAGTTAACATAACTGTTTGACACAATGGGATATAAATATATATATATATATATATACACACATTTCATTTTTTTCTATGTCATGTAAGTTTGCTAAAATGGTTGTTCTGTGCTTGGCAGTTCTTTTTACATTTCAGATATTTCATGTGACCTAAATAATTAGTTATTAATTAGTATCAAAATACCTTTCCACTGTTCCCTGCCCATAAAACATTTTCATGATTGACCCGAAGACGTTGGTCTGAAGACAGTGAGCTGTCATATACACCGACATGCTTAAACTGCAGACCTCCATTCCCAGCAGGCTGCCAGTTCACCAGATCATATCTTGCCACTGGATCACCACTTGCATCAAAGAAAATTTCTTCACCCGTTTTGACAGTGAATCTCACATCCCTCATATACGCCAACACCTGAGAGGAATATGATTATAATATTTTTGTTATTTTTTTTCATGCTTGCACCTATTCGCACCTTTTCTATTTTAATTATTCTTATTATGATTTTTCTATTGCAATTTTGTGTGCTCTAAATACCTTTTGTGGTGTGGGCTGTTCTACTTTGCTGCTATTGATGGAAGATTTAATGTCTTTTAATATATTATGTAGTGTATGTGCAATAGCATACACTGCAGTGTACACTTTATTTGCGATCCGTAGCTCTGACACATCAGTATATTCATTCTGCAGCTCTGCCAGTTTCTCTGAACCAGTACAGCCACCATTGCTGGTAATCCTGAAAGAACACTGAAATGCTGTCTCCCAGAATTCTTTTAAAAGTGCATTGTTTGGTTCTTGGTCAGGATGCACATCAACTAGGAACTCTTGCAGGCCCATAAGTTTGGCATTTGCTATTGCGAAGCCCACAGCTCCAGAAAGGAAACTGTATTCCTTTGTTTCTGCAATAGTTCGAGAAGTGATCCAAGATTCACTGCCAACCCACTGTATCCCTGTGATGTTGTGTTGTACAATAACATTCACAAGGGGGAAAAAATCTCTTAGTGCTACAAAAGCCAGCACCACCTTGGCAGTGCCTTTCTTAATCACTTCTAGTGTTTTCAGAAACTGTTCTTGTGGATCAGTTCTTAATATAGCCTCAGAGTATTCAATACAAATCCCTACTTGTTTTGCAGCCTCCTCAAATGCTGCAATGCCATTATTACCATAGTCACTGCGACTCCTGATTGTCCCAACCCAGGTCCAGCCAAAGTGCTTGACAAGCTGAGCCAGAGCTCTGCTTTGATAATAATCACTAGGTATTGTTCTAAAGAAGGATGCAAACCTCTTTCTGTTACTCAAGCATGCACATGTGGCAAAATGACTGATCTGCAAAAAAAAAAAAAAAAAAAAAAAGGCAGAGTATTTTAACTACACAGTTTTTCATTTTCTTATTCTGATAAGTAAAAAGGCATAATTGTTATCAAATAGACTGCAACAATTTAAACACATTGTTTGCTATATTAACATTTGTTTTTAAATATGGTTAATATGACTCAAAGCACATATTTTTGGTGCCTGCTCCAGTGGTTCATTATGCATTTAGCATGATAACAATCAGCAGATAAATAAGATTTCTTACAACAGGTAAAGTGAATGGACCAGCTACAGATGCCAAAGCTATGGTTGGAGAGGAGTTTGATTCTCCAACAATGGCATGAACAGCTGGTGGTCTAGAACAGGACGTGTCACTCAGAGTCTCTTCGTATCCATTCATCAAAGCCATGCCTGAGAAGATAGCCTGAGCTATTGAGCCACACGAATCATATATTTTATAGCCCAAAGAAACACCAGGCAATAGCTGTGTGCTGTTATTAATCTCCTCAATGGCAAAAATCAGTGTCTGAGCAAATTTAAACTCACGCAAGCTGAAGCTGTAAAAATAGAACATTTATTACATCCAAGATTTATTGCATCATCAAAGAGTCATTTTCAGCAATTTTTATATCATCATACAAACCTGGTGCATGCTGTTGGCTCTGGTTTGGAAGTGAAAGGATGCATCTTTAGCAGAGCACTAATGTGGATTGAGAAAATTGCCCCAATGTTAATGTCTCTTTCTGCAGAAAGTAAAGGAACGGCAGGCTGACTAAGCAGCCTGCAGAGTTGTGCTGAATAGACACCATTCACCACCATAAACAGTAGCAGCAGTGAGACAGTCCCCTTTGCCATGCCAATCTGTATAAAGAGCAGGAACATCCGAGGGGGAAAAGAGGTAGCACTGCCTTTTATTATCTATTAATGCCCTTTGGGGTTTGAATTATGAATCTTTCATGCTGGTTGGGTTTGTACACTTATTTTTCATTATGGAAAAAAAAAAAACAGTGAAGTAAGATATTTATATGGGAAAAATGACTACTGATTAATAGATTTAAATAGATTTATTAAAAATTTCCCCCCTAATATTTAAACACTGAATATAGCCATTCAGTATTACAGTATAACTGGGAGCTAGGAATTAAAACATTCATTAGGCTTAAAGGGTCATCGTTTGCCCATATCATATCAACAACTTGATATGATTTTTCAGGGCCTTAATGAAAAGTCTATAACATACACTGCTAGCACATGCCGGTCCTGCAGCAGCGGCCGGAACTGCTGCATGGCCAAGTGCACTGCTGCCAGCTCTAGGCAATTGATATGCCAAAGCAGCTGGGGCCCCTGTCCAGAGCCCCGAGGCTGCCTGCCCGTTGCATACAGCGCCCCAGCCCGCACTGGACGCATCTGTCATGACGACAGTATGCCCGGACACCTGGCCTAGGGGCACTCCGGCCCGCAGGAAGACAGGGTCCATCCAGGGACTCGCGAATGGGCCATGATGAGCCAATCGTTGAGGTAGTTGAGGATCCGGACGCCCACTTCCCTTAACGGGGCAAGTGCGCCCTCCACAACCTTCATAAAGACCCGTGGTGACAGGGGAGCCTGAAGGAAAGTACCCTGTACTGCCATGCTCGACCCTCGAACACAAACCGTAGAAACGGTCTGTGTCGAGGAAGAATCAAGACATGAAAGTAAGCGTCCTTCATGTCGACCGCTGTGAACCAATCCTGGTGCTGAACGCATTTGATAATGCGTTTCTGCATCAACATTCTGAACAGCAGCCTGTTTAAGGCGCGGTTCAGAACTTGCTGGTCCAGGATGGGCCGGAGGCCACCGCCCTTCTTTGGCACAATGAAGTAAGGGCTGTAAAACCCTGACTTCATCTCGGCTGGAGGGACCGGCTCTATTGCATCCTTTGCCAGGAGGACAGCAATCTCCTCGTGCAGTACTGAGGCGTCTCGGGCTGCCACCACAGTCTCGAGCACGGCACTGAACCTGGTAGGACGCCGGACGAACTGAATCACATAGCCGAACTGGATCGTCCGGAGGAGCCACTTCGACGGGCTAGAAAGCACGGCCCATGCCTCCAATCTCATCAATAATGGGACTACCGGAGTCACCAGCCTGCCTGAAGGTGTGCAGCGCTGAGTAGGGCAACTGAGTTGGGCAAAGGGTTTCCCATACTGACTCGACACAGTGCCGCTGCCCGTGTCCCCGGAGGGACTGGCCGAAAGTCCAGTGGGAAGCAGTGCATCCCTGACCCGTGACTTCCTGGCCGCTGGCAATGTGAGGTGCTGTGGGTGACATTGGGGTAGCCGTAGACTGCGCACCGTCAGGCCACGAGCACCTGGGCGGGAGGGATGAGTTTGTTCTATCTTTGACCTTTTGAGTACGCAAACAAACTACTGCGCGAAGTTCTCCACAGTGTTGCCGTATAGGCCAGCCTGAGTGATCGGGGCATTGAGAAAGCAAACCTTCTCGGTGTCCTTCATTTCAGCCAGGCTGAGCCATAGATAGCGCTCCTGGGCCACGAGTGTGGACATTGTCCGCCCGAGGGACCACGCCATGACCTTCATCGCCCGGAGGGCGAGGTCAGTCGCCGAGCGCAGTTCCTACATCAACCCCGGGTCGACACTACCCTCGTCTAACTCTTTTAATGCCTTGGCCTGATGGACCTGCAGGATGGCCATTGCATGAAGAATTTAAGCAGCCTGTCCGGCCGCACTGTAGGCTTTGGACCGGACAGGAGACGAGGGCTAGTCCGCCAGATGGCAGCGCTGCGCGGGCACAAGTGCACCGCAACAGCGCGCTCAACCTGGGGAATGCCCTCGTAATCCTTAGCTGCTCCACCGTCAAGGGTGGTGAGGACGGAGGAGGGAGACGAGACGGTTCTGGCTGTAAAAGGAGCCTCCCACGACTACGTCACCTCCTCATGCACTCAGGCTTTGACACCTCCTGCCCGATGCTCTTGGCTGCCTGAGCGAGCATGGTAATCATCTCCGAGTCAGACTCGGCTCGGGTTGCAGCGCCCGAAGGCGGCACTCCGGCTGAATCTTCATCCTCGCAAGATGAAAACCCATCCACCGATGCTGTGATCGGCATTTAATCATCCAACGGTCCACCGAATGAAATGTGAGGGCCACCTGAAGGCGGTCCAGACAAACCACCGGCGAACTGCACGGGGCAGTCCCTGCGAGAGGTGTGAGAGGCCCGCGAGGACGTACCTGGCTGGGAAAGCTCTCACAGTCCTCGAGTCAGCACCTGCCCTCGCCGCGGTGTCACCGCCAGAAGCAGTGAACTCAACACAGGGAGCAGATGTCGACTCACTCGCACTCCCCCGGAGAAGAGAGAGGCGAGACCGCAGCACTGCCAGGGGTGTTTCCTCGCAATGAGAACATGACCTGTCCCCGAAAGTGTTTTCAGGATGCTGGATCCCCAGACACTGAAGACAGCGATCGTGGCCGTTGTTGGCTGACAAATAGTGACCACAACCAGAAGGACATGGCCGGAATAGAGATCAGGTGTTAACACATAACCACGTAAAACACTTCACATTACACAACTTTATATTTACATTGGTTTACATAGCCTAGTTTATCTGGATGTGGGCCTAGACATCTCTTGGAACAGTTTTTGCATATTGTTCATATTATTGAACAAATCAAGCTTGGAGAGTTACAACACCTCACTTAAAAGATGTTATTAGACTGAATTCAGTAATCCCCCCTATTCAAATTTCAGTGGAACACTTGATTTTTAAATATAAATAAACAAATCCTTTACGTGCAGGTCCTGCAAGTCTTTACATGAGTTTATACAAGAGTCTACATAATGTGATTTATCTGGGGGTCCATCTTCTTATATTCATTTACATTCAAAATGTAGACACATTACACATAATCATCTTTGAGGGTCAAAACACAACCTTTAAACTAGCATCGATTCAACACCTCACTGGGAAGATGAAAGCATCCATCATTCTCCTGATTTTCATGTGTGGACTGACTAAAGCTTTAATCAGAGAGCATTTCAATTTGAGCTTCAACAAGATCTGGACTGATGCTCAAAGTTACTGCAGGAAATATTACACAGATCTGTCAACCATCACAAGTAAAGAAAAACAACACTTGATAAAACAGCTGACAGGATTAAAAAGTTCGGCTCAGTGGATCGGCTCGTATAGGAACAAATCCAACATTAATCACTTTCTGTGGTCAAATGGAAATCAGTTTTCTTTCTCAAATTGGGAACCTTATCAACCCAATAATCTTAATGGAAATCAAAACTGTGGATTCTCTCGTCCCATGTGGGTAGACTCTCAATGTAATGTGTTATGTAGTTTTTTGTGCTACAAAACTGTCTTCATTCTTGTTCAGGAGAAGAAGACACGGGAGGAAGCGCTGCAGTACTGCAGGACTCATCACACTGTGTTTATCTCATGGAGAACTAAACCCTTTATTAATGATTACTACCTCAGCAACTAATGAACATTCTATATGATCATGTCATGTGCCTCAATAAGTAAAGTCATAACATAATGATATCTTTGCAAATCATTCGCTAATGATTTATTAAAGAAGACAACTGGAAGTTGAAATGCATGGCTTCCACCCAGTGTGGTGATTAACAGATGAATTTACACTACTTTTTAACAGAATCTGTTATTTGTCATGTTCAGCCGGAGATGCCAGTCTGCTGATGGCACTCCAGCTCCAGCAAACTGTTTTATGTCTGGTTTCACCTGTTGGACTAATTATCAATGAACTCATGTCTCCGCCCCTCTTGTTTGTTGTCAAGGTGTTTCATTGTTTCTCCGCTTTATGTCTCATGTATAAATACCCCGGATATCATTTTGTTAGTCACTCGTCAATGTTAGATGTACCTGTGTTTTCCCCGTTGTCAAGCTTTCCGTGTTTTCCCGTGTTCCTGGCGTTTTTCTGTGTTTCTCTACCTCCGTGGATCTGGACCTAAGCCTACTCTCGGACTCTCGCTCTTGCCTCGTTCCTCTGGACTCTGTTTGCCTCATCGCCTGACCCTTTGCCACGAACTCTGATTACTCTCTCGTCTCATCCTTTGATGTACTGATTGCTGTTGTTTGACTCTGCCCGTTTCAACGCTGTTTTGACACTGTGTGCTCTTTAATAAATGTTTTGCAAATGGATCCGAACGCCTTCCCGCATCTCAATCGTGACATTATTAGGAAATGAATGCATTATGACACTTTTAACTAATAACAATTTATTTAATCTAAGACCTATTATCTGTACATTAGTTAAGCATGAATTAATACATATTAGTGCCACTGTATTGTCTTGCCAGTCAAGTCAATGAGCTTTAATAAATACCTTGTACCTTTTTTTAAATATTAACATTATATTTCTAGGAATATTTCTTGATGATGCTGTTTTTGAACTGAAGAGGAATATCTGCTTATCATGGAATCTGCAGGAATGTGTGCAGGAATCTTTTCAGCCAAGAGTCCAACTAAGAGTTTATCTAATTCTTCACTATATTGTCTTCCCAAACCTGTAAGACCTTTGTTGATCTTCGGAACAGATGTTTTAGGTTTAATCCAAGAGCTTTCTGATCCTACGATGGCCAGCAAGTTTTCATAAATGTTCAAGGATCAGAAAGTTACTAAAAACATCGTCAAAATAGTCCGTGTGACATCAGTAGTTCAATCGCAATGTTATGAAGCATCAAGAATACTTTTTGGCTGAAAAACAAAAAACGTTCACTCAGTGTTCACTCCACACATGTCCCAAATCGAAGCAGACATCGTTTCCAATTCACTGTAGGTAAGGAAAAAAACACGTCTAAAACATTGCGGCTCCGCAGGGGCAGAAAGTCAGGATCCTTACTAAACATTAGTCAGTGTGACACACACGGTGTCTTATCTACTGCAAATTAAAAATTTTCCGGCTGTGGCATGGCTATGTTCCACTCGATGCATCTTCCAGTTCTCTTAGTTCTATAAAATCTGGTACAAATATGTATGTCTAGGCAAAAGTCTTCCTCTGTCAAGATCTGCAGAAATGTTTAAAAAGATTTATGGACCCTTGCTGTCTATGGGAGGATCAGAAGGGTTTTGAATGAAATCCAAAACATCTTAATTTGTGTTACGAGGACAAAGGTCTTAGGACGACATGAGGGTGAGTAATTAAATGACAGAATTTTTTGGGTGAACTAACCCAGCCGCGGCGTTGTGGGTGAGCCTACTGGGCCCGGGCCCACCCACTTGCGCTTGGGCCCACCCTGAGTAACTGCCAGATACAGACACACACACACACACACATGTTAGTTTCATTCAGCGCTATACAGCAAATAATTTTTTTTTTCATGATCAAAAGAAGCAGATAGACGATTAATCATAACTGGCCTCTGAACATGTTCCGAGTGTTTAAAATGCAAATTCATTCACTGTCTCATCTGATTGTTTTAATTGCATTTTGAACTGAAAGCTGGAAAAAAATAAACAACGTTAAGAAGTGGATCTGAAATTTTCTTCCTGTTTAATTTTATTCCGGTAAAGAATAACGTGTTCCGAATGGAATGGTCAGGGAATTAACAGTGCGTGCACCGCTGCTGTAAATAGAGTGTACCAAATATTCTCTATCGCTCTGCCCGCAATATTCACAATCCAAAGATAGGAAAAAAGGAGTTTAACTTTGGTATAGTTTGTGTATACCTGCTTGTTATATACATTTTATATTGAACATATTGACTCGTTAAATTAAGGTCCACCCAAAATTACTACGGCCTATCCAAAAATTAAATCCTGGCGCCGCGCCTGGTTTCCAGCATATGAATCAAAGCTGTGTTTGTCATGGATTTACACTGGGGTGTGAGGTTAAGGTTCAACCCTTGGGAGCATCTGGCATCGATCCTGTCAAGTCACTTTTATTTATATAGCGCTTTTAACAATACAGATTGTAGCAAAGCACTTCAAAGCAAAGGCTCTTTATTTATCAGGGCAATGGCAGTTAAGAAGATACTGAATCAACAGAGGAACTCAGTCAATGCTGTAAAACACACCGGCTTCCCCCCCTCCGGGGAGAGTGTCGGTCCAGACAGCGTGGTGCCACAGAATGGTTTGGTCGTTGTCTTTGTGTTAGGCAGTGAGGAAACTTAATGATAATTGACAGTTTTTGCCTATTGCTTACACACTTTTTGCACAATTTGGCCCATTATGTCAAAACTCTACACACAAAAAAATCAGACATAGCACTTGGAAAATAACAACTCACATCTATGCCAAAATGAAACACTGCATTCAAAACTTAACACTCCTTTCTAAAAATCAAATTCTTGCAACAAAACCATATACACAAGCACCATTTGAATTACTCTTTCATTTCAGCAGCAACACACGGATGGGCTTTATATAAAACACCGCAGTCTTTGTGTTTCTAGTTTTATTGTCATTTTCTCAGTTTTCTCATGACTCAGTTTTCTGTAAAACTCAAAAGTATAATTCCTGCAGTAATCAAACAAAAGTTTTTACAAAAAACAAAAATTTCTTACTGAAATAAAGAAAAATGTAATCGCAAATCATCAAATTTACTAAAAAACAAAACAACAACAAAATACTGGATAAATTGCAATTGGGGGGGAAAACAAATACTTGTGTGTGTGTGTGTGGTCGGTGGCTGAAAGGGGGTTTATGGATCCCACCTTCTTTTTGGGTCTGTATTCCGCACTTTTTTCACACCTGTACACCATACTGTAACATCACAATGGTATTGTTACGGTATACATATACTTCATAGCACTATCCATTTTTGTATGGTGAAGTTAGAACAGTAATACTGTAATATCCCAGCCAGCAACGACACGTGGGGCCCAGATGGGTTAACTAGGGGTTCCATGGGAACTGTGTGGGCATGGGCTTTG
>JAUCMU010000036.1:5067062-5080357 GCA_032275025.1 Enteromius treurensis
TAACTAAAATACATAACTTTAATATCAGATAAATAACTTAAAATTGGAGTCAGATTAAAACGAGGTAAAACCTAAAAATAAAATTAGAATTACAAATCTAAAAGTCTAAAAGCTCAAAGTAGAGAAACTACAAGTTTTTTTTCTTCAGCGCTGCTAGAAACAAGACACATAAAATCCGCCCAAAAAGGCGGACCTTTCATCACCTTTCTGTCTTATACCCTTGGGTTGAGGGGTGGCACCAAAAACTCAGACTCCCATTGCTCATTTAGACATTCTTTACAAAACATCCTATGGAATTTTTTTAGAAATGTTACCCAAGTTGGTAACACTTTATAATAACTACACACTATGAATGATTAGTTAAGCATTAGTAAATAATCATTTCATCCTTTATAAACCATTGTTCAAACATTATTATGCATTAGTAAACAGTTTACATGTGCATCTATAAATGCCTTGTTCTTGAGCATATATATAACGTTTAATACTTGTATTTTCATACTTTTATTAATGATCAGTTTATCATTTTTTTATCATTATTGTTTATCTTTTACAAACCAATTATATAGTAGTTGTTTAATAAGACCATTTAGAAAGTCTAGGTAAATGATCAATAAATTACTTATTATTTAGACACATGATGACAGTGTGTTAATAAATGCTTTATTAACACATATTCCTGCTGTAATTCATGATTAAGTCAGGTAGTTTTAAAGCATTTAGTTTGCATCTGTATCCATATTTGCATCTTGCAATTAATAGTTCTGTAATCCTCTGTGTTTTTTTTTTGTTTTGTTTTGTTTTTTTCTGTTAGGAATAAAACTGGCCCTTTAAGTCTCCTTTGTACATTTAGATAAGCATATAAATCAAGAACAAGGCATTTATAAATGTATTTATTAACTGCTTACTAATGACTATTGATGTTGGAAAAATGATTTATAAAGGATAAACTGACTATTTATTAATACTTAACTAATGATTCATAGCGTGTAGTTATTATGAAGTGTTACCCTATCGGTTTGGACCACACAAAATAAATCAGTCCAACAGTTATAACGGTCAGAAAAATCCAGCTATTTCAATTGGAATCTAGATGTGCAGGAGCTTCAAAGAATATAGAAAGCAGTTTGGTTGAAATGTATGTTCTTGTTATCAAAACGCTTTTGACAGTTTGGTGGGATCTGTAAATATTGTGGCTGGAAAGGATCAGCGTTGCTTTGGCAACTGAAGACCGGCACCTGGAACTCGTCAGCCTGGGCCAATCATTTTGATCGGTTATCGTCGACTACGTGACTAGGTACCCTGAAACCATCCTCTTTGGAAGGCCACCTCGAAGGTGATCGGCCAGGAGTTGTTCCTGCTTGGCAGTCGAGTAGGGATACCAGCAGAGATCCTGACCTACCAGGGAACACTGTTTATGTCCCGGCTAATGGCTGACCTCTGCCGGCTGCTGAAGGTGAGACAAATAAAAACCTCTTTTTATCATCTGCAGACTGACGGCTAGGTGGAACGGTTTTTTGAATATCCTCCTTGATAGCTTGCCGACAGGCCTCTGGGATTTGATAGGGCCGCTGCCGAAAAAATTATTCCTGGTGCGGTGATGATTTCATGGTGTGAGATATCCATGTGGCCAGGGGTCTCAGAAAACACATCCTGGAACTGACCGACCAGCTGCTGCAGCTCCGCCTTCTGGCAGAGGGGTGGGGATCCATATAAACAACCTTAGGCTGAGGAAGGGCGAGAGCGGCCATTTGGTCCCGGTCCTGACCCAGCGATATTTTTTGAAGATATTGTTTTCTCACTGTCATATTTCATGTCAATTTAAAGATCCAAATGCGAGTGGTACAAAGGGTCTAGATCTCGTAACAGTCACGTATTTATGAAAAGATTAAAAGCTCTTTTAAGAATTAGACTTAATGCAAAAGGGAAGTTTCTCTTCTAGGGTAGGTGTGGCCCCTAAGGCCACGAGAATGGTGTTTTTTTGTGTTTAAAGGTTTGTGGGGGTTTTGGTCTGGGTATTTAAAGGGAAAGAATGAAACAGCACATGAGGATTTTCTGTAAAGCAGATTAACCTCCACGCGGTCCCATCTTCCATGTGGCCGCGTGCTTCTTTGTCAGGTATGCATTTCCTTTTTAGGTAAAATGGAAAACTCACTACTTAATTATGTAATTGGCTTGACATAATTTCTTAATGTATCAAAATTATGCATTCTTTTAAATTGGAACTGAAGATAATTCTCTTTTCTTAAATTATGTAATTGGCTTGGGTATGCATTCTTTTAAATTGAAACTGAGCTGAATTCTAAATGTTTAAATTATGTAATTGACTTAAAATAATATGTCATTATTAGTGTGTGTGTGTGAATGCTTTAGCATGCATACATTTCCCGGCCAGGGATATGCAAACTAGGAGCACAGTAAACGGAAGCAGTGAAGCACGTTTTATCTGGAGACTTCTTGATTTCTGATATCATTGAAATTGACAAGTTAGGCATGACAAGGACCAAGTGTACTAAACAGTACGGGGTTCCCTCTAATCTCTGAGCAATTTATCAATCTGGCGGGTTTGTGTTTTTACGGTACAACAGACGGCCGGCGTAGACCCAGATGGCTTTAGGTCCCACACGGAACGGGGAACAGAAAGTAAAGCACGTCTAGAAAAATCAAGTCTCTAAATTAAGATAACTAAAAACACCTAACTTTAGTATTGTAATCTAAATTTAATAATTAATAATAACTTAAAAATTGGAGGTAAAACCTAAAGTCTTTTTTTTAAAAACCAAGGAGCACTAAAGCTTTTTCTCCAGAGCTGCTGGGAAGCGAGACATGCATCCAGCCGGCCAAAGTAGGCGGTCCTTGCAGTGTCGAAACACATCATTCAAACGTTTAATCTCGTGTAGAGTGTCATAGTCTACGACACCTCTGCGAAACTTCACAACCTGAAGACAGAAAGACTAGAATGTAAATTTTTTTCCCAGTCGTACACAACAAGTTTCATCATATCTGTGACACTAGCCAACAGTAGCACAGAAGTGCTGTTTATACAAGCTTTCAAACAAGCAGAAACGAAAGGGAGATGACGGTATTAGTTGTGCTAGGTGTAATTTTACAATTGAGGAAATGTTTGGAGTTAAGGCAACAATACTCCTTCATTTATGATAAGGAACTTATACAACGCAGTAAAAAAAAGGTAAAATTAAAACAATTTTACTACAGACTCTTTTGTAGTCCCTAGCATCCTCAAGTCTTTTTTTTTTTTTTTTTCAGTCCCGCTCCTGCGAGGTTATATCCCGCATCCACCTGCTTCCACTATATCACTCTTTATATATTCACTTTTTATTTTGTATATTCACTCTATATATAAATAATTTTCTATATATAAAAACAAGAATAATTCTTCCCAACCCAAATAATTTTCATTCCAGATAAATAGCTAGATTTTGTTCACATTTACATTGGTACCTTCACAAAAATTTTAGAAGCATAGAATTAAAATCCTGGAAGTGAATGAAACAGGAGAAAACATTTGCAAGTTTCAAAGACATTTTGTTCAGTTGAAATTTATATTTTCAAATGTTTCTTGAAAAATTACATCCATTTTAATTTGCACAAAAGTAATTCCATAGAACCCATGAAGACAATTTTACATCTTTTAAAGAAATAAAGTCACTCAAACCTAAATAACACTCTGCTAAATTACA
This sequence comes from Enteromius treurensis, assembly GCA_032275025.1. Lineage (NCBI taxonomy): Eukaryota > Metazoa > Chordata > Actinopteri > Cypriniformes > Cyprinidae > Enteromius > Enteromius treurensis. The sequence continues at coordinate 5,070,764 of JAUCMU010000036.1, forward strand.
GTAAAAATCTGTTTCATGTTATAATTTTACTGATAAAAGGTGTGAAATGTTCAATGCTCAAATTTTCAGTTTAAGTCATTTACATAGTGACCTTGCAATAGTGTGTTTATGCCCTGATCAGAAATGTTATTTATTCACTTATTTATTTACCTGCAATTACTAAAGAGTTTAAGCCACATGATGACAGTGCTTGGTCAGGTTTAATTTCAGGTGAAATTTTAGCTTTTCACGGAAAATCCTGTTTAAAAGTAGGACTCAGTAGTTTTATATCCTATTTGTCTTATTCTGATGAGCTGTTGTCAGTAGTGTTTCACAACCATGTTGAACTTGAATTCTGAATTCTGCAGCATATTATGTGGTACAACACATGTTTTGCACATAAGAGGTACAAGCTTGTTTACATATATTTCAGTCATAAAAAACAAACAAAATGCTATATAATTTCATTAGCTGTTCAAAGACAAGCTATCAATTGAAATTTCCATTTTTTAACTGCAAGAAGTCAATGTCATTTTTTATTAGGAAATACATAATGCAGATCCAGAACATGGCTGTGATGGAGATGGTCACTGAGAGTCCACTGTGTCTAGTGCTAACCCGGCCTACACTGCAGAGACTTCCACAGCCTGTGGAGAGCAGAACTAATGGGTCAGACAACAATGAAAGTAGTGCTGGTATTGTGTAGATATAATTTCACACAACATGGTCTCATAAAAATATCTGTGCACTTTTTGAGCAAACACAAATTTATGTGCCTTACTGCACGTTTCGTCACAACTTCAAAGAGAAATGTCCACTGAGTGGCACTAAAACACACGTACAATACGTGAACCCTGTTACATTTTTATTATGTTGATATAGGTATGTGTTGCTGCAGTTCAGTATTAAAATATCCGGGGACTGTTGCTTAAAGTGGCTGGCTCAGCATGCACGCCGCATCTTGAAGTAAATTCATCTGTCATTCCTTTTAGCAGTCTTTTTTCTGTTATTTTATAGCGCGTCTTTACTGAAGTAAGTGCTGTGTGATTCCTCCCTTCTTCCAGAAGCTAGATGAATCCTCACGCTTTGTGCACGCGAGTTGATTTGGGTGTTTACATGCCAGGCATGTCTTATGTTGGTAGTTGTAACAACAAAGCAAAAGTAGCTCGTGGGTGTGGTCACATTAAAAATAATGAGATCAGATTGAGTAACTCAATATAGTGTTGGTTACTTACTGATTACTTTATCAAAGAATATTTGTTTACACTTCAAGCTTCCTATAAATATGTGTCTCATGTCTGTGTGTCATGTTTTTGCAGAGTTTCAGTTCATTCTAGTGACGTGTTTCTAAAAATAGTTTGCGAAGAGAACAAAGAAAAAACGTGTGCACTTTTAACTGTCCTTATTTTTCAAAAGCACACACTTTTGTTGTTACTGAGAGTGTACTCAAAAAAAAAAAAAAATAGAGACCTAACAGATTAAAACGGGGTATAACACTCACCAAAGTCAAAGTATTTTTTAGAGTCTTTTGCACTGATAAGATAAAAAAGACCTCGATCACGACAGTGTGACCGGCGCCCTCAGAGAGTTAATGCTCTATCATGTTGGGAATATACCCTGCACATGCCATTTTAACTGCCTTTTACACATATATGAACTGTTTTGTCAAACTGTAGTTACACGGTATGCAAACTCTCCGTACTCCACAAGCAACTGAACAAACCTACCGTCTATGAAATATGAAGATGTTAACGTTCAAAAGCATGCATTTTTAAACCTCCCAGCATAATATTGTTTTGAAGTCATTGCTTTATTAATCTAAACTGAAAATTTGTATGGAAAGGTGTCAGAGTTTCACTGCAAATAGTGGTCATTTGGAAACTGCAGTGATATGTACTTGTTGGTATGTATTTTTTGTCTCTCTAAAAAGTGCACCAAGGTATGTTTGTGTCATATGATCATGTAGATTTCACATGATGGAAACGGATTTCACCAGTTCAAAAGGTAAAAGTGTAATTTTGTTTTTCTTTTTGGTCAGATCAGGCAATAATAATGAACCCTTTGCAGTTATTATTGAAACTATATTTAGTACCCAAAATCACATCAGACTCTGCTTTTATTTGAAGGTATTAATTTTTACAGTTTACTGTGAGATAAGATATTTACTACCCCCACCATGGTTACCTGTTACTTTACACAGCGATGTTGTTCATTTAAATGTTTATATGTGGGTTTAAAGTGTTTTAGGTGAAGATTTCCTCATCATTTGCTTCTTTGTGTTCTCCTTTGGTTTTAGTAAAATTATGTAACATTTTAGAGCAAATATGCAAAATAGTAAACCAAAACTTGAAGCTAAAATAGCAAATATCTCCACAGCTACAGTAAATTTACCAGGAGAACTGACATAAGCTGGAATAAATGTGAGCCAGACAGAACAGAATATGAGCATACTGAATGTGATGAACTTTGCCTCGTTGAAGTTATCAGGGAGCTTACGAGCAAGAAAAGCTAAAACAAAACAGAAAATTGATAGCAAACCAGTATATCCAAAAGAAACCCAAAAACCAAGAGCTGAACCTAAGTTACATTCAAGGATGATCTTCTCTCTGTAATAATTGAAATTCATAAATGGGTAAGGGGGGGATATTGTTAACCAAAGCAAACAAATAATCACTTGTATTAAGGTTAAAGAAACAACACTGAGTATCTGTTGAAGAGGCCCAAACCATTTCATGATGTTATTTCCTGGAATTGTAGCCTTAAAGGCCATTAAAACTACTATAGTTTTCCCCAGAATGCAGGAGATACAGAGAACAAAAGTAATCCCAAATGCTGTGTGACGCAAAATACAGGACATTTCAGTGGGTCGACCAATGAAAGTAAGTGAACAGAGAAAACACAAAGTCAACGAGAAGAGCAACAGGAAGCTCAGCTCTGAGTTGTTGGCTCTAACAATAGGTGTTTCTTTATGAAAATAAAACAGAAAAGAAACAATTGTTGTTAGTAGCACCCCAACGAAGGAAAAAATACAAAGCACCATCCCCATGATTTCTGTATAGGAAAGGAATTCAACCACTTTTAATACACATCTGTCTTTGCTTTCATTTGACCAGTACTCCAAGTCACAAGGAAAGCAGTCACTAGAATCTGTGAAAGAATTTCAAGGAATGATTGCTGAATTGAAAGTGCATGATAAAACCATTTGATTAATGAGAATTATCCAGTGTGTACTTTACCTGTGTTGTTACTGATTTCTCCTTCAGCACATGAAATACAGTCATAACAGCAGACAGGTCGTCCTTTTTGCACAGCCTTCCTAGTTCCAGGGGGGCAACTCTTACTGCACACGGACACAGGCAACTATAAGAAAATATGATGGCATATATAATATTATTATCTTTTACCTGTGTGAAATCTTTGTTCTTCTCAATGCCTGTGCTTTCATGATTTTAACATATTTCACATGCTCTCAATGTGCTAGTATCTATGTACCTGTCCACTGTTCCCTGCCCACAGAATGTGTTTCTGATTGACTTGAAGACGTTGCTCAAAAGGCAATGAGCTATCATAGACACCTACATGTTTAAACTGCAGACCTCCATTCTCAGCATGTTGCCAGTTAACCAGATCATATCTTGCCACTGGATCACCACGTGCATCAAAGAAGATTTCTTCACCTGTTTTGATGGTGAATTTCACACGTCCCATATACTCTAACACCTGAGAGAATTGATCCATTATTTATATTGTAATTTGTTATTAATTTTGTAATGTTATTTTATGTTATTCAGATACCTTTTGAAGTGTGGGCCGTTCTCCTTTGCTGCTGTTGGTGGATGAGTTAATGTCTTTTAATATGTTATGTAGTGTCCTGGCAATTGCATACACTGCAGTGTACACTTTATTTGCTATTCGTAGCTCTGACACATCAGTATATTCATTTTGAAGCTCAGAGAGTTTCTCTGAACCAGAACAGGCACCACTACCACTGGTTCTGAAAGAACACTGAAAAGCCGTTTCCCAGAATTCTTTTAAGAGTTCATTGTGTGGTTCTTGGTCAAGGTGCACATTCATTAGGAACTCTCGCAGACCATCAAGTTTGGCATTTGCAACAGCAAAGCCTACTGCTCCAGAAAGAAAATGGTATTCCTTTGTTTGTGCAAGAATTCGAGAAGTAATCCAGGATTCACTGCCAACCCATTGCAATCCTGTGATGTTGTGTTGTGCAATTACTTTCAAGAGGGGAACAAAGTCTCCTAATGCAATAAAAGCCAGCACTACCCTGGCGGTGCCCTTCTTTATTATTCCCACTGTCTTTAAGAGCTGGTCCTGTGGATCAGTTTTAAATACAGCCTCTGAGTATTCAATGCAAATCCCCTCTTGTTTTGCAGCTTCCTCGAATGCTGCAAAGCCATTATTACCATAGTCACTGCGACTCCTGACCGTCCCAACCCAGGTCCAACCAAAGTGCTTGACAAGCTGAGCCAGAGCTCTACTTTGATAATAATCACTGGGTATCGTTCTGAAGAAGGATGGGTACCTTTTTCTGTTACTCAGGCATGCACATGTTGCAAAATGGCTAATCTGCAAAAAAACAACAACAACAAAAAAAGCAGTGAATATTAAACACAAAACTTTTTCCTGTTTTTTTATTTTTTTAATTCCTAATCCACTATACAGTCTATGCATTTTTTTTAAAAACGAACAGAGCAAAAGCAATACATCACTACACAAATATGATAACTGTTATATACATATTGCTACAACCTAAACAGTTTAACACATTGATTTCTATATTTACAACAACCGGTTTCAGTTAGTTCAATATGCCTTTAAACATATGTTGTGGTGCATATTCTGGTTGTTCATCATACATTTATTCAACATGATAAAAATCAGCAGATAAGTAAGGGTTCTCACAATAGGCAAGCTAAATGGACCAACTAAAGATGCCAAACCAATGGTGGGAGAAGAGTTTGATTCTCCAACAATGGCATGAACAGCTGGTGGTCTAGAGCAGGATGTATCACTTAAAGTCTCTTCATAACCATTCATCAAAGCCATGCCTGTTAGGATAGTCAGAGCTGTAGAACTACATGAGTCATATATATTAAAGCCCAAAGAAACACCAGGCAAAAGTTGAGTGTTGTTATTAATCTCCTCAATTGCAAAAATCAGTGTCTGAGCAAATTTAAACTCACGCAAGTTGAAGCTGTAAAGATAAAGCATTGGTTACTGTATGTTTTAACATTCAGCAAATAATTCTCAGAATCCTGTTCAACTGTTTATCATAATGCTTGGTCTCAAAGAGTTATTTTGGTAACACTTTCAATAAGGTGGCATAATTGTATTAAGTAACGTGAACAAACAATAAACAATACATTTATTACAGTATTTTGTAATCTTAGTTAACATTAGTGAATATCAATACTATCATTCATTGTTAGTTCATGTTAGCTCACAAAGCTCTAATTAACAAACACAACTTATGATTTTAATAATGCATTATTAAATGTTGAAATTAGCCTTAACTAAGGATAATAAATGCTGTAGAAGTACTGCTAATTCTTAATCCATGTTAACTAATATTAACCAATGAGCCTTATTGTTTAAGTGTTACTTTTATTTTTATACAAACCTGATGCATGTTGTTGGATCTGGTTTGAAAGTAAAAGTATGCATCTTTAGCAGAGCACTTGTATGTAATGAGAAAATTGCTCCAATATTGATGTCTTTTTGCACAGAAAATATTGGAAGGGCAGGCTGACCAAGCCGTCTACAGACTTGGGATGAAGATGACACACAGACCCCATAAACCACCAGCAACAGTAGCACCACTGGCACAGTCTTCTTTGCCATGTCAATAGAAACACAGGGCAGGAACGTGTGAGGTTTGCTTTTTATTTGTTTGTGTGTGTGGGTCTGTGTGTGTGTTTTTTTTTTTTTGTTTTTTTTTTTTGTCCATTGGGGTTGGGATAATAAATCCTTAATTGTTGTTTGCTTCAGTGTATGTGGCTCGGTTGTCTATGTGTGAAAATCTGTAAATTGCAGAGATCCAAAATTTGATGGTATGAATCCATATCCTATATGCCACTCAGACAAAAGCACAAATCCAATTGATCATTGTTAACGTTATTATAGACCTGACAGATCACATGAAATTATTTGCTAATGTATAAATTATTTGCTAATTATTTGCTAATGTTTTTTTTTACTTCTTTGAACACCTCCTAGGATGTTTCTCATGAAGAAAAAGAGATATAAAAAACAAAAAAAACAAAACAGGATTAGGCCAAAATTGTAATGCGTTACTCCTGTATTACTTTTGTGTTACTCTCACCAAAATAACTACAGAGAGCGTTTCTTCAGCGCAGCTACATTCAAACACACGCAATAGACTACAGCTTGTCACAACATCAGCAAAAGTATCATTACCAGGAATATGTCTGAGGAAAATAGGAAGATATTTAAATTATTTAGTGTTTTCTGAGTCCGTGTCACAAAGATACATTCCCTGACTCACCATCTCCTCTGATGCACCTTAAGTCATCTTTATGGATTAAAATTATAATGAAAGAGGTTTTGTTTTCGATTTCTTTTTTATTTCGTTAAGTGGTCATTTAAAGCTTTTTTAATTCATGTCTTTTTTCGCTGAGTTTTGGTTTTTGTGTGCACACAAATAAAAGTAGACCCTTAACAGTTCTGAATGAGGTATTACGCTTACCTTTAGCCTATCATAAAAAAAATGACGCCGTCTACCTTTTTGTTTCCACTGGAAAAAAATGCAAGTGGTTGCACTGGTTCCTCAGTGTGCAGCAAGAGCCTGCTTTATTCTCCTCACAAAGTGAATATACTATCATACCATCACACATGTGTTATTACAGCGCAGGTTTAACCTTTAAACTGTGTTATATGCTTGAAATGTTGTATTTTATTTTAGGCAAGTTTTGATGATTTGAAAAGTTAAAACTGATAAAAAAAACTTTTTATCAAACAAAAACTTAACATTTAATGAAAAAAAAATGCTCCAAGCGTTTTTCTAAATTACCTTAAAAAATAGATAAATAGATAAATAAATAAGATAATAATGTAAAAGTTTTACAAATTGTGTTCACTAGCAAGAAGTTGTATAATTTTATGTTTTGCACATTTGACCTACACCTTAAAGTCACTGTGGTCTAATTGTGTTACAAATTATGTTTTTACAATAATTTTATGTTTACATATTGTACATTTACTGATGTCATACATTTACATTTATTCATTTAGCAGACGCTTTTATCCAAAGCGACTTACAGGTGGATACTTCGTCACAACTTGATTTTATTTTTATTTATTTATTTATTTATTTTAATATTTAAGGCCAAATCTGTCATCCGTTTCTGTTAATAAACTATACTTTAAAATTTAATTTAATGAAACCTTTCATTTTTGTGGCTTCAGTCATTGTTGGGATACTCTTTTAAAGCTGGCAGCATTAACTGCTTATATTGAAATATATATCGTTATCGTTCAATATGGGGAAAAATTGTCGAGATTACATTTTTGCCATATCGCCCAGCCCTAGTATAAATGATACTTTACCATTATATGTAACTTACTCTCTTCAGGGTACGTTAAAATGAAGTGTCTAAAGATGCGTGGAAAACGCGAGGCACATCGTGTCCCCCTCCAATTTCAAAGCGTTGGGAGCTCGCGCTTCTGTATCGTCTGCGGTTACCAGGCAACCATGAAAGCGCTATCAATTACAAAAACATTCCTGCTTTGGATCTTAAACTGCGCTGCTTCATTAAAAATAAAGAGGAATGAGGAAAACGGCGCACACACAGGAAGCTCAGCTTTCACGATTTGAAATGGCTCAAATCCACTTTATATTAATTTTTAAATAATCAATAAATACCATCCAAGACTGACTTTTCCAAAAGCTGAGGGATTTTCATGCCCCTTTGAAGCTTTAAAAATAACTGTTTAAGGTTTAACATTTGTAGATGAATGATATACAACAACCTGTTTGTTCTTCAGTGTGTTCTGGATGTCTCATCTTCTCTCTCTCTCCTCTTCAATAAACCCAGTCTTCACAGATTTCAGCTCTTCCTGATGATCTGATGCTCGTCTTCACTCATAAACTGATGGGAATATTCCAGCATCTATTGGTGAATTGATGATTATTGTGGGAGGAGTTTCACTGAAAATATGTTTTTCTGTAAGGAAACGAAAAATATAAAAAATAAATCAAAAAGTTATTAACTGTTGTCTCTTTGTAACAGTTGTCAGACCAAAACATGTCAGGTCAGGCCACATCTGCTCCATCACCGTCACACTCAACACTGGTGTACCACAGGGCTGTGTGCTGAGCCCCATCCTCTACTCCATCTTCACACATGACTGCAGACCTGTACATGGATCTAACTCCATCCTGAAAGTTTGTAGACGATACCACAGTGATCGGTCTCATCAGCTACAACGATGAGACATATACAATGGAGACGATGGACAATAATCTGCTCCTCAACACCACCAAAAGAAGAAGCTCACAAGATCCCATCCACAGCTGTCTCCTTACTGAGGTCTGAGTCCTTTACCCCCTCACACACCCCTCACTCTCCCATTACCACTGCAACATTTAAATTTGCACATTTAATACAGCACATAACCACTGCACTACACTGTACATACTCATTTATAAATGTAGATATCCACTGCACAAATACATTTGTACACGTCTGACTATAGTAGAAAGCGACCTGTATATTACTTCTATATCTATTTGCATGTTCCTGATTATTTACAGAAACCTGTACTTTGTTCATCTATTTGTAAATTCTCGATTACAGTTAATAACAACCTGTATATTATGTTCATGGTACATCTATCTGTAAATATTACCCATAGCTCCTCACATCTTCTATAAGTGCACACTTATATCCTGCTCTTGCTGTTTATTGCTCTGTATACTGATCAGAACTAACCTGCATTTCAATGTTTTATACTTGTACACAACACAACACTTGATTCATTTTAATTCATCTTAATTACCTGTCTTTAACAGAAACATGTCTTTCACCAAAACATTTAGTAAGAGCCTAACCGAGAGCTATGTTTAACGTGGATTTATTTGTCCTGAACAGCTACTCTTTAATGAATGGAGGGACATTAAACACAATATGATGGTTTTAGCGGCTGAACGAAGGCAATACTAATGCTCTGACCACACAAGTTATTTAAAAGTTATTTAAATAAATCACTGCGGCGCTATTCACACGAGAAGCTGATATTTACCGCTGCACTCAAACATATTTACGCGAAATAATCCTGTATGACACCAAAAAGCAAATAATAGAGAAGTAAGAGGAGAAAAAGAGGACTCACACTCACCGTACAGCGCTCAGTCTCTCGCGCATGCGCAGTCCGAGTGATGCTCCTCACGAGCGCTACAGCTCACTGCAGAGCCAAATGGGAGGAGCTAAGATCTAGTGGGCAGGGCTTGAGACATCATCGGTCCAGACTCACCGCTGCACACGTAGAGTCCGGTCGAACTGATCGCCACCTTATCGTGGTGGAGGGGTTTGAGTGCTTGAATGATCCTAGAAGCTATGTTGTCGGGGGCTAGATGTC
>JAUCMU010000036.1:5088040-5105161 GCA_032275025.1 Enteromius treurensis
CTATGGAGCTACAAACACAGCACACTCCCAACAGATCAACAGGCAGGCAGGAGCAATCGAGCAGGAGCAATCGAGCAAAATGTGTTCATGACCCCGGCTGGACTTTGGCAGCGGCCCTATTAGATCCATACCGATCCTTTCAAAGGGCACCCCGATGATGGGCAGAGGAATGAGTGGACTGGGGGGAGGTTTATTTGGAGTGGTGAGCTGGCACGTTGGACAGGACGCACAGAAACGTTTGACGTCAGCCTCCAGGCCGGGCCAATGAAAACGTGTTAGCAGCTCCCAGGTGTCCCACCATGGGGTGTGCGTGTGCCAGCTCCAGGATTGTTTCGGTCTTTGTGCTAGGGACCACTAGCAGTTGTTTGTCCTCCCCCCTCCTCTGCGCAACGCAGTACAACAGGCCATTTCCGACGATGAAGTGCAGGAGAGGGTGAGGAGCTGGATGAACCTCCTGGTCTTCTACCATCCGTACTTGTTTCCAGCAATGTTTAAGTCTATCATCCTCCCGTTGTGCTACTCCGAAGGCTCCCCATCCCGTGACCTGCTGGCAGACATCAAGAAAGACATTATTATCACGAGAGGGGGACTCACCATCTCTCCCGCTATCCATGGTGGCGAAGGCTGGTCTGGCTTCCCGGGATGGCCGGCATCGGCGACGGCGTTTTGGGCAAACAGGCTGAGCTGGATAGGGCCTCTTCAAACCCCGGCCAATCGCATCCCAGCAAAACTGCCACTGGCAGCTCCTTGATCACTCCGACTTCAACCACGTTTTTGATGAGTCCTTTCCATATCTCAACAGAGCAGGTAGGAACCTGTTGGGTATCACCATGAACACAGGTTACTGGTAGTGTACCTTTAAGCAATGGCTGGGGTCCCAACACATCGGGTCTCATCAGGGTGATGCTACTTCCTGAATCCAGGACCGCCTTGTAGACTTTTCCCTTTACTTCCACGGTGACGCGAGATGTCGCCCGGGGAACATCGCTGGACAGCGCAGCCTTCCATCCACTTCTTGGTCGCCGGTGTTGGAGGGTCTGTTGGCATCGGCTAATCCCAGGGACTCAACTGCCTGTGTACTGCGCGCTGGGTGCCCTCCGGCGAGCGTCGCTCCTGGACCACCCCCCAGGGATATGACGGCGGTCTCTCCCCCGTATCCCGATGGAAGGCAGCGTCCGCCAACTCAATAGCCTCCACAAGCTCGGTGATCATCTTGGGCACTCGCATGCCGGCGGCCTGTCGCATGGAACGAGGAAGCGTCCGAAACATGTAGTCGATGACCACTCTTACGACGACCTTACTGGCTGTGGCACCGCCCTCCATAAGCCAGTGCTCTGCCAAGCGTAATAGTTCTGCCGCCTGGGCGCGTGCTGGCAACCGCACTTTAAACTCCCAATCATGAAAGAGTTGTGCTGCGGTTGTTGTCAACGGCAAAGAAAAGTAAGCTCTTTGTGCTTCACCTGACAATAACGGCGCCAGCAACACTGCCCAGGAATTCCTCGGGGCATCCCTCTGTAGCCGCTGTGGATTCAAACATCTTCAGGTAGGACTCAACGTCGTCGTCAGCGGTGAGTTTTGGAACAAGGCGGGCGGCAGCCACGCGGGGATTTGGAAGCGGAATGGTTTGGGCGGCGGCGGCGAATCGTGCTTCCGCAAAGCGTTCCTCTAAACGCCCCTGCCGTTCATTCATCCGCTCATAATATTGTTGTTGACGAACGCTGATTTCGGTTAGTTGTTTGAGAAATTCCTCCATGATGTTGAAGGGGGAGAGAAGCGTGCGCCTGTGAAATGACAGAGAAAAAAACAGTTCTGAGTGACGGAGGCTTGCTTGTGAGGTTGTGTTCTGATATGCTGTTCTGTGTGTCAACTTCTAGGCCAGTGTCATTGCCCGCATTCTCCACCAGTGTGAACCGTGGCGCTAGAGAGTACGACACAACAGCAAGATGAAGTGAATACAAACCCAGGGTGGGTTTTTTTACAAGGCAGGTGAAACAGACAATACGGTGAAGGTGATGGTGGCGGTGCTCGGCGTGAGTGTAATCCCTCTCAAATCTTTCCCAGTGGAGGTGAAGAGTGCTCCAATGGTCCTGACTGGCCCGGGCTCATCGTTCACAGCGAATCTGAAGAACAAACAGAGGTAAGTCACACATCCAAGCAGTATGGAGACGTTGCTCCACACTTCCTTGTTTTGGTGCTTCTTTTATACGGCTCCTGCCGTGAACGATTGGCCCGGGCAGATTGGTTCCAGGTGGAAATCCTGTGTTGCCAGGACGACGCTGATCCGTACCCGCCACAATATATTATATATTACTATTTTATTAGGGGACACGTGGGAGCCAGAAAACTTGCTGATTGATAGGGGATCAAATTCTTATTTGAAATTAAAATGCAAATAATTTTATAACTTTTTGTTGTAATGTATTTATTTATTTATTTTTGTCTCTCACTGTTAAAATAAACCTACCAAAAAAAGATAAACTGTATAAACTGCAAACGTGCAGCAGATTTTTTTAAATCAATTTTCTTGTCATCACTGTATTTATTTTTTATTTATGGGGCTGGGGCTGGTGCTAGCGCAAATGTAAAGCTGTGAGTACAACAGTTCAGTAAGTAAAAAGTTAATATTGTGTTATAAAGTTGCCCCACCCTTAATTATGCAGAACGTTAAGGCTTAATATACTTTAAACAGATGAGATCTGACTGTGATGATCCGCTACAAGTCAAACAAGCCTAATGATTCTGTGGACCATTCACAAAGAATCATTACTTCACTCCTAAATGAAACAGCTGTTTGAACAAATTAAATAAATAAATAAATAAATGACTGATGATGTGCGCCAAATTAATTACCACGTTTTGCCAGAAGATGGTGCCGGCAGCTAAATCATGCATACATTCACTTTACATAGCACTCATGCATGGCATAAGACACCCTAATGAGAATATACACACATAAAATTGTACATTGCTTATTAAATTGTTTAAATATGCTTTATACATATTTTCCATATAAATATAAATAACATAACTCACCTACCCGTGATTTTCTAAAGATCCTTAAGTCACTGATTACCATGCCCAGGTGTGTTTGATTAGGGTTAGAGCTAAACTCTGCAGTGCACTGGACCTCCAGGGTAAGATCTCAGAGACCCTTATTTAGAGTATCATATCAAAGAATAAATAATTCCATAGTGATAATACTTAAATTAATTAAATTATTAAAGGTAAAAACCCACCCAAAAATGACTCACCTTCACAGATTAATTAATCGCCACACTATTTAATTAATTACATAAAACATTTTAATCGCTTACCTGCCCTCTTTAATTATTTATTTATTTCTGTACTGTATGGAAAGTAGATTTGATTTAAATAAATTTATACATCAGTCACCCTTGAAAATTCTCTCATGGATCACAGAGAAAGGAACTTACCTTATGGTGGTGGTATTCATTTTGATATTACATTGCAGTTTAATTCCTAATATGAATTTGCTGAACTTATTTATGTGAAAACTTTTCTTTCATGTGCTATGCATCAGGTTGTTCTAGAAGCACGCAAATCCACATGTGGGAATTTTGCAAAAACAAGCAAGCAATCAAGTAAATGCATACATACATGAATACAGACTAAATAAATAAACAAAAGAAAGAAAGAAAATAAAAATCCAGAAGAAATGGTAGTGGATACAAAAGCAAAATAATTTACTGCTTACAGAAGGATAAATCATGATTGTTACTTTTAGTCCCCTGAGAGACTGAACTGATGCCATGAATTGTTTGGGTTTCTCACACTGTATATATACAGTGGTCTGCAACAGGTAGAAACCAAATTTGCCATGCTGATACTTCAGTTGCTTTTGATGGTCCTGATAGCCCAGGCAGAAAAGCCTGAATGCACACCACAGGGGCACAGGTTGCTGCCTGAAATGGAGCAAGACGGAGACCTGATAATGGGGGGTGTATTTTCCTTCCGCACCGGACAAGATGGCTACACAGATTCCTTTACAAACATGCCGGAAATACATCCATGCAAAGAGTATGTATGTGTTAGTACCATGGTTTAATTTCTCTCTCTCTCTCTCTCTCTCTCTCTCTCTCTTTTTTTTACCTTTATAAACTGCCTAATGACTAAAATTTCCTAAAGTTTCAGTTTCAGGGAATTCAAGTTTGCTCACACAATGATGTTTGCAATAAATGAAATTAACAGGGACACCGAAATTCTCCCTGGAATTAAACTGGGCTACAAGATTTACAATAATTGTGGATCCACAGACATACTAAGAGCTGTAATGACATTAGTCAATGGTCTGGATCAGTCAGAAGCAGGAGCAAACTGCACTAAACCTCCAACAGTCCAAGCCATCATTGGACATTCCGGATCAACACCCACCATGAGCTTTGCAAAGATTGTCGGAAGATTTCATATACCAGTGGTAAGCTGTTTTACCTTTATTAATTTGTTATGTGTAGTTAAAATTAAAAGTTTCCATGTGGAAATTTCAAACAAGAACACTAATTCAATACAACTAAAAGTACTTTCATGCATCTTTTGACAAATACTGTCATGTTTATCTTTTCACAACCTCTGTCTTTACAGATCAGTCATTTTGCAACATGTGCTTGTTTGAGCAACAAAAAAGAGTACCCCTCCTTTTTCCGAACTATTCCCAGCGATTACTATCAAAGCAGAGCACTAGCCCAGCTGGTCAAACATTTTGGCTGGATGTGGGTGGGGGCATTAAGCAATAAAAATGATTATGGGATAAATGGAATAACTACATTTATTAAGGCTGCTAATGAGGAAGGAGTGTGTATTGAATACTCAGAAGCCTTTGAAAGTACCAGTCCATACCAGGAAATAATTAGAATTGTGGATATTATCAAAACCTCCACTTCTAAGGTAATAATGGCTTTCATGTCACACAGAGAGATAAAGATTCTGGTGGATGAGTTATACAGGCAAAATATTACAGGACTGCAGTGGATCGGAAGTGATGCCTGGATCACAGATGACTCTCTAGCAGATATCAGTGGTCAAACTTTGCTCATTGGATCCATAGGGTTTACTGTCCGAAACGCTCAGATACCTGGACTAGACCTTTTTTTAAAGGAAGTGAACCCCTCTCAATTTCCTAACAGCATATTTCTCAAAGACTTTTGGGAGCATGTCTTTGACTGTTCTTTGAATCCGAGTGAAATTAGAAAGACATGTAATGGCTCTGAGAACTTGAGGGATGTGCAAAACTCTTTCACTGACTTCACTGACTTAAGGTTCTCAAACAATTTATATAAAGCGGTTTATGCAGTCGCTCATGCAATTAATAATGTTCTTCTGTGTAATCAAAACAAAAGCTTCTATTGTAATCCCACCTGTCTAAAACTTGCCGAAATAAAGCCTTGGCAGGTGAGACCAGATGTAAAATGCCCATTTACTTAAATCTGTTAGCCTGAAGACACTAACATTTTATTATTATTATTATTTATTGTATTTGCTTGCTGAAGGTCTTAAATTCCTTGAAGTCGATAAATTTCACCACATCTGGGGGTGAAAATGTATATTTTGATAACAACGGAGACTCACCAGCAAGATATGAGCTGATTAATCTACAAAGTGTTAATAGAGGCAAAATGAAGGTGGAAACTATTGGCTATTACGATGCCTCTTTGCCTAAAGGTCAGCGGTTTTCCATGAATGATGTCGAGGTAGTCTGGAGAGAAGGAAGACATCTGGTAGAGCTTTTATGTGTTTTTAAACACACACACACACACACACGTTTGTTTCTGTGAATTGTGGGGACTTTCCAGTACGACTATATTATACTATACAACAATATTTTCTATCCCATAACACAAACCTAAACCCTTTTTTTTGGTATACCTCTTAAACATTGTAAACATAGTTTTTGTGTGTTTGTATTGGAATTATGCAGGTACCAGTGTCTAAATGCAGTGAGAGCTGTCCCCCAGGCACAAGGAAAGCTGTACAGAAAGGAAAACCTGTCTGCTGTTATGATTGTATACTATGCCCTGCAGGAGAGATTAGTAACAGCACAGGTACATAACCATTACAAAGCAATAAACAAAATGTCTGTTATAATACAAATATTTGAAGATCTGTTTTGTCACAAAAGTGGAGACAATGCTTGATAAGAGATTTAAATAGACGTAATTATTTTCATTTAATTTTCTTCTTTCTAGACTCCATTAATTGCCTCAAATGCCCTGTTGCTCAGTGGTCAAATACAAGAGGAGATGCCTGCATCCCAAAAGAAATTGAATTCTTCTCATATGACGAAATAATGGGGGTACTTTTGGCATTGTTTTCTTTAGTTGGGGTCTTTTTCACAATAGTAATCATGCTCATTTTCTACAGGTACAGAAACACACCTATAGTTAGAGCCAACAACTCAGAGCTGAGCTTCCTGTTGCTCTTCTCATTGACTCTGTGTTTTCTCTGTTCACTTACTTTCATCGGTCGGCCCACTCAGTGGTCCTGTATGTTGCGCCACACAGCGTTTGGGATCACTTTTGTCCTCTGTATCTCCTGTGTTCTGGGGAAAACAATAGTGGTGTTAATGGCCTTCAGGGCTACGCTTCCAGGAAGTAATGTAATGAAATGGTTTGGGCCCTTGCAGCAAAAAGTCTGTGTTTTTACCTTTGCACTTATACAGATGCTTATATGTGCATTTTGGTTAATATTTTCTCCACCATTTCCATATATGAATATGGATCATTATCAGGAAAAAATAGTTTTAGAATGTAGTTTAGGTTCAGCTATTGGCTTCTGGACTGTGCTTGGTTATATAGGTCTCCTGGCTGTCCTTTGCTTTGTTTTAGCTTTTCTGGCGCGGAAACTGCCAGACAACTTCAATGAAGCTAAATTCATCACATTCAGTATGCTCATATTCTGTGCTGTATGGATCACATTTATCCCAGCTTATGTCAGTTCTCCTGGAAAATTTATTGTTGCTGTGGAAATATTTGCCATTTTGGGATCTAGCTTTGGTTTGCTGTTCTGTATATTCCTGCCAAAATGCTATGTCATTTTACTGAGACCTGAAATGAACACTAAAAAGCATGTTACGGATTTCAAATGATACCCATTAATAGTTATTAAAGTGTAAAAAATGGACATTAGAAGACAATATTTGAGATAATACATGTTTGGTATTATTATTCTTATAATATGCTGAAAATAAACATGAGTAAAGCTGTTAAAATTGTTGTGTGATTGGGTAGTTATTTCTGCTGTTATGTCATGCTGCCCCCTAAAGCTGAGCCGCAAGCAGTGCCTTAAAATAGCAGTGTTCCTTTTCTTACTTTCAACCTTACTTCCGTCTAAACTGCAATGGACATATTTTCTTGAGTTTATTACTCTCATATATCACAAGGTACTTATGTTTAAGATATATTATCATATATTATAGAATCAGAGAATTACTCTAGTGCCAGGGAATCTGAGCTTGGTGAAGAATTTACAGAGGACTGGTGGGTTATTAATAAAATGTACACAAGCACAGCTTAAAATACTGCACACGTTTCATTGTGCCAAAGCCCTTTTTTTTTCTTTCTTTCTTTCTTTCTTTCTTAATAATAATATTCTGCCAATTTTTCCAAATGATTTAAAATCAAGGTCAGTGTCTGCCCCTTTACTGCAGTCTTTGTTTGAGTAGTTTGTTGCTGCTAAATTAATGCATGAATGCTTGTAATATGAATATATTTGAAATTCATTAGAAGCTGTTTAAGCTGTTTTATCGCCCCCTAATGGAGGCTGCCATGCTGCTGCTGCAACACCACCACTACTAGTACTACACATTTTACTATCTTTATATATATATATATACATTGCTTTAATATAAAGATTACATCACGTAGTAACCTCAACAATAAACAACACCCATCATGATCATATGGAAGTAACAGCAAAGTGATATAGATATGATCAGCATGTGTCTGACCATCCTTGGCTACTGGGCCAAATCCCTTTCAAAACACTTTTTGAAAACAGTTCATATTAACATACTGTATGAGCATACCGCATGGTATGTTTAAAATATTTGAATTTACATAATATGTGTTATTGTGGAAGAAAATAAATTGTGTGGCAAAAAAAAAAAAGAGATAGTATTATTTTTGTATTACTTTGTAGTTAAATAAGTTTAGCACGGTGTCTACCTTAACTGTCAATATTGACAGTCCAAACAGATAATGTGTCAGGGGAACTAACTAAATAAAATAAAATGAATGAATGAATGCATTATTAAACACAGTGACCAGAGACACATTTACGATAAGATCCTTACTATCACAATGTAAGAATAAAGTCAAGATGGATGCATTGCATCATGAAATACTGTGGCATATTGTGGCAGAAAATATCAATATTCTATGCAAAAGCAAATAAAATAAAATACAGAAATACAATACAAAGATACCTAAAAGGGATATTATTAATGACCCTATATACATTGCTTATTTTAGTGCTTTGCTACAATTGTATTGTCAAAAGCACTATATAAATAAAAGTGATAGATAGATTTATTTATTTATTTATTTATTTATTGTGATGTATTATTTGATGTAATTAGGATGTGCTATTGGTTACATTTTATGAGTGTTTAAACCACTTCCATAATTCTTATACTGGATTTAGGTACAGTAAGAAGATAAGCTCAATTCTATTTAAAACTTAATTTAATTTTGCTATGTTTGTTTGATATTCATAATTAGAAAATACAATGCCTTTTAGTTTATTTAGTTTGTTGTTTTTTCATTATTGGCCTTAATTAAGCAAATGCCAAAAAACGCCCTTAGAAAATCCCAAAATACCAAGAAACACCCACAACATGAAATTCAGTGGATTAGAATCCAGCTGTTATATAAGTCGGCACTAGAGGTTTGCAGCTAGTTAAGGGTTTAGAATGGGGTTCTTACACACATGGCTTCTGTTCACACTAGTGAGAGCAGCTGACCCTCCGTGCAAGTTATGGGGGTCTCCTGACATCCCTCAGCTTAGAAGAGATGGTGATGTAACAATTGGGGGCATCTTCTCCTTCCACAATAGCTGGGAGGAAATGATGCCCACATTCACTTCTAAACCAGAGAGAGCAAAATGCAAGAGGTGAGTGGCTAAGGAGACCTGTCTTACCGTTTGGATTTTCATTGTCATTTGGTATTTTAAATTTAATTACATTTTATTTGTAGTTTGAGCTTCAGAGAATTTCAAAATGCACAGACAATGGTATTTGCCATTGAAGAAATCAACAACAGGGCTGATATTCTTCCTGGTCTCAGTTTGGGTTACAAAATCTATGATTCATGTGGATCAATAGAAATGGCTCTTAGAGCCTCCCTGTCATTAGTTAATGGAGACGATGATTCCCCGTTATCCTGTCAAAGACCTAACACAATCCAAGCTATCATTGCAGAAACATCCTCTACTCCAACTATTGCCATTTCTGCCACTGTTGGACCTCTGCATTTACCTGTGGTAAGTTGCTGCATCTTCAGTCAATCAATCAATAAATCACCTGTATTCATAGAGTGCTTTTAACAATACATATTGTGTCGAAGCACTGAACAGTATTAACTTTGGAGAATAGAGTGTCAGTAATGTATAATGACAAGATTAAACACTCAATTTTCATTTCATTATTGAATGCAGAGACGTTGTTATCTATCTAACGTTGTTATCAGCTCAGTCTCTCAGAGAGAGTGTGTGTCATCTTTACTGTAATTTTTTCTCACAACTTTTTTTTTTCTTTTTTCTTGGTGAAAAATGCAGATCAGTCATTTTGCAACTTGTGCCTGTCTTAGTGACAGAAAAAAACACCCTTCCTTCTTCAGGACTATTCCCAGTGATTATTACCAGAGCCAAGCACTGGCCAAACTGGTCAAGTATTTTGGCTGGACCTGGGTGGGGGCTCTTTGCAGTGATAATGACTATGGAAACAATGGCATGAACACTTTTATCAAAGCAGCCACAGAATTTGGAGTCTGTGTAGAATTCTCAGAGGCATTCTTCAGAACTGATCCCATGGAGGAAATTTTAAGAATTGTGGACATTGTAAAGAAATCTAGCTCTAAAGTGATTGTTGCCTTTGTATCCTACTCAGACATGGAAGTTCTTCTAGGTGAAATAGCTCAACAGAATATTACTGGACTACAGTGGATTGGAAGTGAATCCTGGATCTCAGATATGAACATTGCTGCTGGTAAATGGCAACACATTCTTAAAGGGTCCATGGGCTTTACTGTCCCAAAAGCTGAAATAAGAGGCCTACAAGAATTTCTAACTAATCTTAACCAGTCTTCCGACATAACTCTGGATAAAGAGTTGTGGGAAACAATTTTTCAATGTAAACTTTCCCCATAAGAATCTACCGGAAGCAGAATCATGTGCAAAGGCAATGCAAGTTTGAACAATGTACAGAATCAGTACACAGATGTCACAGAATTACAAATTGGCAATAATGTTTACAATGCTGTGTACACTGTAAAACCGAATAGTTCACCTTACTATTTCTGCAAATTTACTTACTTGCTTTGAGTGACACTTGCTTAAATTATTCAATACACTTAGAAACTTTGTCTACATCTTCATAATTTTCTTCCAATTAATACAGTCATGCAATATGAATTCAGAGTTATTTGGTTTCAAAGGAAGAAAAGTAATAAATGTGTTGCTTTAATTAGGTGACCTATCACTATAGTAAATGTTTTGCAAATAACATGGTTTCCGGAGGATCGTGAATGAGTAATCACGCACAGCTGGTAGCCGGTTTTCCTAATTAACCTCGTTAATTCGCATCCAATCAAATTTCTTTCCCTTCACTATAAACTTTCCCAGCTTTCATTTCCCTTCATCTCGCTTCATGCATCAGACTCGTCCGATTATGCTCGCGAGAAGCCCGCTCCCTTCCCGCTCCCCGCCCAGCTCCCGCTCCACCCAATGCCGCTCAACAAGCTGCAGGCCTACCAGACAGGCTGGCTCGCCTGCTAAGTGAGCCCGCTCGCGCTCGCCTCTTTCCGCCAGACATCTGGCTTTTGCATCTCGCTTCGCGCTCTCTTCGGATCGCACAACTGAAGACACATTCTACAAACACAACGTCTTACTTTGACTCGTCTGCCTAACATTCCTCCGCGAGGATCCTCCAGCCTGCCTTCCTACAAACTGCTACCGCTCGGACTCAATCGAGAGCCCGCAGCTGCTATCAGAAATCACAACAACACGACTCAAAACTTCCCCAGCGAGACGCCAAGAGGACCCAGCTCCCTTCCAGCCAGCCAGCCTGAATCCTCACGGGAGGCCATGGCTTTCGATTCGAGGCCGCATGCCTGAGCGCTCTTAGATGCCGTCCTACTCGCTTTCCACCAAAGAACATATATAATTTTTACTGACCAGAACTGTTTAACTAATTCCCTGGTTTTCTGCTTCTCCTCCGCAGAAGTTCTCTATCTCAAGCTTCCCCCCCATCGGAAGTTACTCTCCTCTACCACACCTCCGCCGAGGTTCGTAAAACCTCCGTGAAGGTTTCACTCTCAGCCTCCGCGTAGGCTCTCTACCCATTTCCAACAATTTCTGCTGAAAGCTAATTCTCCCCTATCATTTCTGTCGAGGTGCCTAAACCTAAACCTCCTAAAGCCTCCGCATAGGCTCCACGCTCTACTCCCCTTACTCAGCTAAAAGCTATTGCTCCCCTATCACCTCCGCCGAGGTTCCTTATACCTCCGCGAAGGTGTCACTCCCAGCCTCCGAGTAGGCTTTTTTGCTAAAATCAGCTTCCCAATCACCTCCGCCGAGGTTCCTACTACCTCCGCAAAAGGTCGCTCCTAGCCTCCGCGTAGGCTTTATTCGCTGAAATCAGCTTCCCAATCAACTCCGCTGAGGTTCCTGATACCTCCGCGAAAGGTCGCTCCTAGCCTCCACGTAGGCTTTTTTCGCAAAAAAAATCAGCTTCCCATTCACCTCTGCTAAGGTTCCTAAAACCTCCGCGAAAGGTCGCTCCTAGCCTCCGCGTAGGCTTTTTTCGCAAAAATCAGCTTCCCAATCACCTCCGCTGAGGTTCCTCCTGAGGTTCCTAGGAACCTCCCCTGTATGTCACATCTTTATAAATATGCTTATCGTGTCCTAACTTTTATTTCTGCTTTCCCTGCAGACCTCCGGTCACCCTGGCCACCGCAGAGAGAGAAGAGAGAGAGAAAAAAAAATAAAAAATAGTCCAGCATCCTCTCTCACCGCATTTTTTGGGCGCTCAAATTTGGCTGCTGTCCTTTTAAGCTTTTTTTGGGGGGCAGACGGTGAACGATCCTTTAGGGTTCGGAGTTCGCCGCTCTACCGGCCTGCTCCCCTGGACAGCTTGCCAAATTTGCTTTTATTTTATTACACGGAAGCGTGAACTCTTGAAAGTAAATGTTTTGCAAATAACATGGTTTCGAGAGGATTGTGAACGAGTAATCACGCACAGCTGGTAGCTGGTTTTCCTAATTATCCTCGTTAATTTGCATCCAATCAAATCTCTTTCCCTTCACTATAAATTGTTCCAGCTTTCATTTCCCTTCATCTCGCTTCATGCATCCCTCCTCCACCCCTGCTCCTCCATCTATTCCAGTCACGCCTCCCAAGGGGGGGGGCAGACGGTGAACGAGCTGAACGCCAAACTCTTACTCTCGCTAGGGTTCCGCCGTTCTACCGGCTCGCTCCCCTGGACAGCTCGCCAAATTTGCTTTTATTTTATTACAAGGAAGCGTGAACTCTTGAAATTTAAACCTCTTCATCTGTGAATTTTAAGTTAATCTTAAATTGAGATTTGAAGTTTTGGAGCAACAAGATTAAAGTTAATCTATCTTAAATATAAAATAAATCCAGGATCAATATGATAGTTTAAATGTAAACCTGATTTTTTAAACAAGTTTGGTGCACCATAATTATTAGATAAACCTTGCTTCAATCTAGATTTAAGCTTAGTCCTTGTTGGTGCAACCCACCCTATGAGTCCTTTGTGAAGCATCCTGAGACCAACCATGTGGGGTAGCTTTTCAACCAAGGCAGAGCGCTCTCTCATAATTCTGCCCCAAAACACTGCTATTAATAAAGAATCATATCAAAACATCCTGCACGAGCAACGTTTTCCAATGATTCATGAGCAATTTGGTGAAGATCCATGCATTTTTCAAGATGATGGAGCACCATGTCACAAGAGCGATAAAGAAGTGGCTTGAAGATCATTACATTGAAGTTGTGGATCCGTGGTCAGGCAACTCCCCGGATCTCAACCCCATAGAGAACCTGTGTTCAGTCCTCGCAAGTGGACAAGCAGAAGACCAAAAAATTTTATCAATTCTGAGAACTAACAAGGCAAGACTTGTTAAAGACTCATCATCAGTCAGGATTTGGCCCAGATGCTTATATCCAAAATGCCAGAGTGAACCACAAAGGATATGAAGAACAACGGTCAACACTGTAAATACGGACTGTAAATATATTTATTTTTTGTCAGTATTACCATAGAAAAATAATCTCCAAATACTGAAGCTGTAAAACACAAAATTTATATCACTGGCAAAACGTTTGGCCATGACTGTACGGTGCATTCAAGGATACAAAATATAGAAAATATCATAAAGTCTGCACCACTAAGATGCGAGTGGAGAAAATCAGACCAACAATCACAGAACTCAAATTGCAATTTAAAATCCACTGACTAGACTGGGTGAAAACCTCATTTGGAACATATTGATATTTGACATACTGACATTTGCACATGAATTTCAGAGTTTTGTCATTTCAACTGGGTGAGCTCACTCACTTTACTGTCAAAAAATTAGGTATTGCTCACAAAACGACAATACATTACTTATGTGAAATAAAATATATGCATCTTAATACAGAATACACTATACTGATTTACAGAAGGAAACATAATCTCACATTAATTTAAGGTCCATTTCTCACCATTAACAAACCATTAACTATGACTTCTGCCTCAATAAACTCTTTATTCAGTTTTTATTCAGTTAGGAAGGTGGTTGTTAAGTTTAGGTATTGGTTAGGATTAAGGATGTGTGCTTGAGTACTAATAAGCAAGCAATAGGCTAGTAACAGGCATTCAAATAAGCAACTAGTTAATAATGAGAACTAGTCCCTATACTAAAACACTAACGTAAAGATCTTGTCAAATGACATCGTATGGTTTATGTACCACCTAGAGTGGTATTATACTTGCTAGAACGGGTTCTGTCTCTGAGGGAAAAAAGCACCCTAATGTGACACTGCAAAATGGATTCACATCAACAAAAGAAACAGATTATCACCGCATTTTATTCATCGTAAGCTAATTTTAAGATCAAAGACTGCAACAGAAGAGAGCGGTATTAGCACTTGAGAGATAATTTAGTTTTACTTAGTGGTGCGCGATATGAGCATTTTTGATTCTCAACTATTTAAATGTCTCTACGGCCCGCTTTTGAAGAGATATCATAGTATCATACTAGAGTGCCTCTGTCTCAATATACTGTACAATGCAAATTACTTTGAGATCAACTGTTAACTCTGCAGCAAATTTACACTTATTCACAAAAGTGCATTATTCATATCTGTTTTAAAGCCAGTTAAACCTTTAATTGCAGATAGGGGGGCAGTCGTGGCCTAATGGATAGGGAGTTGGACTTGTAACCCAAAGGTTGTGGGTTCGAGTGTCAGGTACGGCAGGTATTGTATTTGCTATTGACTGTTCAAATGTGGAGTTTGCACTAACACGGCGTAAGCCATTGAAATGATTGGGTTTCATAGTGCTGAGTGAAAGGGCCTTAAAAGTTTTCCTTGCTCTTTGGAGTGTTACAAGCGGTTAGTGCATAGATATGATCACTAGAGTTGAAAAGACAAAAATTTCAAAACCAAAGAGAGAGATATTCTTTATAAAAGTTAATACTTGTCCACACTTCCCTAAAACAGCTTATATTAATGTGTCCCCACTTCTCTACGTCACAGAGTGGGTTCAGTTTCATAACACCGGGCAAATGTTTATGCAAAGGAAGGCGGCGAAGCTATTATTCTCGCTGTAGTGTTGCTGCCAGCGCCATGTTCTGGAGATGCTGGATTTCGTTGTGAAGGTGAAACTACTTTCATTGTGCTTCCAAAAGAGCACACAAGTTTTTACAACACTGTTCCAGAACAGTTCAACACAAATATTAGAGAGTGTGCAGCGCATTTACAGCGCATAGGACTGATTCCTGAACATAGAGAGCAGCCTGTGCTAGCTGTGCACAGAGAATATAAGGTGGGGCAATACCAATTTCGCAAGGACAGTCACTTCTAACTCACAATCTGTAAGTAATCTACATTTTCTTATTAAAAGAAGCTGCTACTTACTATTCAAATGTGAGTTTTCAGCAGTAATAGTGTAGTGTAGTGCTTGTCGTTTGCTGTTTCTCTGATCACAAGTGCAGACATGGTCATGTTTAGGAGGCACAACGCGTAAAAAGTCATTATATTCAGAAAATAATGTGTTTTTGACCTTAAACTGCATAAACACATTGCACTACATCAAATACACAAAATAATGTTCTTGTGTGCGCATGCACATGTGAGAGAGAGACAGGGTCACATCACAGCTTGTGTACTACAAATACATACAAGCGCTGTGTTTGTCACATGACTCTGTTTTTGGGCTTTAACCTATGGCAAAACTATGGTTCAACTTTTTTTTTTCATAAATAGACCATGAGTGGCGTATTTTAACAATGCAGCAAACCTTTAAAATTATGAAGTAAAATATTGAAATAAATAAAATGACTTTTTAAACTGTTTAACTGATTGTATTAATCGTTCAGAATTCATATCGGTCGGTTAACGGTTAACCAGTTAAAATGAACATCCCTAGTACAGTGGGTACGGAAAGTATTCAGATCCCCTTAAATTGTTTACACTTTGTTATTTTGCAGCCATTTGCTAAAATCATTTAAGTACATTTTTTCCCCCTCATTAATGTACACACAACACCCCATATTGACAGAAAAACACAGAATTGTTGACATTTTTGCAGATTTATTAAAAAAGAAAAACTGAAATATCACATGGTCCTAAGTATTCAGACCCTTTGCTCAGTATTTAGTAAAAGCACCCTTTTGATCGAGTCTTTTTGGGAAAGATGCAACAAGTTTTTCACACCTGGATTTGGGGATCCTTGCCATTCCTCCTTGCAGATCCTCTCTAGTTCTGTCAGGTTGGATGGTAAACGTTGGTGGACAGCTATTTTTACGTCTCTCCAGAGATGTTCAATTGGGTTTAAGTCAGGGCTCTGGTGGGCCATTCAAGAACAGTCACAGAGTTGTTGTAAAGCCACTGTAGTAGCTGGTGAAGTAGCTGTGTGCTTAGGGTCATTGTCTTGTTGGAAGGTAAACCTTCGGCGCAGTCTTAGGTCGTGAGCACTTTGGAGATGGTTTTGGTCCAGGATATCCCTGTACTTGGCCACATTCATCTTTCCCTCGATTGCAACCAGTCGTCCTGTACCGGCAGCTGAAAAACATCCCCACATTATGATGCTGCCACCACCATGATTCACTGTTGGGACTGTATTGGACAGGTGATGAGCAGTGCCTGTTTTTTTCCACACATACCGCTTAGAATTAAGGCCAAAAAGTTCTATCTTGGTCTCATCAGACCAGATAATCTTATTTCTCACCATCTTGGATTCCTTCAGGTGTTTTTAAGCAAACTCCATGCAAGCTTTCATGTGTCTTGCACTGAGGAGAGGCTTCCGTCGGGCCACTCTGCCATAAAGCCACGACTGGTGGAGGGCTCCACTGATGGGTGACTTTCAACAACTTTCCCCCTATCTGCATCTCTGGAGCTCAGCCACCATGATCTTTGGGTTCTTCTTTTCCTCTCTCACCAAGGCTCTTCTCCCCCGATAGCTCAGTCTGGCCAGACGGCCAGCTTTAGAAAGGTTCTGGTCGTCCCAAACCTCTTCCATTTAAGGATTTGAGGCCACTGTGCTCTTAGGAACCTTAAGTGCAGCAGAATATTTTTTGTAACCCAGGCTAGATCTGTGCCTTGCCACAATTCTGTCTCTGAGCTCTTCAGGCAGTTCCTTTGACCTCATGACTCTCATTTGCTCTG
>JAUCMU010000036.1:5121222-5132841 GCA_032275025.1 Enteromius treurensis
ACATTACCATCACTCTGTTCTTCTATTTGATAATGTTCAGTGCCTTGCTACAATCTGTATTGTTAAAAGCGCTATATTAATAAAAGTGACTTGACTTGACTTGATGGCAGGGTTGAAAGGGGAGTTGGTGGTGAATTCTGAAACTCTTAAAAAAACTAAGAACGCTAGGGTAAACATAACGTCTAAGGTGCGGTCGATAGGCTGCTAATAGGCTGCTATAACCTCTGTGGAGGGTGGAGATGCAGAGGGATAGGATATCCAGGGTTAAAGGAAGTCTTTGGTCAGGACGGGAAGTGTTTTCCCTTTGCATGCCCTTAATGATTAGGTTGGTTTAAGCGTTGTGAATGGCAGGGGATACGGAAACCGTGTAGAAGTTTGTGAAAAAATTTGATTCCACTGAGGTATCCCTTAATGGAGTTGACCTGGTGGAATCTGAGGGAGTTAAGATATGATGTGAAGGAAGTGATGGTTAAGAGGGAGAAATCTGGGAAGGGAAGGTTGTAACTCAAATGGAAAGTTTTGAAGGCTTTCCAAGCGGAGAGGTAGGACTGAAGGGTTCTAGGGACGACGGCTTGGAGCATGAAAATTAGTGAATGCTCGTAAAAAGGTCTTAGAGGGTGCTTTAAGGGAATATAAGCTGCAAATAGGAAGGTACTGGGGTCGGCAGGGGGTCAGCATCTGGCGCCAGCGTCCTGAATTTCTGGAAAAGAAAACGAGACAGAAAGTCAGCGATGGTATTATCTTTTCCTGGAATATGTTTGGCAGTGAGAACAAACTGGTTAAGAGAGGAAATCCAGACTAGGCGTCTGGGAAGAGGCATGATGGTAGGGGAATGGGAGCTATGTTTGTTGATGCATTGAACTGTGGCTTCGTTGTTGCAATGTACGACTATGCAGGAAGCAGCCCATTCTTTACCCCAAAGGGCGGAAGCGACAACTATGGGGTTATAGTTCGAAAAGGGCACTGGAGGCTTGGTGAGGAGGGGTTTCGGCTAGTTCGGTGGGCCATGGGGAAGTGAACCGTCGGCTATGATAGAAGCCTTCGAAGCCTATACAGAAAAAAGAATGGCCATTCCATTGAGAGAGGAAGGAAATCCAAAGCTGGATTTCTCGGAGGCAGGGATTCTGTTGGGGTTATGGGGTCATCGAGGGAGGGGATGGATGCGGCTAGAGTAAGCAGGTGGGAAATGAAAGGTTGGCCTTGGGGAATAATGCACATGGCAAAGTTGAGGTGCCCCAAGATTGAGAGGAGTTCTCGTTTGGAGCACTGGGGTTGTGCTAGGAAATTGGTAGAGATCATGATGATTCTATCTAATTTCTCTTTAGGGAGGGATGCTTCGAATTTCTGAGAGTCGAGGTTGATGCCTAGAAATTCGACTTAAGTGCTGGGGCCCAAAGTTTTTTCTTGAGCTATGGGGATCCCTAGGAGATTGAAAACTTTGAGGACAGTTGATAAATCGGCGGCGGGAGGGGCATGGGGAGGGGAGATGACTAGGAAGTCGTCAAGGAGGTGGATGAGGTGGTGGATCTGATAGTTGTTAGACAGAATCCAGCAGGTGGCTTCGGAGAGAATGTCAAATATTTTAGGACTGCTTTTGCAATCGAAGGTCACCTTGGCCAACTTTTTTTTTTAATATGATGGCAATGGCTTGGTTGAAGGCTATTGATACTGGGTAAGGCTGACTTCTGGTGGGAGGAGGTGATCAATAATCAGGCGCTTTTGCCTGGAAATGTGGGTGGCAATATCGTTCTGGCTGATCCGAAAGGTGCTAAAGGGTGGGAAGGGAAAGGGGCTGATCATAAATTTGACTTTATGGAGTCTAAGGGCCACAGCTGGATAAGCGGAGTCCAAAAGTCGGGGTTCAGAAACAGGTTGGGCTGAGGAGAAAGAGTGAGGTTAGTATGGTGGCTTGGGTTAACCCAAGGTGATTTTGGGGTCCTTGAGATGTTTGGACATGCTCTGATATTTGTGCTTTTTCAGCTACTTAGAACATATTATTGACCAACCTGTATTTTTCTTGCAATCAGCACAAACTGCTCTACAATAATATGTGACCACAATGAATTTACATGTTTGCATTTTTTAGGAAAAAAAATATTATGCTTGGTTAGCAAATTTTGTGAAAATAAAAGTAGTTGAAATAGGGCCATGAAACTCATACTGAATACTAATACTAATCTTTTAGACTAGAATATTTACTTCAGAATGATGTGAAAATAATTCCACTAAATTTTAAAAGACATGTTTTGAGGCTGACAGCCTGTATGCAAGGGAGTGACAATGGTCTTTAATATCCAGTGATTAACACCTGAAGAGACAAAGACCCCTCCCCTAATGGCCCATTAGTGAGACGGACAGGTAACTTAGGTAACAAAGAATGTGAGGAGATGTGAGAGAAAACAGTTTTTTAAAATGATTTGTATTTCATTTAAATCTCAGTATAATTTAAATATACATAATGAAAGTCAAAGACCAATATTGAGCAATACTGATCTAACTACAGAGATGTGAACAGACTTTGAGTCAATCCTGAAAACAGATTCTGTTCAACAAGTGAAACCACTACATAATTTTAAGTGTTTGCTGCTGCTTTTCAAGAAAAAATAAAAGCTTGTTTTACCAGAGAATATCAGTGTAGGCGCACTCCTCTCAGTTAAAGTGCTTCACACCCGGCTCTGGTTCTTTAAAGGAGAATCGCGTGCCGATCTGGCTAAAGCATGTGAGATGGATCTGCTCTTTTCTCTCGCGCTCTTGTCAGGTCGAGAGGCTCTTGAGTCCGCTTCTCGAATGCGCTTTGGCGCTTCTTCTGATCAGGCAAATTGACCACTTCACTTGCTTCTGGTGAATTTGGAAAGTGTTACCTCAGAGTGCTCCTCTTGTGATGAACAAGGAGTTACTCGAGGTGGTAATTAGGGCAGTCAAATGCTTACAGCACGACTGGCCGCAGGAGCAAGAGACACCGAAGTGCTCAAAACTTGACGACAGATTTCTGTCGAGTGGCCAGAGGGAGGGGCCTCAGCTACGGTCTCTCTTTGGTGACCTCCATGATGAGGTGACTTGTTCATGGAGTAATCATTATTCGTCCCATATCTTTGTGCCTTTGACTTCGATTTATTCGACTATAGTTGATGCAAAGACACATGGCTATATGATGATGCCCCAGATTAAAGAGACACTTGAAGGCTATCTCTCTCCTGGTAGCTCATCTTCATTGAAGAAGCCCACTCTCCCCACTGAGCTGTGCAGGGTGACATCTTCTCTGGTGGGGAGGGCTTTTCAAGCAGTGGGTCAGGCTGGTGCTACCTACACACCATGGCAGTTTTGCAGGAGTACCAGGCTGACCTGCTGAAAGACTTGAGCACTGGCATGTCCATCGATGAAGAGGTATTATCAGAGCTGCGCCGGGCCACAGATTTGTCTCTTCCGGCCTATTCACTGTCACCACTAGGTTCCCAACACTTGAAATTTCAAAATAATATAAGAACACCTTCCTGGCACCCTCAGGAGGCCATTTTCCAATCTTCGCCACCACTGGTGTTTCGGGTAGCGGTGGTCTCCAGCAACATGTTAATCTTTCGATCGCCTCCTGTCACGGTTCAGGACGTCGAACATCTAACATCCCTCCATCTAGCCGAAGTGTCAAAACTAGTAGCCCTTGCAGAGAAACTGGCAGCATGGAAACTACTGCCAAGTATATCTCCTTGGGTTCAAAGGACTGTAGAGAGAGCCTACAGAATTCAGTTTGCACATCGCAATGCAAAGAAAAACATTCTCTCTCCTCGTCAGAGGACAACATATTTGGGGGTCGTATGGGATTCTATCATCTCCTGCACATATCAAATCCATTCTAAGTACCCTAAAAGGATCAAGCTAGGCCAGAAAGTGACTGTTCGTTACTCTCAGAGAATCCTAGGTCTCATGGCAGTGATACCCTGGGGCTTTCTGCACATGAGGCCATTTCAGTTATGGCTGAGGGCCAATCCCTAGAGGCAAATAAGGGTTACGTGCCAGGAGCTTCGTACCCTTTCTATGTGGTTCAGACGTCGCAGGATGTTAACGATTGACGCTTCCCTTGTGGGTTGGGGCATGGTCTTATATGGCCATCTATCCCAAGGGATCTGGAGAGGTCATCTTCTCGAAATGATGGCTCTATTTCGGGCTCTGAAATGCTTCCTCCAGCAGTTGAGAGATCACCATGTCCTAGCGAAGGTCCGTCAACAGGGGTTTTGCCTCTTACTAATAGTGCCCCGTTGGCCGACCAGAGTGTGGTTCTCAGATCTGATATCTCTCCTCGATGGCTCACCATGGGCAATTCCGGCCCTCCCTTGGTGAAACGGATGAACTTGATTCAGGAACAGAAGCTCATCCTCCTTTTTTGAGCTGAGGTGAGGGAGACAGCTGCTGTCATCTTTGAACTTGAGAGTGGACCAAAACAAAACAAAGGACCAAGAAAAGGGAACTAATAAGATGATTTATTAACTTATCAAGACAACTAAGGGCAAGTAGGTCAAAGAAGGTAGAACAGTACCTCCTGAAACCATGAACAACCCCTAAACACGTGGAAACTGTTTACAGTATTTTTATGTGCAATTCTGTATGTGCTACATGCAGGTGAGTTGGCTATAAAAAACTTGTGCACTAGACACTATAAACACCCTCTGCTACAAAGACCTAATTTGATAATGTATGTTTACTTCTGCATTGCACTACAAATCATCTTGCATTCTGTGCTACTTCCTCTAAAATATGTATTTTGCAGAATTTCATGTAAAGTTCTTGGTATGCTTGGAAATAATAGCCTTGGTTGTTATGAACAGGACTGAGATGAGCGGATTCATTTGCCGGGCTTTATTGAAAGACATGGTCAAACAGGCGGGGTCGAGACAACAGCAAACAGGAATTCTAGAGGCAAAACACAAGAATAGTCCAGACTGGTAGCGAGGGTTGGTCGATCAGCAAACAAAGTCCAAACGGGGCAAAAGAGGAACAATAATCCAAGGCAAGGCGGAGGTCGGTACACAACAGATAAGGCAAACAAAGAAAACGCTTTGTAAGAGGGAAATCACTCAATACGCAGCAATTAGACTGACAAACATGAACACTTTTAAAGGTGAGAAAAGAGGGTAAACGAGGAGCCGAGGCTAATCAATTGCTATGGGAACAAGGGGCTGAAACTGAACAGGGGAAACACTGAAACAGTAAGGGACACACTTCATAATAAAAGTCCTTAGAGTACAATGCAGAAACACAGACAGGGGTAACACACATAACAGTCCAGAGTGCAGTGCCCTCTGGTGGGGCTTGAGGGAACTCTGGCTGGCGATCGTGACATTGGTAAAGTTTGCTTGTGTCAGTAACATGTTATTATTTGAGGCAGCTATATCAATGAATCAATCACTTTTGTTTATATAGCACTTTTAACAATACAGATTGTAGCAAAACACTGAACATTTTCAAATAGAACAGAGTAATGGTATTGTATAATGACGCAATTAAATTATTTATTTATTGAATGCAGAAATAGTCTCTGTAAGCAAAATGACGATAATCACTAGAAATAAAGTGTCCCCAATTAAGCAAGCCAGAGGCGACAGTGGCAGGGAACCAAAACCCCATCTTTGAGACAATGGAGAAAGAAAAAAAAAAACTTGGGAGAAACCAGGCTAAGTTGGGCCCAGTTCTCCTCTGGCCGTACGCCCAGCACTTAATTTCCAGTAAAATTTTAAGCACAATGTCAGATTGTGCAAAGGACTTTTAGTGTGTGTGTGTGTGTGTGTGTTTGTGTGCATTTGATCTGTCCACAGGGCTTATCTAGGTGTTCTGGTCTGTATCCGATCTGGATACGGACTGAGAAACAGACTAATACTAGCATAGATGCCATTCTTTTTAAGATGTAACGAGTACATTGTGTGTTATGAGTAGTGTTCCTGGTTCCGGCTGATCTAAATAATGCAGCCTAATAATCCTTTAATGGATTAGATTAATATATATATATATATATATATATATATATATATATGTATTAGTGTGTTACGTGTAAGCCAGAGTAAAGAGATGTGTCTTTAATCTAGACAGAATGTGTCTGCTTCAGCGAACGTGGACTATAATGTGATAAGAGCTTGCTCATGTACTATGGAGCTAAGCTATTCAGGGCTTTATTAAAGTAATTAACACGATTTTGTTTGACAGCTAGCCAGTGCAGTGTTAACAGAACCGGGCTAATATGCTCATACTTCCTGGTTCTAGTAAGGACTCTAGCTGCTGCATTTTGAACCAGCTGTAGTCTATTTATCAAGCGTGCAGAACAATGACCCAATTAAGCATTACAATAATCTAACCTCGAGGTCATAAACGCATGAGTTAACATTTTGGCATTTGAGGTTGAGAGCATAGGTTACAATTTAGATATGTTCTTGAGATGAAAAAAAAAAACAGTTTTACAATTGCTAGAAATATGGCTTTCAAATGAATGATTGCTATCAAACAGCACACCTAGGTTCCTAACTGATGATGAAGAATTGACAGAGTATCAATCCAGTGCAGAGAAGAGGAAACAAAAAGAGGAAAAAAAAATAATAATAAGATAAAGGTAAGTTATACTAATATTTAATTGTTTAAATTACCACTTAGGTAAGGTTACATTTCCAATTGTGAATTAAAAAATCTTTATCCTTACTTAATATAAGATTGCATGTAAAGCAAACAAACACCAACACATATAAACCTAAAAAAAACTGAACAATCACTATTCATTTACAAAATGAGAATTGTGTGCACTTATTGCTTAACAGCTCACTGGGGAATACCTTCAGTAATAACGGGCCAGGGTTCACTATGGGTAGAAGAGCTGTATAAAACATAGCCAACAGAACTCATTCTTATCTTCTCTTAGCCCCCTCTGAGCTATGGGCTTTAAAATTTTGTTATTTTTCTCTCTGCAGTTCATGCACACAGACTCAATATGTCAGTTACACGGTAAATTTGACATGCCTCATTTTTTTAAATCTGGGGACATTATGATTGGAGGAATTTTTCCAATTTTTAATAAACAAGAAAATGTTATAGCCTTTTTTGAGAGAAAAATGCAAAGGATTAATTGTACAGGGTAAGTGCAGATGCATGCTTGCGAATTCAAACAAGTAATTATTAAGGTTTTCTTTTTTTTTTTCTTGGGTGAAGTTGCTGCCAAAATTTAAGCATGCATTGTTGTTTGTACAGATTTGACCTACGCGCCTTCCGTTGGACACAAGTCATGATGTTTGCAATAGATGAGATAAACCAAGATGAGGGTTTGCTTCCTAACCTTTCCTTAGGCTATAAAATAATGGATTCTTGTGCTTCTCCCACTAATGTTTTACGTGCGGCATTCACACTGGTGAGTGAGCAGAAGGAAGAGGAATCTACAACTCAGTGTCACCTTCCGCTTAAAGCTCTTGTGGCTGAATCAGGCTCATCACAGTCCCTGGCTGTTGCTGGCACACTTGGACCATTCAGAGTGCCAATGGTAATGGTAACATGCATATACATATTTTAGAAAATGTAATAATGGCCATTAATAATTAGTGTGTTTATTTTTTTTTATTTACTTATTTATTTCTAGGTGAGTTACTTTTCAACATGTGCATGTTTGAGTGATAGAAGAAAATATCCATCATTTTTCCGTACAATTCCAAGTGATTACTACCAAGCAAAAGCCTTGGCCTCTCTTGTAAAACGATATGGATGGACTTGGATTGGAGCTTTGCAGTCTGACAATGATTATGGGAAAAATGGAATTTCAGCCTTCACAAAGGAAGTGGAAAAAATGGGAGTTTGCATTGCATTTGTAGGCACAATTTTAAGGACATATCCCCAAAGTAAAATCATTGATGTGGTTGAGTTGATAAAACAATCTACAGTAAAAGTGATCTTGGCATTTGTGCCAGAGGGAGATCTGTATCCTCTAATGAGAGAAACTGTGAAACAAAACATCACAGGAATCCAGTGGATTGCAAGTGAAGCATGGGTAACTGCTGCAAGGCCCTCTACCCCTGAAATGTTTAAGTCTTTTGGAGGAACAGTTGGATTTGTGGTAAGAAAGATGGCTATGCCCAAACTTGGAACTTACCTGAAAAACATCAGTCCCTACTTACCTTCACAATCCACTTTTGTCAGTGACTTCTGGGAAACAATGGTTGGATGTAAACCGTGTCTTAATTGTAAACCCCTGCCAGCAAATGTTACACTTAACAGTCAAATGTGCACAGGAGAAGAAAAACTAAATTACACAGACACCTTCTTTGATGTAACAGAAGTAAGAGTAACATATAATGTGTATCAAGCTGTGTATGCAGTTGCACACGCTATTCACAAATTGATGTTTTGCCAAATAGATAAAAAAAATGTTTTGAGACAGTGTCTAAATATATCACAGTTAACTCCAAAATTGGTGAGTTCTTTTTTTATTTATTTATCAAAACATTTAAACATTATAAGTAGACAGTGTCAATGACTTTTATCTTACTTAATTCCAAGGTCAGCGATCACCTACAGAGGGTAAATTTTGTAGATGAATATGGAGAAAATGTGTTCTTTGATGAGAATGGAGACCCACCTGCATCGTATGAGGTGATTAACTGGCA
The DNA here is from genome assembly GCA_032275025.1 of Enteromius treurensis. Lineage (NCBI taxonomy): Eukaryota > Metazoa > Chordata > Actinopteri > Cypriniformes > Cyprinidae > Enteromius > Enteromius treurensis. Next base: position 5,129,844 of record JAUCMU010000036.1, read on the forward strand.
GCTAAGAGATGGAAAGGTACACCATGTAACTGTGGGCTATTTCAGTAGATCTACAGATGGAATATATAAACTTACAGTTGAAGAGGACAACATCCGCTGGAACACAGGAAATTTGGTAATTATAACGCAGAATAAGCATGTCTTATTATTGTTGTTGTTGTTGATTGGCTAAAGCATATTAGTTTGACAGATACCAAAAGCAGTGTGCTCAGACACCTGCCCAAGTGGCACAAGAAAGGCCCAAATAAAAGGACGGCCTGTTTGCTGTTTTGACTGCATTCCATGTGCTGATGGTTCAGTATCAAATACAACAGGTATCCATTCTTCTGTACTCACCCTTTGAAATATTTATTTGTACTTAATTATTTATTTTATTTAGTTTTTTGAAAAGTGTGTGGAAAATTGTGTTTTATGGCCAGCCACAATTGCAATTATGTGTATACTCAATTTACATATTTATGCAGTCATAAAAAATATCATATATGCCAGCCCAGCTATTTTACCTTGGTTCCTAATATGCATAAAACCATTATGCAACACTTACGGGAATACTGAGAAAATCAATCAATCAGTTAGTCAATTATCCACATATTTCAAAATTGTTACTTACAGTACCATATAGTATATATATGTTGCCATGTTGAGAAAAATTGGGAGTAAAGCAGAGGCGTTGCACATACTGTATGAACATGATGTTACTGTAGGTCTTGATTAGATATGAACATGTATTTACCCAACCTGATCTCACAGCAATTCGTACATATTTTACAAGGTGGCTAATTCCTATAAATTTGTACAACCTCACTTGTATGAATTCATACGATTTCTTCTAAATCGTACGTATTTTACGAGTTGCCAATTCATATGAATTTGTACGAATTACCTAAACCTAACCCCGCCCCTAAACCTACCCGTCACAAGGTTTTAGACAAATCGTACAAAATCGTACGAGTGAGGTTGTACAAATTAGCACAAATTTGGCACCTCGTACGAATACGTATAAATTCAAAGTGAGACTGTGTTGATTTACCTGCACATACGTAATATTTGTTGTTCCTTTATGTTAACACACTCCATATTTTGTGTTGTTGTTTTTTTTTAGGAGCATCAGACTGTATTCTTTGTCCTAAAGAATACTGGTCAAATGAGAGACGAGACAAGTGTGTCATGAAAATGACAGAGTTTCTGTCTTATACAGAAACAATGGGGATCATTCTGACTGCTCTATCACTATTTGGAGCCAGCCTCAGTGTAGCGACTATAATTATCTTCATACACTTTAGAGAAACACCTATAGTGAAAGCTAACAATTCAGAGCTGAGCTCACTATTACTTGTTTCGCTGTTCTTTTGCTTCCTTTGTCCTCTTACATTCATTGGTGAGCCAACGGTGTGGTCATGTATGTTACGTCATACAGCATTTGGTGTTACTTTTGCTCTCTGTATTTCTTGTGTTTTGGGGAAAACCATAGTAGTTGTCACTGCTTTCAGAGCCACATTACCAGGAAATAAACTGGCTGGAAAGTTTGGGCCAGTACAACAAAGAGTGATTGTGTTCTTATGCACTGCATTTCAAATAGTCATCTGTGTTCTCTGGCTTATAATAAGCCCACCATTTCCTGATAAAGCTCTGAAGTATAACAATAAAAAAATCATTTTAGAATGCAACACAGGCTCAGATGCAGCATTTTATGCAGTTTTAGGATATATTGGTATCCTTTCAGCTATCTGTTGGATTTTGGCATTTTTAGCTAGAAAATTGCCGGATAATTTTAACGAAGCAAAATTCATCTCATTCAGTATGCTAATATTTTGTGCGGTCTGGGTAACATTTATACCTGCTTATATTAGTTCACCTGGTAAGTACACAGTTGCAGTAGAGATTTTTGCAATTTTGTCATCTGCCTTTGGTTTACTGTTATGTATATTTGTGCCAAAATGTTACATTATTCTCATTAAACCAGAGAGAAATACTAAAAAACACTTGATGGGGAAAATTCAAAAGACTAGTCTCTGATGTATGATTAAAAAAAGACATTGTGAATGTTCATGTGTAATTAAATACACAATGTTTACTATATTCAGAAATTACCTTCTAACATCTCAAGAACACGTGTAATTTAATCATAAATGTTATTTAGTGCCCAGACCTTAACCAGTATTAGCAAATTATTATTATTATTATTATACATTTGCTTTTGTGGATGATGAAAGTGATTTATGCAGTGGTTTTTGCACCATTATTTTGGAAATAAACATGGAAATTATGGAAATAACATTAAAAAAGTGTTGTTACTACTATTATTATTAATGGCACATTTTTTTCTGTGTTTCATTCTAGCATACAAAATGATCATGTCAATATTGTTATGAGTGCCCCCAAGCTAGACTTAAGGGCATCCGCACCCACCACACCTTCCTTGGAGTCATTCTGTCATGGACTCGATTTCCCATCATGCTTTGCACACCCACACTTGTTCTTATTCAGTAATCATCACCACCAGCTGCTGCTCACTACACTATTTAACTGTCACATTTACCCTTTGTCAAATGCGTAAGTATTGACTTGTTCTGTCAGTCTACCAAGCGTTCCTTTTCCGTGTTTCTTTTTGTATTGTGATTGACCTCTGCCCGTGTCTTGACTGATTTGATTTGATTGTTTGCTGCCTGCCTCGAACTTTTGTTGTACCCTGACTTTGACTCTGTCTTGCCTTCACTGCTCTGTTTGCCTGTATCTTTACCCTGCCTGTTGACTCTGAATAAGTATTACTTGCGCATGGATCCGAATGCTCCTGCCGTGGTCATTACAAATATGAACAAATATGAACATTCAAATATGAAGATTATCGAAGCACGTGACCCCACAACAAATATCATATAATTACAATTGCCACCAACCTCTGCCATCCAGGGCTCACCCTGTACACACACAAAGTTCTTTATATGAAAATACACAGTCCCAGTTCCTTGGAAATTCTTAAATGTAAAGAACACTGAGA
>JAUCMU010000036.1:5186252-5199546 GCA_032275025.1 Enteromius treurensis
TTAGCTTTTCTTGCCCGAAAGCTGCCTGATAACTTCAATGAGGCTAAATTCATCACATTCAGTATGCTCATATTCTGCGCTGTATGGATCACATTTGTTCCCGCTTATGTCAGCTCTCCAGGGAAATTCACTGTAGCTGTGGAGATATTTGCTATTTTAGCTTCAAGCTTTGGTCTGATTCTCTGTATTTTTGCTCCTAAGTGTTTTATTATAATTTTTAGACCAGAGCAAAATACCAAAAAACATTTAATGGGTAAAGTACCATCAAAAGCCCTCTGAGATGCACACATACAGTTTAAATGGCACCTGTTTAATTTATAAGACATTGTTATTTCAATGTATTAACTTTCACACCTGTTAAAGCTGTTTTACATTTTTGCACTAACATGCTAATAAACATGTAGCTGTATATTGTAAAACTATTCAAAAAATAGTAACAAAAAAATATATATATATATTATGTACATATGAATATGAATATATAATAAATAATAATCTTTTATTTAGGATGTTTGAGTTTGAGAAACACAAATAAATTTAGATTTTATGTTTTAAAAAATCTTTATAATGGTCTTTTTTTTATATATATATAATTATTTTATTTTTTTTTACAATTTTTAATTATGCACAGATCATAAGAGAAGAAATTATCAAAACAAACTAGACCTTAATGAGGTTTATCGACAAAAAAAGGATTAACATGGCTGATGCAAGAGTCCAAACAGCAGGAAAATGGCAGTCAGCTGGAGAACAGGAGAACGTCGGAGGTCAGACCTCAACAAAGATAGCTGGAGAACAAAGAAGACAAAAAGAACACTGTTGATCAGACAGCAGCTTGAGAAACCGGGCTTGATACTTTGAACCGTAGTAAAACCCGTGCAGTCAGATAGCCAGCTCTTGAGAACAGCAGCCAATGGGAATCAGGACACAGAACAGAAACAAACACAAGACAAGACCACAAAAAAGAACAACAAGCAACAAACTAAAACACTTATTATGCACTAGGACTATTTAAATAATAATAATAATAATTTAAAAAACTCCAACTTCAGAGGGCAAATAAAGAAAAAAATGAACAAAAAGGAAAATTTTTAGGAATGGGTAACTGGAATTAATGCAAGTTTTTTTGCTCAAACCTAAAAAGCATGTTTAACACTCAACCATTCTTTATATAACAGCCCTTAATTGGTCCTTCATGGGCATAATACTATCTTTGACAATCAATGGATTTTTTAAATTATTATCATTATTTACAGTACATTAAATAAGTATTATAAGTTCTTAAAAGTAAGTTTAGACAGCCACATAAGGGCATAAAAAATATTGAAATATCAAAAATATAGTCAGTAAAAAAAAAAAAAAAACATTGTTGTAACAAGCTTAACCTGCTTATTTTTTAGATTGTATCACAAGTTAAAATTGTAAATGAATAAAAATAAATAAATATGTTCAGTGAAAATATACAATTTATATATTTTGGAGGTAAATTTTACCTTTTAGAGCTAAATATAATTCTAATAATATAATAATGTGCATGAATTGCCAAAGATATAACTTCTGGTGAGACATGGTGTGAAGGCAGCATCCATCCAAGCCACAACTATTCCAAAATGGCTGTTGCTGGCAATTTTACAATAATGAGCTTTTTGTTTTCGCCTTTGGTTTTGGAGGTTATCCCAACAAATTTTCCTTTTTATTATATATATTTATATATTGGATTTCATTAAATAACATCTGTTGCTTGCATCTGTCATGATTGCCCGCTGGAGTGCTCACAAGCCCCTTTGTCCTGCCCTGTTCCGACCCTGGAGGCCACCTACGACCTTGCAGTCTGCACTGTACCAGCCAAAGAGGCCGTCATTAATCTCTCTGTGCACTCTCGTACAGTCACGTCTACTTTGCCCTGGTCTCATGTTCTACCTGCACCGCCCTGGTGGGCTCCCGTAACACTTGCGCCGCCCTGGTGGGCTCCCGTTCCGCCTGCGCCACCTTGAAGGTCCTCTGTCCTAATGTCTGCTCCACCCTGGAGGGCATCTGTCCCAATGACTGCTTCACCCTGGAGGGTGTTTCTGCCATCTGCTCATCCTGGAGGGTCTCTCTGTCGTCACTCCACTCTGGAGGGTCTCTGTCCCGTGTGCTCCACCTTGGCCCTCCTACGAACTCGAAGCAGGTACTGTCTCTGCCATGGGGCCTTAATTAACCTGTTGAGCAGTACGGTCCCACATATGGAATTTTTCTTGTCGTGCCCCTGGGAGTACGGTCCCACAAATGGGATTTAGAACGTTCGGTGACGTTGCATAACTGGCTAATTCAAACTGAGCTTTGCGCGTTTGCTGGCGCTGAGCCAGAGAGAGATGTGCACTGTACTTGTCATATTATCACAACTATGCAGTGTTCTTAACCACATAATGCATATTTTAGGTTTCTGACATTTAATTACACATAAGCACTAGTGAAACAATACATTTAGAGCTTGTAAAATACACAAAGATGTCTATGGAAGCAACAATAACAATCTATTCAAATTTAATATGCAGATGTGTTTTATTCATATCAAATGTAAGTAGCTATAAAGTTCATTCTATTCTTCACGCAGTTCACCAGCCACTTACTTACATGTATTTCGGGAGAAATTGATGAATTTGCGTGCTGTAAATCCGACTGATGGGACTCTATGAACTGCGACACGAACAAACATGGCGGCGCCCATCTCATGTTACAGAAAATTCAGAGGCTCTCAATCAAGAAAAACAAATTGAGCAATTGCTTTTTAAAAGATTTAATTCTTGCAAGAAGGTCTACATTCGAAAAGGTCCTGCCCGAGTGTGACCAAGGAGGGAGACTTCAGCTCCACTTTATACCGCTTCGCCACCTCAAGGCTACAGAAACTAAAAACAGTTGACATTTTCCCGAAAAAGATAGGTGGCTCCATAGATCACTTGCTTAGACACTTCAGTTTACATTTTGAGGCCACCTTTGACCCCCTAGGTCAAAGGTTCCCTGGAAAAAGTAACTTTGAGACCTTTATCTGATCAATTGCTTTAACCACCTGTTGTTCTCCACACATAGTTGTCACGCAAGCACACTTAAAAGTTAATTACACAAACAAGCAAAAGGTTACGATTATTGTTATGAATTAAACAAATAGGCAATGAATTTCAGCAACAGTTCCTCCCTCTTTATCATTTACTGATAACTTTTTATCACTAGAAATTCATTTTCTCATTAAAAATCATTATCAAGAATCATCAAACAATACTCTACATCCTCATATTTGTTTTAAAAAGCCGGGCTAAATGAATAAACACTGTTATTGCATTCCTGACATGGGTCAGACCAGACAAATTACTGTAAAGAAGCTAAGACTTCTTATTTGGCACTTATCCCTTTGTTTAGCAAGCTACAGAATAGTGTGGTTCTATTAAAAGACGGACAAACCCTTTCCCTTTGAAAATTTCCTTAATCATTTCAATTTCTACTCCTTAATTCATTTCACTATATGTTCCACTACTACTATCATCTTTGTTGGCCGTTTTCCCCTGTCAGCAGATTCAGGCGCTTTTACGGCCCTTCTCATGTGTGACATTATGTCACTGATATTAACTCTATAGTCTCCCTCTTGTGGCTGGTTCGAAGGCTGTTGTGTCGGTTCTCTCCCTCTGTGGTACTGATGTCACTCACCTGCAGTGGCTGGCGTGAAAAGTCCACAAAGTCTCCTTGCTTTATGGCATACAGCGTTCTTTTGCTGCGCTGCTTTTACCTGCACAGAAATGTAAGACAACAGACAAAACATTTCCTTGCACTCACTCAACATGTCATGTTCACGCAACCCTGTGGATGGCAGCAGCTGTTTTCCCCTTTGTGGGCCCAAGTGTGGTGGCGTACCAAACAGAATTTCATATGGGCTAACATTTTTGTGGGTGTTACAGATTACACTATTTTTACAAAACGTTTCTAAATTGTCTGCATCAATTGTAAACCTAATTGTAAACCACATGTCTTTCATTTGCAAATTATTCCTCCCCTTGACACCTGGTCCTTCCCATGTGTCAATTTACAATAATGCAAAAAAAGAGGTGTTTGGGAAAACAAGGTCTGCCATCCAGGCTCATCCACACGTCATTCACCATTTTAAAGCCACACTTTTTCTTATCTGCTCCTGTCGCAAGTGTCTGCATACCCTGTAAGGATAAGAAATTGTGTAAGAAATTGTGTATGATAAAGTGCACTCTGGCTTTTTCCCTCTGTGTTCTAAGACAGCTGCTGTGTCTGCTCTCATGTTAACGAGAGAAACAGATTACTTTTGTTAATGTAAGCTGCATATTTGCAAATGGCTATCTCTTCTGGCAGCAAGATAGCTTTGAACAGTTTTGCCACTAAATGGGCATTTCAAAAATGTTGGAGGGCCGTCATATTTTAAAAAGTGTTGTGTGACTCCTTACGCATAACGCAAATTGTTATGAATTGTCACACATTTCCTTTATTAATTTGCAGGCCTCTGTTAGGGCCACAAGCTCGACTGCCTAAGCTGAATAATTTAATAGCCATTTTCCCTTAAACCACAACCTCCAATTTTTGTTGTTATTTCATTGTCTAGTTTATTTTGACTCGTTTTGTCGGTCTTTTAACGTAGACTCATTGAAAAATAGAATGTTTTCGCAACTGTCTAGGAGCATATCAGAAAGGTCAGGACATGGCGTACGAATTTGTTCCAATGCAGTCACGCAGTAAGGATGTTCCTCTCCATCTCCCTCTGTCAGGAATAGAGTGGCAACAATCATGGTCGTATACCCCTTAATCGTGATATTTATCATATCTACTAAGACTGGTACCACAGCCATCTGGCTGTGAACAAATGTAATGTATATCGCTCTTTCAATATCCTGGGGACTGCGTGTGGCATCAGTAGAGTCAGGTCATAGTAACTCACAAACTCTCTCGAGGGCAGCACGGCTTGCTCCGTAGCTGCCACTGCCCTTGGACAGAATGGCAAACTTACAGCAACTTTAAATTAGGCCACAGGCCGCAACCTGTCCCTATGAAGTTGCAAAAACACACAAGTCATAAACCCATTCTTTTCATCTACCATCTGCACGAATGGTCAATCACTTTTTGGAAGGCCCAATGCTGGTGCCTATGCCAATTGAATTTTCATGCTAACAAAGGCCTTTTCCGCCTCTGTCTTTCATTCTATTTGTCAGTCTATTTCAATCCCTGTCCTGTGGTGTCAGGCTTCTCAGCGATGTTCCACAATTGCAAAATTGGGGATAAATGTTCTTCAATTTCAATACATTTCTAAATTGACAGCATTTGTTTGCGTGATCGTTTTTTTCACATTCTTTATGTCCTGAATTCGTCTGTCAGATGGTGATTTGCTGTTTGGTGTTATGACCTTTCTCAAAAATATTAGTTTCTGTTTAGCAAACTACAGCGAGTGCTGGATGAATGTCTAAGGGGGCTACCTGTACCATGCAATGATTTTCCCAGTCCCTTTGGTCATTTTCATTTTGCTGTACAATTTTTTATTTTCAATTTGTTGAACACTTCATGCAGGCGACAGTAATAGTTGTCAGCCATTTCATCTTCTTCCTGCTGACATTTGTTGATCTTTGACATGTCGACTCTTTGTCGAAAAATGTCTCTTGTATTGCACAAGCCACTGTTTCCACGGCTCTTCTTTTTCCTTTTCTCTGTTGTCATGAAGAGGAGTTTCGGTCACTTCAGCATAGCCTTTTTTCTCAATCAGTGCTGCCTGTTCCGCCCTGGAGGGTGTCTCGGCCACCTGCTCCGCCCTGGTGGGCGTATGTCCAGTCTCTGCTGTCTAATCCGCCCTGGAGGGTGCCTCTGCTGCCAGCCCCCCCATGGCTCCCGGATCTGCCTGCACCGCCGTGGCTCAATGTGCTACTCCCTCTGCTCCATGGTCCAGGTCCTCCACAGCTTTGTGGTTTGTCTCCTCTTCACGAACCTGGTCGCCTGCACATTCCCCAGTTCCACCTCCACTTCACCACCCTCCTGGACTATGGTTGGAGCATCTGGAATCCGCTCCTAGGAGGGGGGCTTTGTCATGATTGCCCACTGGAGTGCCCACAAGCCCCTCCAGGAGCACCCCATCTAGAACTGCACCTGTACCACAGAAACATCTCAAAGTTATGAAAATAACCCTAGTTCCTTGAAGGAACGAGACGCTGCGTTGACGATATGCTATGGGAACACCCTCAGCGTGACGGCTCTGAATTGTGTGTTGAATCAGCCAATTATTAATTGGGACGTCATAGGCGGGTGACATCACTGGCCAGGAAGCATATAAGCATGTGGAAGGCAGCCGGCAAACTAGCTCCTGTCATGCAGCGGAGCGCCGGCAGGGAATGCCGAGAGTGTGGTATATATTCATAACCTTGGGACGTTCCTTTTCAGGAACTCAAGCTGCGTCAACGAGACGCTATGGGAACGAGATGCCCATGCCTCCAGACTTTCAAATTCCCTGCCTAGTGTGTGTTTGTGCACAGCTAAGGCATGAGAACAGAGCCCGGAGTGGCTCGCAAGTCCAATCGATAAAAGCCGATGAAAGTGTGAGGGGTGGACCACCCCGCAGCGTCACATATATCGGCCATGGAGACCCCTGCTAGCAGGGCCTTCAAGGCTGCCACACGGCGTGTTGAGTGCGCTCTGACTCCTTGCCTTGGCGGGAGACCAGAGGACTTGTAAGACATGTTAATGGAATCCACTATCCAACGGCTCAAAGTCTACTTGGTCGCTGGAAACCTCTTCTTGAGTGGACTGAAGCATACAAGCAACTGCTTGGACTTTCTCCACAGGGCAGCTCTGTAGATATGCATCCAGTGCTCGCAGTGCTTGTAGAAGCATATAAGCACGTGGAATGCAGCCATCAAACTAACTCCTGTCATGTAGCGGAGCGCCGGCAGGGGATGCCAAGAGTGAGGAGGGACCACCTCGATGGCCTCCTTCCTCAGAAGAGTTTTGACTTCTTGTTCCATCACCAGAACCTGCTCTGAATTCACAAGAGTGAGCAGCACGCCCACAAACTGTGGCGGAGATTGCCCGAACTAAATTCTGTATCCTCCTTCTACATTATGCAGGACCCATTGAGACCCATTTGGCGGTAGTTTCCACGCTGCTAAATAGTCTACTAAGGGAACAAGCCTCTCGAGGCTGGCCTCTGGTGTTATTGGAGGGACAAGCAGAATGTCTTGATGCAGCCCACCCTCGGGTGAAGCTGCGACCTGTCCATCCCGAGAGCCTGGTGGCGAACTTCTCAGCCCCGCTAAGATGTAGGGCTGGGGAAACTGAGAGAGGCGTTCGCCGGAGATGCCCATGCCCTTTATTGCTGACAGGGTTGGTGAGGTGGTCTTCTGAGGGCACCGGGTTCGAGTGAGCACCATGTGCTGCGGTGATACTCGCTGTTCTGTGAGGGCTGCCCTCTGAAGCTCTGGAGAACTCATATCAGGGCTTCTTTTTTTTTTTTTTTTTTTGCTGCGGGGGCCCTCTTTCTTTTTTTTAAAACAACCCTCAGGTCTTTTCTCTTTTTAGAGGACCCCGCTACAAAGCGCTGCCAACCACCCTGATGTTAAGGAGAGGCTCTCATGGCAACGCTCTGCCTCTGTGTGTCTCTCTGTATGAGGAGCTGGTACTCGTGTAGGACTGCTCCTGCTGGGCACGAGTTGGAGAGTGGCGAGGGAGATATCTATGAAATGCCGCTGCTTGACGTCGCGCCTCCTGGTGCCTGTCGACGACGATGTTGACTGATTCGCCGAATAGGCCCTGGGGCGCAAACGGGGCATCAATTAGGCAGACTCTGTCTTTTTCTTTTACTTCGGACAGAGTAAGCCAAAAATACCTCTCTACGGCCACCATGGCTGCCATGGACCTGCCAATAGCTTGGGCGGTCTCTTTGGTGGCATGTAGAGCGAGGTCAGCGGTTCTCCTGAGCTCTTCTATGTTTTCAGAGTTCACTTGCTTGTCCTCGTCCAGCTCACGCAGCAATTCGGCTTGGTACGCCTGTAACACGCCCATCGTGTGCAGACACGCACCAGCCTGACCTGCTGCCGAGTACCCCCTGCCAACCAGTGGTCTGGAAAGCAGGGAAGGAGCCTTTAAAGACAATGCAGCTGCGAGAGAGAGATAGCTCGCAAGTGTCTGCTCTACCCGAGGCATCACCTTATAACCGCTTTAATCTCTCATCTATCTCATCTGCATCTCATTCTAATTTAAATTTATCAACAGCGCAAGTAACCACCTCCAAGAGTTTCTTGTACTGGGGTGAAGACCGCAGTCTCCTCTACGCCCTCCATCTCTTCACCCTCGGATGAAGAGAGGAGCAGCGCTGCCCTTCTCATCTGACTAGTGCCTGATCCCGATGCAGAGGAGCAAGATAGGGACTCATCCGTCTTAGACTCATCGCGATAGAGATTTAATTGTGATCCCTACGAATGCCGCAGCCTCTCTGCCTCGACACAAGGGGGACCAGCACCGCGAGGATCACTTATGAAGACTCCTTCTTTATCAAAGAGAGCCCTCCGGGAGCGAAGCACATGCAGCGGGATCCTCTCACAATGCCTGCAGCTCTCCTTATTATCTGGCTGAAGAGCTGCATCTGCGTGACTCGCTTCCATGCAGGCATCACAAAGAGTGTGTGTGTCCTCCGGTAGGATAAATCTTTTTCATGTATGCACACACACTTTGTATTGTGAGCTGCAGTCACCCCGTTTAGTCTTTTGCTTTGCTAGAACAAACACACCTTCAACACAGAGCGCTTCGCTGAATGACAGAAAGCTAGTTTGCCAGCTGTATTCCAAGTGCTTATATGCTTCATGGCCAGTGACGTCACCCGCCTATGGCGTTCCAATTCCTCATTGGCTGATTCAACACACAATTCAGAGCCATCACGCTGAGGGCGTTCCCATAGAGTCTCTTCGATGCAGCTCGAGTTCCTGAAAAGGAACTCCATTTCCCATCATGCATCCCTGGACTGATCACACTCACCGCAAGATCTTGTTTTCCCATGTGTACATTTCTGAGCGTTCATTCCTGTGTTTGTTTTCCGTGTTTTCTCTGTTGCACTGTTTATCTGGTGTTTGATAAAAATATCTACTTCGAGTATTAAACAGGGCTTACCTCGATTCCTCAAGAGATGACCAGCATTTGACCCCGTCCAAATAAAATTGGTGAGGCGATTGTGGAAAATTTAAAGTTGCTCAAAAAAAAAAAAAAACACACAAACACATGCACAAACATTTTTTATTTATATATTTTTATAATGTATGTATACCTATGTTTGTTGATTAGAAAATGCGCAATACATTTGAGACACATTTTGTCAGATTGTAACCACACCCTTTTTTTGTAATACAATTACAGCATACCCTACAACTGTAGTGACTGTTATGGTTATATATAAAAAGGAATCATTTTCACTTCACATTTGTAGTGTTTTCTTGACCAGCAAGAGAAATGCATGTTAATCTTTTATTGACCTTGACACTACTATATATTACCAGACTCTGTCCTGCTGTGTGTGGGATTAATTTAAACAGCTGCATACTCCAAGGAGAACCTCAGCCCCCTGCACTCTTTGAGGATGGAGACTTTGTCATTGGAGGGGCTTTCACTATTCATTACTATGTGAGGACTGAGAAGCTAACCTACACTCAACGGCCACAACCACTTGTGTGCAGTGGCAGGTTAGAGTTTTATAAAAAATTGACTAAAGTCCATTGAACAATTCTGAATGCTTGTGGTATATTTATGATTGAAGTAGTTTTTTTTAATGTAAAATAAGCTTATTATTGTTTTTAAATTCATGTTTTATATATTAATAATATAGATTTTGCATGTGTGCACTTCAACAGCATGAACTTCAGAGAACTGCACTTTGCTCGTGCTCTACAGTTTGCCATTCAAGAAATAAACAACAGCTCAAATCTCTTACCGGGCATCACTTTAGGGTACCATATATATGACACTTGTTCCTCTCTGGCAATGGCAATCAAAGTAGCACTGCAACTTATCAACGGACTAGATCCTGTATTTAATGACACTGATTCCTGTGCAAAATTTAATGCTGTTCCCACCCTAATTGGAAGTTCATCTTCCACAGCAGCTATAAGTGTTTCAAGACTTTTTGGTCCTCTTAGAATTACACAGGTGTGTGCTGCTAACTATATATCGTATTCTTCTTTAAGGAATGTTGGCATTTTAACCACAACATCTTTTTTTACAATCATTATTGTAAATGTCACAGAATAACATTTGTAAAGCATACAAACAGCATGTAACAAACAGCAGAATCGAACAATCAAAATGTATTTAGTGTTTATATTCATAAAACAAAAATGTTTTCTTCATGGTACAATAGGTGAGTCATTATGCAACATGTGCATGTCTCAGTGACAAACGGCAGCATCCTACTTTCTTCAGGACCATCCCCAGCGATCACCATCAGGCAGCAGCACTGGCACGGATGGTCAAGCACTTCGGATGGACGTGGATCGGAGCTGTGCGCAGTGATTCAGACTATGGGAACAATGGTATGGCGTCATTCCTGAAGGCTGCAGAGGAGGAGGGAATCTGTGTGGAGTATTCTGAGGCCTACTACAGGACCCAGCCACTCAGCAAACTGAAAAGAGTGGCTGATGTTATTCGTGAATCAACAGCTCGTGTAATTGTTGCCTTCATGGCCGAAGGTGATATGAGAATCCTTCTAGAAGAGCTGAGCAAGAAGCCTCCTCCTCCGATGCAGTGGATTGGCAGCGAGGCGTGGGTTACAGACCCACAAATGATGAGGTTTAATTTGTGTATTGGTGCTGTAGGTTTTTCAATTCCACGGTCTGTTATTCTGGGTTTCCGAAATTTTTTACTTGACCTGTCTCCAGAACAAGCGCTAAAATTTTCCCTGCTGACAGAATTTTGGGAAAGCTCATTTAGTTGTAGTTTAAAACAGCAAAAATTTTCTTCTACTGATATGCCAGCATGTGATGGCACAGAAAACCTGCACTCTTTACAGAACCCATACACAGACACGTCCTATTTGGTGTACAAAGCCACTTATGCTGTAGCTCATGCCCTCCATGGCATCGTCTGTAATGCAATGCGATGTGACAAAAACACCAAAGTTGAGCCCCAACAGGTACGTTTTTAATAATTAATTGACAACACAGATTCTAAAATCTTAATAAGTGTAATATTCCATCACCTTCTATTAATGTAGCAAGCCCAATAGTGATAATTATTCAACAAATAATTAAAACAACAATCCATCATGCAGGTTTTTGATCAACTCAAGCGATTGAACTTCACTAAAAATAATTATTCTGTTTCATTTGATACCAACGGAGACCCTGTGGCTTCCTATGAATTTGTGAATTGGCAGCTTCATGGAGACGGTTCAGTTGATTTTGTGACAGTGGGTCATTATGATGCATCCCAACCTAAAGGCCAAGAATTCAGTCTAAGCAGAGCTATCATTTGGTATGATGGCAGTGAAAAGGTATGAAGTTTAGCTCTATTCTGTGTGTTTGTGATTATGATTTCTATGCAGTACCCCTTGATTTAATGGAAGTGTCTGTAGACATATGTAGATAACACATTTATTGTTCATGGCATAGACTTTAAATTAATTAATTAATTAAAAGAAGCCATTAGCTATTTTGCTCCAAGCTTTGTTTAATTTCTGACTCTGATGTTGTCTGTTTATCACCTGCAGGTGCCTGTGTCTCTGTGCAGTGAGAGCTGTCCTCCAGGTACGAGAAAGGCTGCTCAGAAAGGAAGACCTGTCTGCTGTTATGACTGCATTAACTGTGGAGACGGAGAAATCAGTAATGAGAGAGGTACATTTTCGGAATTAAACAGAGAATAATAATAATAATAATAATAAGTAATTTATAAAAATTGCTGCATATGCTTTTTAAATCAGTTTTTCATCCGAATAATTTGTTTCTTTTAACAAGTTTTTTTTTGTTCCTTTTCTTGTTCTTCTTCATTATAATATGAGGACAATTGTACCACCCTGACACTTTTACTTTATCCTTAAGTAAAAATGTTTACCTTTGTCCATAAATCATTCTCCATACAGTTTGTACTGTGATCCCTTCCAAAAACGCATAAAAATTTTTTTAATAATTATTAACTTCTTTCAAAAATACATGGCCAATTTTCAGTCTTAGCTTTTTTGTTTGTTTGTTTTAAAATTCAGAATGATGTCATTTTGCCCTTTTTACTACACTTAAAGGGATAGCTCATAATAAATAAATAAATTAAATTATGTCAGTGTTTGCTTACCCTGTTGTTTGTATACTGCAAAAGAATTAATGCTAGATGTTGCACTGCTCTTATTTGGATAAGAAATTAGGTACATAGGTATTAGAAATAGGCCTCACCTCTAAAGGATTCAAGAGTGCTGGAGACGTATCTTATCCTTGTTAGGAGTGCTTTGATGATAGTGATATGTTGAAAGCACATGCTCTGGGACACTAAAAAATTATTTAAAACTTGTCTAAAAGTGCATTTAGACAAACCTAATTCACAGTTAAACAAACAAGTGAAATCTATTGATAGCTGATTTACTGAATTTCTATTAATGTATTTTAACTTTTTATTATATTGTATATGTTACATGGCAAAGGTTCTCAATCCTGGTCCTTAAGAACCCCCAACACTTCATGTTTTTGAGGCCTCTCTTATATATTACATGCATATTGAGGTCTTGACGACTTATATCAAGTGTGCTTAATTAAGGAAACATCTAAAATATGCTATGTTGCAGGTTCACTAGGACCAGGATTGAGAACCACTGGTGTATGACATTATTAACATAATTATTCAGGTTACATGTGTATTCACAAGGTTACAACAATTTCTCAATAAAAAAGAAAAAAGAAAAAAAAAAAAAGAAAAAGAATAATGTAAGCTTAGACAGTTCTTATCACTGCTTAAATATAGACAGGGTGACCAGGACCGAACACTTCAATAGTGTGTTGATCTTATTTTGTTCCTGTGGTTCATGAATGTCTGTAAAAAAAACAAAGATTTGTTCATCTTCCAGATTCTTTAGATTGTCACAAATGCCTACCTGAGTACTGGCCCAATAATGAGAAGGACAAGTGTCTTCCTAAACCAGTGGAGTTTCTCTCCTGGGATGAGATCCTTGGGATAATACTGGCTGCTTTCTCTGTTGCTGGATCTTTAGTGGCTTTGAGCATAATTTTAGTGTTCTACAAAAACAGGACCTCTCCAATAGTAAGAGCCAACAACTCAGAGCTGAGCTTCCTGCTTCTCTTCT
>JAUCMU010000036.1:5207196-5224874 GCA_032275025.1 Enteromius treurensis
ATTTCCACTGCTTCTCTAATCCCTTTGGCCAGATCCTCACTCGTGTGACTCTCAAGGGGGTGTGTCTGAAGAACATGGCTTTTCATCTCGCATTCAGCGTTAATGTAATGTACCGTTACAGTCAGGTAGCTTTGTGTAGCCCTTGACGACCAGCTGTCTGTTGTCAGAGCAATCGCTGGTGTTTCAGCCAACTGGTTTTCTATTTGGGCTTTTGTTTTTCCTGGAAAAATGATATAAGGAATAATGTAACAGGGTTCAATTACACATAGCATTTTCTTAAAACCTGTATTTTCCACTACAGAGTAAGGTCTCATATCCGCTGCTATAAATGTACCGATTGCCTCTGTGATTTGTTTTGCCCTGTTCGAATCTGATGGAAGTGACTGTCTGAATGCCACGGGGATAGTTTGTTGTGTGTGTGTTTCTAGTTTTCATCTAGTTCCAGTTATTGGCACACTGGGGTGATGCCGGCATAAATGAGTTGACATGTTAGAAGTATTGCCGCTGATGTAGCTTACGGGTCATGTAGCAGATGCGACATACTGTTGTTTTTTTATCCACCACTCTCTTGCCATCACCCTCATAGCTTACAGGGAAAACAAAGTGCTCTCAAACTCCAGACCTGTTGGTTATAGGAGGATCCTCTATTTCTGGTCTGATAATTGCATTACTAACCATTTGCAATGAGCTAGCGCAGCATATGCCTGACTGACTGAAGTTGTGTATAGGGGTGCGAGGGGCAGGCAGTCATGTCGTTTGGGCTGCCTTGTTGAGCATGGCACTGAAAGCATTATTTTTTACGCACTTTATTCTCTTTTTTTTCAAATATAAAAGTATTTTTCTGAATTGTTCGGTTTGTAATGCGTACCGATCGAAAGCCTCTTACTGAACGGTTCAATACGAATATGCGTATCACAAACGCAGAACCTGATTTTGCGGAGTTCGACATGTCCATGGGTCAACATCTTTGTTGACCCTAGAACAACTTTGTGATTAGCCAATCAGATTTGAAGAACCAGTTTATAGTTTTTGTGAATTTTAGACTTACAATCAGTGTTTGGTGCTTGTACGTACATCAGTGTCAGTCATCTATCATTTCCTCTGATTTTAGGCATTACTCATGGGTAGAGTTAGGTTTAGGTGTAGATATATGGTCAAAACTAAAATTTTGGAATAAAATGGTCAACAAAATATGTTTACCCAGGAACAAGTCGAACTCAGCAAAATCAGGACGTGCATCGTTACACGCCTAATATAAATACAGTATATAGCAAATTCTGATTTAAATTTTGTTTTCATGTATGTCAACTTGGATATCTGGGCAATAGATGGCTTTTAATTATGTCAACATGGTTATCAGTTGTTAATCATGGTTACACAAAATAATAAAAAAAATATATATATATTTTATAAACAGTAGTGGCTCCTATATATTTACAAACAAAATAACAATCATAATCAAACAATATGATAAACAAGAATTAAATCTTGACTGCATAGGCTCACTGTCAGGTAAGTAAATAACATTTCATTTTGATATTTTTCCAGTCATTCCCTTCTTAGTATTCAGATCAGGCCTAACCAGAATTACATAACATTTAGGTACAAAAATACAGAACAGAAGTCCAAAGGTGGAAGCAAGGATGGCAAATATCTCAACAGCCACTGTGTATTTCCCTGGTGAGCTGTTGTATGCTGGTATAAATGCAATCCACACAGCAAAAAATATTAGCATACTAAATGTAATGAGTTTAGCTTCATTAAATGTATCTGGAAGTTTCCTTCCAAGGAAGGCAAGGGCGAAGCACATACATGAGAGTAATCCAATATAGCCCAGCACCAGGTAAAATCCTAGTGGCCACACATCTTTGCATTCTAAAACAATCTTACCACCCTGATAGGATGTGTTTTTGTAGGGGTAAGGAGGTGCTAGTGCCAACCAGCAAGCACACAAAATAACTTGGCCTGTTGTGCAGAAGAAAATGAAAACCCTTTGCTGTGGAGGGCCAAATAGCTTTACAGAAATGGAACCAGGCTTTGTGGAGCGAAAGGCCAAAAGCACCACAATGGTCTTGACCAGTATGCATGAGATACATAGAACAAAGCTGATCCCAAATGCAGCTTGTCGGGCACGGCATGTCCATGGTGAGGGTCGGCCCACAAACACCAGTGAGCAAAGAAAGCATAGTTTGAGAGACAACAGTAACAGAAAACTCATCTCAGAGTTGTTGGCTTTAACTATAGGTGTGCTTCTAAAAAGAAAGAAAATCCCTGTGATAACAGTTGCCACAGCGACTCCAAAGAGAGACAAAGATATGAGAATGATTCCCATGATTTCATGGTATGAGAGGAACTCCTCTGTGCCAGCAACACAAGAAACCCTTTCGTTGTTTGGCCAGTAGTACTGGGGACACTTGATACACTCAGTAGCACCTAGACAAAAACAGATATGTTGGGTCAAACAGGAATGTATACAATAATAACAACTATATTTTGGAACTTGAATTCGTTGTTCAGATCATGGCATTTAGCACTCAAATGTTTCATAAAATTCACATTCATCCATAATTCTAGGCTGGTTAGACAGGTCATAACACTTAATAGCCATAACAGGTCAAATTGTTCTTGTAGCCACAAATTTAATTGGTAAACATTGTCAAACTGATGAAGATGTTTTCTTAATTTTCTGGTGCATTTTCTTTTTTCAGGTGTTTTCTGCAGTGCATTAAGCTCGTTCGGCCACCATACTAAATGCTAGATCAATTGTCTTTTTTTTGTTTTTTATTAAGCTTACAATTTATTATTTTCTTAGCTGAAGTTTTAAGCTAATCATCCATTCTCTAAACCACTGGTTGCAGGGCTTTAAGCTAATATACTGTTAGAATTATACAATCATTATTCAAACTCCAAACAATATGTTAAAGTGTTAGTTCAACCAAAATCAAAATTAGCACATGTTTTACTCGCCCTCAAGCCATCCTGGGTTTACGACTTTCTTCTTTCAGGCAAATGCAAGCAGAGTTGTATTAAATATTAAACTATATTAAAAATAGTTTTGGCACTTCTAAGCTTTGTCATTGTAATGGGTAGGTGTTTCCCTTTAATAGTCCAAAACATTAATTAAAGTTTCCGCAAACATATTAAAATGTGCCTCACATGGCTCCAGGGGATAAATAAAGGCCTTCTGTAGCAAATGCATGTATTTTTTCTGAGATAACAATCTATATTTGTGTATGCGTCGTGCACATGCCTCTAAGAAATGTAGGAGCAAAGGAAACAATGTTTCCTTACTTAAGCAAAGGACAACCATTCTCCACTTGGCTTACTTTATTTATTTATTTTTTTATTGTTTCACACAAAATCTTGTTTTATGTTCTCTCTCCATAATTATCACTAATCACAGGACACACTGATAATATAATGCAACTTCTGTGATAGTCTTTACAGAAATAAGGACATTTTTTCACACATACAAGTGTTTTGGACTGCTAAATTTTAATATAACCCTGATTGGATTCGTCTGAAAGAAGAAAGCTTAAGGGTGAGTAAAACACATGCTAATTTTTATTTTTGCGTGAACTAACCATTTAAGTCTACATATGCATACATTCAATGTGAATCTCCAAATTATATATAGATTATCTCCAGATAGATAGATAGATAGATAGATACCTGAGATATTGCTAATTTGCCCTTCGGCACAGGGCAAACAATCAAAGCAGCAGACAGGCTGTCCTGGTCGAGTGGCCTGCCGTGTTCCAGGGGGGCAAGGAGGGGTGCATAAGGAAACAGGAACCTACATAGAAAACATTCAGGAGACTAATACTTTAGAGCTTCACAACTGTTTGGTAATAAAGCACAAACTCACCTCAGGGTGTCCCCCTGCCCATTGAATTAACCCCTGATCTATCTTAAGCTGCTGTCCATGTGGGGCAGATCCATCATAGGTACCCACCATTTGAAACCGGATTGTACCATTGTCATTTCTCTGCCAATTTATAATGTCATAGAGGGGCACAGGCTCTCCATTGTTGTCAAAATACACCTTCTCATTGAACTGGTTTGTAAAATCTACTTTCTTTAGGTAGTGAAGGAGCTATTGAATTAGTTAAGACAAGCAATAAATAAATAAATACATTAAAAAAGTAAAAAGAAGTATTTTTACACTTTTTATAACATGTGTGCGTACATTACCTGCCATGGAGAGAACTTTGATTCATTTTTACAGGTATGATCTGGTCTTTGTTCCTTAGAACCACATTGTAATAGTTGATGTAGAGCATGAGCAATAGCATACACGGCTTTATAGACATTGTATGAAATTCTCACTCTTGATACATCGGTATAGCTATTCTCAGTCTCCATTAGACTCTCTAAACCAGTACAGATTGATGACAACTCAGAATCTACACCATCCTTATAACCTAGCCTGCATCCAAACAGTTCCTCCCAAAACATGTTGGTGAAAACAGATTCAGGTCTTGGTGAGGGTCTAACCCTGAAGAGAAACTCAGCCAAGCCTGGAATAGTGGTGCCCCTAAAGGCGAACCCCACTGTTCCAACTAGGACAGGTTGAAGCTTAGGGATAGTGAGAAGTTTGGCTGTCACCCAGGCTTCACTGGCCACCCATTGCCTGCTAGTTAGATTCCTATGAGCCGCTTCAACCAAGAGCTCCAGCAGCTGTCCTTCAGTGGCAAATGCTATAATCACTTGTGCAGTGGAACCCTCCAGGCTATTAAGAATTGCATGTATTTGTGCCTGGGTAGGTTCTTTGGGTACAGTGTGGTGAAAGGCTATACATCCACCAAGTTTTTCAAGCTGCTCGGTAAAGGCCTGAATGCCATAGTGACTGTAGTCATTATCTGTGCCCACTGTACCCACCCAGCGCCAGCCAAAGTGAGAAACCAACTGAACCAGTCCCTGCACCTGAAATACGTCACTAGGCACAGTACGCAGGAAAGAAGGATATTCCTTCTTGTCTGTGAGGCAGGTGCAGGTCGCAAAGTAGCTTATCTTGAAAGACAAAAAGAAAAAAGAGATTAAGGGAGATGTGAAAGCATGGATTAGTCTTAATGTTTAAATTTAATTATTTTAATTTAATCATTTCATTCTCTCTCTCTCTCTCTCTCTAAAAATTGAAATATAATTTATTTTATATTAGATATGTATGTCTTTAAAATCTTTTGCAGCACTGATAAGGTTATAGATGTTAATCTTGTTTTCTTTTTTTTTTCCTCAGAAGATGGTTTTTTTTTTTTGGTCCTAAAATCAGATACAACCTGGGCGAATTATAACTATGTCCTATAATTAGAACATTAATTTGCTGCAACATATAAAATCAATAGTATGCACTAGAATCAGTAGAATAAATAGTAATAAAAAAACGGAAAGCCTATGCATAACCTATAATAGAGATGATGTATTCAAAATAAAAGCTAAATAGCCTGATTTTTTTTTTACATTTCTAATTAGTTAATTATTTTTTTTAATGAAAATTAAAGGTATCTATAAATGCAGGTTGTTTGGAGACACAACATCAAAATCAAGGATAAAACTTAACTTAACTCGATGGCATATTGCTCTCATAGTTTGACTTCAATGCATAATGATAAAAACTCACACTTTTTGTCAAACTTTTGATTTTTAAACAGCAGCAGATGCAAAAGGGTGTTCCATGCTTGTTTCCATGCAAAGAAATACATGAATGCATAAATTAACAGCAGAAATTATCATCTCTTACAGACTCTTACCAGTGGAATTCCAAACGGACCCAAAGTTTGTGCCACAGCCCGAGTGGGCGATGATGATGCCAGGCCGATGACAGCTGGCACCGGAGCAGTGGAAAGGCATTGGGCACTGTTATCAGCATTAGCCTTTGACAGAGTTAGACTGGAGGTGCCATTCACCAGGAAAAGCGCGCTTCGCAGACTGGTGTGCACATGATCACAGCTATCCAAGATCCGATAACCAAGTGTCACTCCTGGTAATAGACTAGAGTTACTGTTAATTTCTTCAATGGCAAACACCATTGTTTGGACCCAGCGGAATGCACGAAAATCAAACCTGTTGAAAAGATGAGGAGAGAGCAAAGACAACAAGTAGAGAGCTGGGTATAGCAGTAGTGAGATATTAACAAACAGCCTTATTCTGAGTAGAATAGTTCACAGAAGTGACAAACATCATTCTTTTAGCATAATAATACAGTATATGTCATGGGTAAAAAAGTATGGATCTCATTTACAATAAATGTGACTACATTTAAGGTTTATACTTATTATTTTAAAACAACTGGTATATTATTTCCATTTTTTCATTGTTGTTCTTCATTCTCTGCATGATTTTTTCACACACCCACTGCACTCTTGATGCCTTGGTCGTTCAGAGTAATTATGTTCAGTTTCCGGGGCTATATAGTGCATGGGAAACAGCCCTCCAATTACAATATCACCATCCTGTTCCAGTACTGGTGAATTAAAATCACCTAGTGTCCAGCAACTGTTGTCCAGTGCATTGCAGAAAACTACTGATAAGTACAACAGAAGCAACAGACCAAGTGGTACCAGTTTAGTCACTGGCATCTTATCGGTCATTGCTGAAGCTTTCAAATACGACCATGGAAACAGCTAGTGAGGACCCCATCCAGAATGTCTGGAAGTCTAGAGTTCTCAGTTATAAAAAAATGTGTCAAGATGCCAAATGCAACATCAGATGAGACTGGCCAATGATATGCATTGTGGGTGGAGAAGTTAGGTCATGTGATTTAATGGTGTTTCAGATCAAGGTGCCTTAAAATGTATTAGAGATCCTAAAATAGTGGCACAGCATCAGATTGTGAATCTTATAATTACCAGCTTTGAATTAAGCTACAATATTTTATGCTATAAGCAACCACTTTTTTTTTTCTTTTTTAGTTTTAGGATATAACACATTTAGGTCTCTTTTAGAAAAAAAAAAAAAAAATGTTTGAAGGTTTATCTATGAACACTCCTCTTCCTTGGTCTTTAAAAAATTACACTGACATTGACTGTGCACTTCTCTACGAAAATATAATGTTTTGACCATTTTCATCAAAATCTGTAAAAATTCGCAATTAGTTAATCTTAAACTAATGTCAGAGACAAAAAAAAAAAAAAAAGTCATAATATGACTTTCTTCAACATGTCTCCTGTAGTGGACACGAGGACATAGCATGTTTATTAGGATCGATAAGGTGTTGTTCTTATTATTGTTTTCAATTATATGCCCCAAAAACATATTGATATGCTAAATAGATGCATTGTAAAGAAAGAGAATACCAGATTAGAATATCAAAAAATTATTTAATATCTTTCATAACATAGTTCAGAATGATCAGAGCTATTGTCAGCCACCACATGACTATTCCAGCTATATATGAAAGGCAATCTATGTGCATTCACATGTCTTTATATGTGTGTAAGGCTTGTCAAGTAAGTTTGTTTATCAGATAAATTGAGAAATGACAGAGCTTGTCATCAGGTGACTGCCATCTACTGGATATATTAAAGAACACACTCCCCATCCCAGCTTTTTTTTATACATTAGAATCCTTTATATGAGATTTTAAAAGCTAGATTTGTTAAACAATCACTGTTAACATCAAATAAGCCATAGACAGTGGTTAGTTTTTTCTGATTTTTTTTGTTGCTGTTAAAATAAAATGTTTATTGCTTCCAAATGTCACAAGTTTTCACTGAGTTTTAACAAAATATTGATAATTGTTGCTTTTACTTTGAAACAGAAAACATGATACCCAGAGTGACGTCTTTCCGAACGCCCATGTGACACCAAGGTCTCTATAAAACAGTGCTGACTCATCATACATGAGTCAAGTGGGTGTGTGAGAGACAGTAATAGAGATGTGGATCACACTTTATTTATGTTTTTATCTGTCTTTTATCTGTATCTCTGCATGTTCAATCACCAGGTCAGGCTCCTGTCAGCTCCAGGGACGCTTCAATTTGAAGGGGATGTACCAAGACGGAGACCTCATCATTGGGGGCCTGTTTGCATTTCATCTCATCACAGTGTTCCCAGAACTGAACTTTAACAGAGAACCGGAACAGTCACATTGTGAGCGGTGAGCCTGGGGGTAAATGGATGGCTAAAAAGGAAAGGACATTTGAAAGAAAAAATAAGGAAACATGCAAAACAAAATCTATATGTTCGTCTATTTGGTAGTTTTGTTATTTGTTTAGAGTTGATTGTCTGATGAAAAGTTTGAAATGCGCTGTGGCGATAGAGATGAAGAGATCATCTTATTTTTTTTATTTATTATTTTTTTTCTGTGATGATATTCTGATATTCTTTAGGGTAACTGAAGGTAAACATTGTGCTGCCTTTTTTAGATTCTATATGGCAAGTTTCCAGCAGGCACAAACTATGGTATATGCCATAAATGAGATCAATAACAATCCTAACCTGTTGCCTAACATCACCCTCGGTTATCATCTGTATGACAACTGTGTGAAGCTTGGAGTGGCATTCAGGTCTGCAACCACCCTGCTTAGTGGGACAGAGAAGACTGTTTCCAGTTTCAACTGTACTGGCCCTCCTCCTATAATTGGGATTGTGGGGGATCCTGGATCTACTCACTGTATAGCAATCTCCAGTGTGCTGGGACTATTTCGAATACCTATGGTAGGATACGTTTAAAAAAATGTGAAAAGGGTTCAATTTTATCTGCTAATTTAAAAGAGTCATTGCTATAACAAACTATTTTTGTCATCATGATCTCTCCTTTAAGGTTAGCTACTACGCCACCTGCTCCTGTTTGAGTGACAGGAAAAAGTATCCCTCTTTCTTCAGAACAATCCCCAGTGATGCATTTCAGGTGCGGGCTATGATTCAGATTTTGAGGCATTTTGGATGGACCTGGGTTGGTCTGCTCTACAGTGATGATGACTATGGGATCAATGCTGCTCAGTCCTTCCAAAAGGAAGTGCAGTTGTTTGGAGGTTGTGTTTCTTTTTCTGAAATCTTGCCTCCTGATAACAACCATGTAGACATCCAGCGCATAGTACAAGCAATTCAGGCCTCTACAGCAAGAGTGGTGGTGGTGTTCTCCACAGAAGCCTATTTGCTGCCTTTGATGGATGAGGTGGTATTGCAGAATGTAACTGGCAGGCAGTGGATTGCAAGTGAAGCTTGGGCCACCTCACCTGTGTTTCACTCTCAGCATCTTCTGCCCTTTCTAGGAGGCACACTGGGCATTGCCATCCGTCGAGGAGAGATCCAGGGACTTCGTGAGTTTCTGCTACGCCTCCATCCTGACAGTAGTTTGAAAAATAATATGGTGAGAATCTTCTGGGAGAACATGTTTGGGTGCAGTTTTGACACTGGAGGTAGAAAGGGAGAAAAACTGTGTACAGGACAGGAAGATCTAAGCAGCACAGAAACTGCATACACTGATGTTTCAGAGCTGAGGGCCTCATATAATGTTTATAAGGCAGTTTATGCACTGGCACATGCACTGCATGGCCTTTTGCACTGTGAGGAGGGTAGTGGGCCATTCGGTGGAAGCAAATGTGGTGATACAACCAACCTAAAACCCTGGCAGGTAAGACACCTGTGGACAGAAGCTTATCGGTTATACTTTTAATTTCAGATTTTATAGAATAGCTAACGGGAAAACAAAAATAAAACGTATTCAAGACAGTTATGTTCTATCTATAACCTCTACAGCTGGTTCACTACCTACAGAAAGTGAACTTCACCACAAGTTTTGGGGATCATATATCATTTGATGAGAATGGAGATGCTCTGGCCATTTATGATGTGATGAACTGGCAACCGAGCTCTGATGGATCAATAGTTACCCGAACAGTTGGTGTGGTAGATGAAGGGGCAGCAAGAGGGAAGGTGCTCACATTGGAGGAGGATGCGATATACTGGAACTTAGAGACAAATAAAGTAAGCTTTTTAAATTTATGTACTGAAAAAAAAAAACACACTCCTATGACACTAATTGTGTGTGTAATTTTTGCTGAAGGAAATTATTCAAACATACACTGTTTTTGTGTATGCATGCTTTATGTGTCCTTCAGCCTCAACAGTCCGTGTGCAGTGAGAGCTGCCCCCCAGGCACCAGGCGAGCTAGAAGGAAGGGCCTTCCTGTCTGCTGTTTTGACTGCCTGCCATGTGCAGATGGAGAGATTTCTAATATATCAGGTGAAGAGAGTCATGCCAGCTTGTTGTTAAAGCAGTTAAAAAGTTCAACATTATGCATCTGTTTTTATTCTCTCTCTCTCTCTCATTTTTAAATACATAGATTCTATTGAGTGCACAGTGTGTCCAGATGAGTTCTGGTCCAACCCAAAAAAGGATGAGTGTGTCCCAAAAGAAGTGGAGTTTCTATCCTATGAGGAACCTCTGGGTATTTCCTTGAGCACTGCTTCGTTGCTCGGCACCTGTATCTGTTCTGCAGTGGTTGTCATCTTTGCGCATCACCGCCATACACCAGTTGTGCGAGCTAACAATTCAGAACTCAGCTTCCTGCTGCTGTTGTCACTCAAACTATGTTTCCTGTGTGTGATGCTGTTTATTGGCCGGCCGCAGTTGTGGACATGTCAGTTAAGACATGCTGTGTTTGGCATAAGCTTTGTCCTGTGCATTTCTAGCATCCTGGTTAAGACTATGGTGGTAATAGCTGTATTCAAGTCATCTCGACCAGAGGGTAAAGGTGCGATGAAATGGTTTGGAGCTGGTCAACAAAGATGCACAGTTCTGATCCTAACAGCCCTCCAGGTTGTGATATGTACAGTCTGGATATCAAATGCATCTCCAGCACCCCATAAAAATAGCCAGTATATCAGTTCTAAAATAGTATATGAATGTGCTATAGGCTCAGTGGCTGGGTTTTCCATGCTACTCGGCTATATTGGCCTTTTAGCAGCAGTAAGTTTCCTGTTAGCCTTCCTGGCGAGAAACCTTCCAGATAATTTTAATGAAGCAAAGTTCATCACATTTAGCATGTTAATCTTCTGTGCTGTGTGGATTGCATTTGTTCCAGCATATGTGAGCTCTCCAGGGAAATATGCAGTGGCTGTGGAAATTTTTGCCATACTAGCTTCAAGTTTTGGTTTACTGGTTGCCATATTTGCTCCAAAGTGCTACATCATTATTTTACACCCAGAAAGAAACACTAAAAAAGCTATAATGGGAAGAGCAACCTAAAAACCTTTAGATTCAAATGCTGTACAAATGTACTGCTTGTGGAAACTTGAATAACTTGAATCTGTCAGGTCTAACCCATTATGTACCCTCACATAAACTGAAACATTCAGTTTAAAGAAACATTTTTATCTAAAAATTAATTTATGAATGATTTTCACAGAAATTATTAAATAATTTCACATTTAAATAATTCTAACCTGCGTCTTGTGTGATTTTTTTTTTTTTTGTAATCTACGTTATGTTGCTGTTTACTGAGTTAAAATTTTATTATAAAAATTTGAATTTAAGTAAATAAATAACATCAGCAATTTTAAATGGTTTATAGTGGATTTCTTTCTGTCAGAGCTTTCAATCTTTAAGTGCCGCTTTCATATATTGTAGTCAGTGTACTCCACCTAGAGGCAATGTAATTAAACGTCTCAAGGTTATGAATATAACCCTGTTCCCTGAAGGAACGAGACCCTGCGTCGAGTACGACGCTTTGGGAACGCCTTCAGCGTGACCACTCTGAAATGTGTGTAAAACCAGCGAATCGTGAATTGGGACGTCAACGGCGGGTGACGTCACCGGCCAGGAAGTATAAAAGCACATGGAGCCAGCTGGCAGACAGCACCTGTCAATCAGTGAAAGGGAACCCTGACTTCGTCTCGGCTGGATGGACTGCCTCTATTGCATCCTTTGCCAGGAGGACAGCAATCTCTTCACGCAGTACAGAGGCGTCTCGGGCTGCCACCACAGTCTCGAGCACGCCACTGAATCTGGGAGGACGCCGGGCAAACTGAATCGCATAGCCGAACCGGATCGTCTGGAGGAGCCATCTCGACAGGCTGGAGAGTGCGGCCCACTCCTCCAGTCTCGTGGATAATGGAACCATTGCAGTCACCAGTCTGCCAGAACGTGTGCAGCGTTGAGCAGGGCAGCTGGGGTGAGCAGAAGGTTTCCCATCCTGACTCAACACAGTTACCACTGCCCAGGTCCCCGGAGGGACTGGCCGAAAGTCTGGTGGGAGGCAGTGCGTCCCTGAAACGAGACTTCCTGGCCGCTGGCAATGATAGATGCCCTGGGTGACAGTGAGACAGTCGTTGACTGCTCGCCATCAGGCCACGAGCACCTGGGCCCAGAGAGTGATGTGTTTGTTCTATCTTTGACATTTTTGGGTAGTGCAGGCCTGAGTGATCGGGGCATCGAGAAAGCAAACCTACTCGGTGTCCTTCATTTCAGCCAGGCTGAGCCAAAGGTAGCGCTCCTGGGCCACAAGTGTGGACATCGAGCTGCGTGGGCACAAGTGCACCGCCACAGCCCGCTCAACCTGGGGAATGCTCTCGTAACCCTTAGCTGCCCCCCCGTCGAGGGTAGTGAGGACGGAGGATGGTGATGAAACGGTTCTGGCTGTAAAAGGAGCCTCCCATGAATTCATCACCTCCTTATGCACCTCGGGAACAAAAGGCACAGGGGCCGGGCGTGGGTGTGAACCACAACCCGACCCCAAAAACCAATCATCCAGCCGAGAGGTCTCGGGACTGGGAGGCTTTGACACCTCCAGCCCGATACTCTCAGCGGCCCGAGCGAGCATAGTAATCATCTCCGAGTCCGACTCAGGATGAGCTGCACCCGAAGGCGGCAGATTGGCTGAATCATCATCCTCGCCAGATGAAAACCCGTCCCCCAAAGCTGTGATCGACATCCGATCATCTAACGGTCCACCGAACGAAATGTGAGGGCCACCCAGGGGTGACCGCCAGTGAACTACACGGGGCAGTGTCTGCGAGAGCTGTGAGAGGTCCGTGAGGACTTACCTGGCGGGGATGCTCTCACATCACTCGAGCCAGTTGGTGCCCTCACCGCCAGGGGCGGAGAACTTCACACAGCTGACTCACTCGCACTCCCCCGGAGGAGAGAGATACGAGACCGCAGTACTGCCAGGGGCAATTCCTCGCAATGAGTGCATGCCCCCACCCCGAAAGCCTCTTCAGCGTGCTGGAGCCCCAGACACTGAAGGCAGCGATCGTGGCCGTCGTTAGAAGAAAGGTAGTGACCGCAACCAGAAGGACACGGCCGGAACGGCATCCTTAAAAGGACGACTGCCAATCGTGTCAGAAACTGCTCTCTTTGTGAAACGCCCAAGGGATTTACTGAATAACTTAGGAAACTCCGTTGATAACGTTGTCTCGCCTCACCGAACAGCTCCTGCTTGATGAGTCTCTCTCAATGCACTGCGTTCAGGAGAGAACTGCATAAAAACAGCTCTCGGCTCCGAAGCAAAATCTGAAGAGTGCATGCAGCTGCTGCCTATTTATGCCTATTTTACTATATCGCTATCATGATCAGCAAATGACTAGCTTGACGGCCAATCAGAGCACACTTTGCTTTTTTAGAACAATGAGCTTTGCATTCATTGCCCTGTTTCAGGAGACAGTGCTTAGAGGAGAAACAATAATGTACGGTATGTGGAAAATAATATGTTTTTTTGCACCTTAAACCACATAAACACATTTCATTACACCAAATACACAAAATAATGTTGTTTTTTGCTATGTCATATGACCCCTTTAACAAATAGATTAACATAAATGTGTGCTCAGATAATAATTACTTAAATAAAAGAAGACCCTTTTACTGTAATTGCAACCACTTAAAATGGATTTATTAACTAATTTGTGTTACTCAGTTATGAAGAACATTTAGGATAATACGAGTATAGACAAACTTTTGGGCCCAGTCAAAACATCTTACTAAACATACCAACAAATTAATATGATCATATTTTTAAAACCTGGTAAAAAAATCTTGAGATTTTCTACCTGGTCTCAAAACTACCTTGGTGCACTTTTTAGTGAGAAAAACTTAAAAAAAATTAATAAAATAAAACACACAATATACCAACATTTGCAATACAATTTTTGTTTTTAATATTTGTATTGTGTGGTAACAATTTAATAAAATCAAAAGGTTACTTAGGGCTTGCTGTACTGTAAATAAGTCACAGCTGAAGGATTGTGTCTAAAATGTTAGTTGCATGTTTTAGTGCTAATATTTATTTGTGCAAAAGTCACACTCTCTTATCTTGTCACAGCACGCAAAACACTTTAATGCAAAACACATGAAGAACAGAAACTGGAACAATGAACAACTCATGTTGCAGAAATGCTGGCCAAATTCTTTGATAGACCGGTTTTATAAAATGCATTGTGGGAATGTTGCTGGGAAGTCCTTACCTTATAAATTCTTCCTGGAAATGTACTTATTGAATTGATCTTTTTAACTTTGTGTACATCGCATGTTTAGAAAAGCACAAAAAAACAAACAAACAAAAAAAAAAAACTCTGGTTTGAGCTCCCCACTGTCCTCATTCCTGCATGACAGCATAACATTGCATCACTTTTTTATAGCTACAATTAAAGTACACAATACTATTATATACTTTACACATTTACTCTACTTAAAATAATATACATTGTTTAATATTTAAGTTTTGGCACAAATGAAAAAAAGACTGTGAAGTAAATTCAGTGCTGCCGTTTAACAGCACTGCAATTGTTTAGCAAATAAAAAATTCTCTCAGCATATACAAACGCACACACACACACACACACACACACACACACACACACACAAAAAAACGAACAACACCAAAAAAATGCAGACTTAAAAGATTTAATTTGTAGGCTCTTTACTTTGTATTTAAAGTAGTGTATGAGGTAGTTAGAGCTGTAAGGTCCGCCTTTTAGCTCGGCTGGATGCGTGTCTCGCCTTCCAGCGCTGTGAAAGTACTCCTGAGTTTTCCTAGCTTTTGTTTCTAATTTTACTTTTAGGTTTTACCTCGTTTTAAACTGACTCCAATTTTACATTATCTGATATTAAAATTACAATACTAAATTTGGGTGCTTGAATTAAGTTGTTCTTGTCCCTTGTGGGACCGAAAGCCATCTAGGGTTAACGCCAGCTGATCACCACTCCGTAACACAAACCTCGCCAGTATGAAATTACTCAGGGATCGGGGACAATTTAAATCCTGTTTGCCAGCCGCGAACTGCTTGCCCATTGCAAAGAGATAATTTACAAAATCTAGTCTAACCCAATGTGTTAATTCCAATGATATCAGAAATCAGGTGGTCTCCGCTCAGATCGCGCCTACTGCTTCAATCGGCGTGTCCCCAGTTTGTATATCTCTGACCGTGATATTCATGCGCGCCCCGCCTCCGCACACCCTACTAAAAATAAAGATTTCAACAATTTAAAATTAATCAAGAATTAGCATTAGCAGGTAAAATTCTATCAAGCCAATTACATGAGCGCATGATTCATCCACAAGCATTGCCTCAGCGTGCTCCCGGCCCAGGCACGAAAGACAGCGCTCATGCCCGTCTGAGTAAGTGAGAAAACTTCCACACTCAGAACGCACAGTCTCATAAACATCCTGGAGAATGCTATGAAACCATGATTTTAAAATCGCTCTTTTGTGCATCCGGGCACGGGGAAGACCTCTTGCGGAACTGCGTGCACTCAGGTTCGAGGTCGCTCGCTGGCAAGCAAAAAGATCGGCTCGCTGTGAGCCTTTAAAAAGGCTACCGGTCTCGCGGGTCCCGCAGTCAATAGCCCAGTTGAAGGTTGAGGCGGGCGAGAGAGCGTGAACTCGGGGCAGGAACTCTTGAGAAACTTCTCCCTCTCTTCCAGCAAACTCCATCAAACAGCATTGACGAGGCTCCGAAAGCGAAAAGCTGCATGTGCAATCCTGCCATGCCCTCTTGTACTCACGCTGTGATGAGGAGCACCTGGCTGTGATTATTGCACGCCAATATTCAATGGTCTTTTTCCAAAGACTCGAAGACGATTGGTCTCTCAGGCGAGATCTCATATGTAACGTCGAAGTGAACTCGACTGAAGGGGAACACTATGTCTTAAAATACTCATATTTTATATATTTGATGTCTGAGACAGGTGTCAGAGATCAAGCATTTGTGTGTTTTTAAAATGTTAGTCTTCTTATAGAAGAATGGCTCCCACTTTATATTTATATCCCACTTTAGGTGTTGTTTAATCCTAAAGAAAAGTGTTGTGTTTTAAATCTACTATTCGGTCACTCGAAAAAGACTCGTTGAATTACAATTTGTTTTTAACTGCTTAAATTTGTATATTTGTTGTCTTAATTTGTAAGTCGTGTTTGTAACTGCTGTTCATTCTTGGCCAGGTCCCTCCTGTGAAAGAGATTTTGTAATCTCAGAGAGTTTCTCCTGGTTAAATAAAGGTAAAATAAAATAAAAATAAAAAAATATTAAGTGTCCCTAATTCCTGTGTACTTCTAAAGTAACTAGATGTGTATGTAGGTATGACCACAGTGTAAGTACACAACGGTACATAGTATCTACAGCTGTAGTATTACTGTAACTTCACACATGTAACAACCCTCAGGGTGGTGTGTGTACTGTAAGTGTGTAATGTGTAAAATGTGTAACAGGACATTGGTAACAACACTTTTTGGTAATGAAAGTATATCCCTAAACCTACCCAACTACTCCCTGATCACCCCCTGTTCCAGTTACTTTTATACATACTGCTGTTACAAAATGTAACTATGTAATTCTGTTACATGACCACTTAGTGAAGTAAAAAAAGTGATGTTAGCAATGTCCTGTTCCACATTTGTACCATTCTGAGCTTACATGCGTGTTTTTATAGAAATATTACAGCTGTAAATACTATGTAGCAATGTGTACTACACTCTGATTACATACTAGATACACATCTAGTTATTATGTAAGTACAAAGGGATTAAGGACACTCCATATAAAATGGGACTGAAAAATTCTTGATGGTGTTCTTGAATTTGAAGTAATATTTTAAATAACATGCCCACAATTTTACATCATAAATTGGAAATAACTTGCATAATACAAAAAATAACTATATACAACTAAAATACACAAGATTAATGTTTTTAAAATGCTTAATATATCATTATATAATGCATAATGTTTGAGGTATCGTATAATAAAATCAAAATACCCTTTTAAAACCATAAGGCGGTGCTATTTTGTTACTTCCTCCCTTTCGGTCCATGACAAATGCCTATGACTTGTATAACTCTTAAGTATTGTACAATATTTAAATACAACATTTGTCAAATTCAGTATCTTAGTTGATATCACTCTTAGCAAAGCTCTGATTTTCTAAAAGAGATGCACAGAAACACCCATGGCCTTTTATTTTATCTGATTCACATCACACACATCACATACCACAGTGATTTTGAAGGGTTATGTATAACACTGAGCAGTGATACACCCAAATGATTTCATTTAAAACATTGAAATACATTCATTAAACATTTTATTAATCAATTGTACAGTTGTAATGTAACATTTATGTCTGTTCTTAGTTTCGTTTTCATGTCTTCCTGTCTTAGTTTGGTTTCCCTTGTCAGTTCCTGTCTGCCCTTATTTGGTCCTTCCTGTGTTTAGATCTAATTATGAGTTGATTCCCATCCA
>JAUCMU010000036.1:5241830-5255791 GCA_032275025.1 Enteromius treurensis
TGAGTTGACACTGTTTAGAGCACTGCACCTTCTACTGCTGATGTTACTATTTCTGTTTGTGCACAAATAAACTCACCCGAAACGTATTCTCTGGTTTCGTCTTGTCTGAGCGTGACAGAAGCTCAGCCCGTAACGAAATTAAGACGACATGGAACAAGCAGAGGCAGCCGCAAACGTAGAACCATATTCCACATTTCTTCAAATTCTCACAGAATTTAGACAGTCTATGCAAACAGCTCCTTCCTGTCCTGTTTCTCTACCACAAAAGTTTGCCGGTGATCAAGCATCCTGTGAGGGGTTTCTACTACAATGCTCTTTGTATTTCGAAGCACAACCGAGTCGCTTCCCTACAGATCATAGTAAGATTGCTTTAATCGTAACACTGCTCACAGGAAGAGCTCTTCAATGGGCAGAGGCTCTGTGGAAAACTGAAAGTCCCCATTTGGCATCATTACAATTATTCCTTCAGCAATTTAAGTTGGTGTTTGGTCAACCTACCTCATCTCTCACAGTGCAAGAGGAGCTGCTCCAATTAAAACAAGGCGATCTTACCGTTCAAGAATACATCCTCCGTTTTCGCACACTCTCTCTCTCCAGTGGTTGGAATGATGTTGCCTTGTTGGCGGTGTTTCGTCGTGGACTAAACAACAATATTCGCCAGCAAATGTCCATTTATGAGGATAGTGTGGGTTTGGATGCCTTCTTAAAGCGAGCCATAACTATTTCTCAGCATCTCGCAGCCTGTACTACTACCACAGACACTTCACCACCCACACCTAAGACTGAGGAAGAACCTATGCAAACGGATTTGTATCATTTATCTGCTTCAGAACGATCCAAACGTCTACGTGAGGGTCTGTGCTTGTACTGTGGGGCATCATCACATCAACTCCTGAATTGTCCGGTTCGACCAGCTCGGAAAGCGGTGAGTGTGGGTCACCTTGATCATAACCAACATATGTTACCATTAATTGATGTACTACTAATCTTTGAAACTCACCTGTTCCCAGCGAAAGCGTTAGTGGATTCCGGAGCAGCCGGAAACTTCATTTCCTCTCGGTGTGTGGAAGCTTTTCAACTTGACACAACGTAACTCCACTCCTTAACAAATAATTACCATTCAAGGAAAGCCCCTGGGTGCCCAACCTGTCAACACCAGCACAAAAAATCTTGAGATGAGAATCGGATGTTTACATCAGGAGCCGATCGATCTTCTCATTTTACCTGAAGCCAAAGTAGATGTTCTTTTAGGTCGACCTTGGCTGGAGAAACACGATCCTCTCACTCGCTGGAAAACAGGTGAAATTTTACAGTGGAGTCCGTACTGCTTTGAAAAATGCCTGTTAACCCCTTTACGACCTGCTACAGTGCCCTGCTATTCTACGTCTGTGGAGAGTCCTGACATTCATCAGGAGATGAGAATCCCACCAGAGTATGCCGATTATGCGGATGTTTTCAGCAAAACCGCTGCCACAAAACTTCCTCCACACCGACGATGGGACTGCGCTATCGATTTAACATCACAAACCAACTTACCTAGAGGTAAGGTGTACCCACTATCCTTACCAGAGCAAAGAGCCATGGAGGACTATATCTCAGAGGCACTAGCCCAAGGCTTCATCAGGCCCTCCACCTTACCGGCACCATCTAGTTTCTTTTTCGTGGCCAAAAAGGATGGTGGTTTGAGACCATGTATAGATTATCGAGCGTTAAACTCCCAAACAGTCAAGTTTGCCTATCCACTTCCATTGATCCCCTCCACACTAGAGGAACTCCGACAGGCCAACATATTCAGTAAGCTAGACCTAAGAAGTGCTTATAACTTAATACGCATACGCAGTGGTGATGAGTGGAAAACCGCTTTTGTGACACCTAGCGGCCATTACGAGTATTGCGTAATGCCGTATGGTCTGGCCAACTCACCTGCGGTTTTTCAGAACTTTATGAACGAGATCTTTAGAGACATGTTACATCATTTCGTCATCATCTATATAGACGATATTCTCATCTATTCTAAAGATCTGGATTCACATGTTTCACACGTTCGACAAGTTCTGGAACGACTTCGACACCATCATTTGTACCTAAAAGGAGAGAAATGTGAATTTCACTTACACCGAGTTCACTTTTTAGGATATTTCATCACACCAGAGGGGGTCGAGATGGATCCTAAAAAGATCTCTGCGGTACAAGACTGGCCTATTCCAACTACAGTGAAGGAATTACAACGCTTCCTGGGGTTTGCAAACTTTTACCGTAGATTTATAAAGAATTACAGCCTAACCACCTCTGTTCTAACGTCTCTCTTAAAAGGTGCAAAGAAGTCAATCCACTGGAACGCCGCAGCCAATGAGGCCTTTACTCACCTCAAAACAGCCTTCTGCAGCGCGCCCATCCTGACTCATCCTGATCCAGAGCTGCCTTTCATAGTTGAAGTGGACGCAGCTACGACTGGAGTCGGAGCCACACTGTCCCAGGAGCACGGGAAACCGGCCTCTCTTCACCCTTGTGCTTATTTCTCCAGAAAGCTTTCCAGTTCAGAGCAAAATTACGACGTGGGAAATCGTGAACTCTTGGCTATAAAACTGGCACTGGATGAGTGGCGACATTGGCTAGAGGGAGCCAAATACCCCTTCACTGTCATTACGGATCACAAAAATTTGCAATACCTACAGGAGGCAAGACGATTGAATCCGCGCCAAGCAAGGTGGGCCTTATTCTTCACTCGTTTTAATTTTCACATCTCTTACAGACCAGGCTCGAAGAATGTGCGTGCAGATGCACTATCTCGAATCTATCAACCTGATACTACGCCTGAAGAACCGGAACACATTCTTCCTCCCTCGGTTTTTCTGGCACCTGTACAATGGACCATGGATTCGCAAATTCAAGAAGCCGCAGTTCTCGAACCCGCTCCACCAGGAGGGCCCGAAGGAAAACAGTACGTACCCATATCATGCAGACAAACTCTATTGGAAAATGTACATACCTCCTTAGGATCCGGGCACCCAGGAGGCAAAAGAACCCTCTCGCTCCTTCAAAACCAATATTGGTGGCCAGAGATGGCCCGAGATGCTTACCGGTATGTCCGCGGATGCTCTGTCTGTGCTATGGCCACCACTCCACGTCACCTACCCGAGGGTAAGCTTGTTCCTTTACCTATTCCCGAAAAGCCGTGGTCACACATAGGAGTCGACTTTGCAACTGACTTACCAGTCTCCGGTGGATTTACCACGATTTTAATTGTGGTAGATAGATTCTCTAAATCTTGCAAGTTGATTCCACTACCAGGGTTACCTACTGCTATGAACACTGCACAACTCCTGTTTTCTCATATATTCAGGCACTTCGGCATCCCAGAAGTGATAGTCTCGGACAGGGGAACCCAATTCACGTCACGAGTGTGGAAGGAGTTTTTTCGCCTGTTGGGTGTGGACGTCAATTTATCTTCAGGATATCACCCACAGACAAATGGCCAGACAGAGCGCAAGATTCAGGAGATCTCCCGGTATCTCCGGTCGTACTGCCACGATCATCAGGACTCCTGGAACCAGTACCTGCCATGGGCTGAGTATGCCCAAAATTCTTTGCGCCAAGAAACCACTGGTCTAACTCCTTTCCAATGTGTTTTAGGTTATCAGCCACCTCTGTTCCCGTGGAACGACGAACCCTCCTCAGTCCCGGCAGTAGATTACTGGTTCCGGGAGAGCGAGAGGGTATGGGACTCAGCTCACACTCATCTACAAAGAGCAGTAAGGAGACACACTAGGTGGGCAGATGCTCGGCGCTCCGCTACCCCACAATATCAACCAGGAGAATTAGTCTGGCTATCTACCAGAGACATCCGTCTTAGAACACCATGTCGAAAGTTAAGCCCTAAGTACATTGGACCTTTCCCCATTCGTCGTCGCATTAACAAAGTCACTTATGAGCTAGAACTTCCACCTCAGTATCGGATAGCACCTACCTTTCATGTCTCATTACTCAAACGTCACACTGAACCCATGTTTCCTTCCTCCACAGACCACCCGGAACCCCCTCCTCCACCCGAAGTCGAAACGGCCAATGACATCTATCAGGTCCGGACTATCCTCGACTCTCAGCGGCGGAATGGGCGACTCCAATACCTAGTGGAATGGGAAGGATATGGTCCTGAGGAGAGTAGCTGGGAGAAGAAATAAAGAAATAAAGAGTACAAGTACACTGTACAAAAAAATCTTCAAATTAATAGCTCATCAGAAATGGAAAAAGATCTACTTATTCAAAGTATACCATTATTATTATCATTAAACCACATGCCTTTCTTGAGTGAGGCTGAATTCTACCAGAAAACTGGTGACCTTGAACTGAGCACAAGCTTCCAACATAGAAATGAAGCAAGCTGTGACTTGGGGAATGCTTATTGTATTAACCTTAGGAATAAAGTAATTCATTAATGAATTCATTCTTTCTTTCCTTCCTTCCTTTCTTCCCTCTGTCACAATCCAGTCCATGGTCGTATGTCCATCGAAACACTAGAAGTCACCCTCTCCAGAAAGACACATCGACATACTGTAGGCCCTGCCCACTGGTTTTTTTTATTCATTAACGACTAACATGTTCATGCTGAATGTGCGTGTCTCGTTGAGTCAAAAACAAATAAAAATTACAATCACTGCCCCTATCTTGTTTTCACTGAATACAGTAAATAGATGCACATTACTTTTCAGACACAGTCCACTGACTCCATAGTCGGGACAGACTCTGATAGAACCCCAGTGTAAGGAACTGTTATGTTGAGTTCAAGCAATACAGTGAAAAAGACCCAGCAGTTTGGTGCATGGTGAAACTCATGAGTTTCCTGGTTATTACAGATCATACATTGCTGACTTTGCCCGGATAAGTCATTAGAAAAGCCATTTTTTCCTTCATGTGGATGCATCCATCAGACCAGTAAGTCTTGGGATCAGTCAGGGAAGTTCTGAAAGCGCTTCATCAGGAAGAAGTGGACTGGATATCTGCATTCTCTCGTAACATAGATGTCTTAGCAGCTGAAGGGTTGATCAGAGATCAGTGGACTACTAACATCTCAGGATATCAGTATGCCCAGATGAGTGATCTTGAACTGTACTTGAACTGTAACAGAAACCACTCTGATGACTGCTGAAAAAGTGTCTCCACCTACAGGTTGATAAAGAGGGCATCTTGCAAAAAACAATAATGACAAAAACCAATTACTTAGCCATATTATATATATACAATAAAACCACAATACCAACAACCAATTTATAAGAATTTATATTGCCTATGTCACAATATGAGGTATATGATACAGTCCTGTATATGATACTGATTTTTGTTACCAAATTGGTTTGGATCAGTTGTTGAATAAACAATTAACCTGAACTCTTATGCTTGTCTGTCTACTTGACTGACAGTTTTATTGATCACAGAGAGAGCATTGGCTTGGTATGATGTTTGTTAAATTTAAAAATGATAAAAAAAAGAAAATAGCTTACATGTAGTAAACTACTTTTGACATCTTGTGTTTTAATGACAGATGGTTTATGGGATGGGGTTAGGTTACATGCTCATAAATGTGTAAATAATATAATTTAAATAAAACTGTTTTGACTTTTTACATAGAAAAATCACACCCCTACATATATGCAATAATGGCATTGTTTTTACCCAATATATCTTTTAATTATTGTGATAAAATAAAATAAAAATTATCGCGTCGACATATTGACGCTAAGGGTATCCTATTTAAAACAACTTAGGACCCTTCACATCGAAAAATGACTAAAAAGAGGTACCTGATCTTCAAAAAGCGATGCAAAAGGGTCTTGACCAAGCGTCAAAATGTGACGAGTTGGAGTGTGAGAATGTGTTGGTTTAGATCACGTGCCCAGAAGTGCATTATTTCTCCTGTCGAAACAAAATCTCATACAGACAAATACCACTGATACTATGTGAGAAAATGGATGTGTGGCATCAGATCATGAGTACAGTGTCAATTGTGTGAGTCAAGTGCAAACCTAAGACTTCTGGGGGCCCTGGGATTTTCATTTTTTATTGTTTTGTGCATTAAATAAATAATTACATACACACATACATATGCACATATTGTGTAACATGCTAAACATATTGTAGAATAAAATACATACCACTAATAACTGCTATCTTAAAAAATAAATAGTATATTGATAAATATTCTGTTTATACGCTGCTTAACATATTAATATATTGTTATACATAAACTGTGTTTATTCAACAGTGAGAGTCTCTCTCTCTCAATCTCTCTCTCTCACACACACACACACACACACACACACACACACACACACACACCCTCACACACACACACACACCCACACGTTGGGTTTCCATGGCTTATGGGATGTTCCATAGTAATGGTTTATATACAGTATAAAGGGTAAAGTGTTTTTTATACTGTTCACAAACCCTACGTTTCTGCCTTTTTATTCTTTTTCCAAACAAAAAACAAATAAACATTCCGTATTTATAAATTGTTTTTGTCGTGTCCCACAAGGTCAAAATTGATTGTCATGTTTGGGAGAGGTGGAGTTACAATAAAGATAAAAAAAAAAGACGTAATTATTTCCAGAGAGGCCAGTGACACCGCCTGAACTATAAAAAGGAACTACATTTAATGTGATAAATCAGTGAGCTGAATGAAGAGTGACTTAAATAAAGAGGGAAAGATGTGGGTAATTATATATGTTTGTTTGTTCCTGTCTTGTAACTATATATATGCAGCTTTGATGGCCACTTCAGATGCTTGTAAGCTACAGGGACACTTCGCATTGAACGGGATGTACCAGGATGGAGACCTTCAAATTGGTGGTCTGTTTGAGATTCAGAGGTACCTCAAAGTATTCCCTGAGCTGAGCTTCAGTACTGAGCCAAAACTGCCACGCTGTGAGCTGTGAGTCTGTCAGCTGTGAGACAACACCAACTGAAGAACACTTCTAAATAATAATTGGGAAAATTTTGTATATACACTTTAACTGATATTATGTGACATGATGGATTACAGGAATTACAGGAATAAGCATTCACTGCATATGTTAACTTATTTCTAAAATTTACATTAGACCAGAATACAAAAATAGCCCATATTAAATTTAAATGTTATGTAACCTTTACGTTATATTTTATAAATGTTCTACTGTTAGTATTACTGTAGTTAATTATTTAATTGCCCTTTGTATTGTCTTCTCTAGCTTCTATATGACAAGCTTCCAGCAGGCAGCAACAATGGTTTTTGCTATCAGTGAGATTAATAACAATCCCGACCTGCTGCCAAACATCACGCTTGGTTACCAAATCTATGACAACTGTTTAAGGCTTGGAGTGGCATTCCGTGGTGCTACAGCTCTAGTTGGTGGGACAGAGGAGACCATCTCTGACCTCAACTGCAAAGGCGCACCACCGGTGATTGGAATCATAGGTGATCCAGGTTCTACCCATTCTATTGCAATTTCCAGTGTCCTGGGGCTGTTTCGACTCCCTATGGTATGACATATTTTTCTTCTGTTAAAAAAAAAAAAAAATCTATTTTACCTTTATTTTGTTTATCACATTTGTCAGTTGTTCCTGTCACAATTTGGTTATCAATAAAGATCAATTTAAATAGCAGACCACTATGCAAATATCAAAAACTTGCTTCACACTAGCTCTTTATTTGTTCATCTTCTTCTCAACTTTCTCTTTGCTTCCTTCTAATTAGATTAGCTACTACGCTACCTGCTCCTGTTTGAGTAACAGAAAAAAGTACCCTTCTTTCTTCAGAACAATCCCCAGTGATGCATTCCAGGTGCGAGCTATGGTTCAGATCTTGAAACATTTTGGATGGACCTGGGTTGGTCTTATCTACAGTGATAATGACTATGGTGTCTATGCTGCTCAGTCATTCCATCAGGAAATGCAGCTATTTGAACATTGTGTTGCTTTTTCGGAAATCCTGCCCAATGATAACAACCCCACAGATATTCAGCGCATAATGGGAGTAATTCAGTCCTCTACAGCTAGAGTGGTAGTTGTTTTTTCTGCATCATCCTTACTGATACCTTTGATGAATGAGGTGGCACTGCAGAATGTAACAGGCAGGCAGTGGATTGCGAGTGAAGCTTGGGCCACTTCACCTGTATTTCGCACAAAACGTTTTCAGCCATTCCTGGGAGGAACAATGGGCATTGCTATCAGGCATGGAGAGATCCAGGGGCTTCATGACTTTCTATTAAGTATTCGTCCCAACAATAATAAAAAAAATGACATAGTAAAAATCTTTTGGGAAAACATCTTTGGTTGCAGTTTTGAAACTGATGGTAAGGGGGCTGATGGAGCACAAGTTAAGAAGGTGTGTACAGGGCAGGAGGATCTGAGAACAACAAACACCCCATACACTGATGTTTCTGGATTGAGGGCATCATATAATGTGTATAAGGCAGTTTATGCCCTGGCACATGCACTTCATGACCTGATGCAGTGTGAGGAGGGAAGAGGACCATTCAGTGGTAACAAATGTGCCAACATAATCGACCTGAAGCCATGGCAGGTAAGACCCACATGTACAGTGCATACAGAAGAGCTGTGTGTGAAAAAAAAAAAAAATGCTATATATTCATATTAAAATTCAGATGAAAAAATATAAAACCTGCCCTGTCTACACACTGTACAGCTGATTCACTACCTACAGAAAGTAAACTTCATCACAGGTTTTGGGGATCATGTGTCATTTGATAAGAATGGAGATGCTTTGCCTATCTATGATGTATTGAACTGGCAGCCGAGCTCTGATGGGTCAATTAAGCTCCACAAGGTTGGTGTGGTAAATGAAGGAGCGGCAACAGGGATTGTTCTCACACTCAACGAGGATGCATTTTTCTGGAATTTTGAAACAAAAGTAATCACCTTTAAATAAAATGTTTTGTTTTTTTTCAGTATTAAGTCTAAATAGTAGTTGAGATATGATAAGACAATTGTAAATAAATTAATAGATAATCCAAGCTAGTCATTATGTAAAATACAAAAACATGGCTGATGTTGATGTGTCTTTTAGCCCCCAAAATCAGTATGTAGTGAGAGTTGCCCCTTAGGAACTAGACGAGCCACAAGAAAGGGCCTTCCTACTTGCTGTTTTGACTGCTTGCCATGTGGAGATGGAGAGATTTCTAATACAACAGGTAAGGAGATTATTGCTGGAAAGTAATTTCCTTGTTAAAATCTCACCTTTTGTCTTATGCTTACTCAAAGATGCTATTGACTGCACACCATGTCCAGATGAATTCTGGTCCAGTCCAGATAAGGATCAGTGTGTCCCCAAAGAAATAGAGTTTCTCTCCTACGAGGATCCACTGGGCATTTCTCTCA
This sequence comes from Enteromius treurensis, assembly GCA_032275025.1. Taxonomy (NCBI): domain Eukaryota; kingdom Metazoa; phylum Chordata; class Actinopteri; order Cypriniformes; family Cyprinidae; genus Enteromius; species Enteromius treurensis. Next base: position 5,251,209 of record JAUCMU010000036.1, read on the forward strand.
CCACTGCTTCTCTGCTCGGCACCTTCATCTGTGCTCTTGTGATGATCATCTTTGCTCATCACCGTAACACTCCCATAGTACGTGCCAACAATTCAGAGCTCAGCTTCCTGCTGCTGTTGTCACTCAAACTGTGTTTCCTGTGTGTGCTGCTGTTTATTGGCCAGCCACAGTTATGGACCTGTCAGTTAAGACATGCGGTGTTCGGCATAAGCTTTGTCCTGTGCATCTCCAGTATCCTGGTCAAGACTATGGTTGTAATAGCTGTATTCAAGTCATCTCGACCAGAGGGTAAAGGAGCAATGAAATGGTTTGGAGCTGCTCAACAAAGATGCACAGTTCTGGTCCTGACAACACTTCAGGTTGTGATATGTGCAGTCTGGCTATCAGCTGCCTCTCCAACACCTCATAAAAACAACCAGTATACTCGATCTAAAATAGTATATGAATGTGCTGTTGGCTCAGTGGCTGGTTTTTCTATGCTGCTGGGATACATTGGACTGTTGGCAGCAGTAAGCTTCCTGTTAGCCTTTCTTTCGAGAAATCTTCCAGATAATTTTAACGAAGCAAAGTTCATCACCTTTAGCATGTTGATCTTCTGTGCTGTGTGGATTGCATTTGTTCCAGCATATGTAAGCTCTCCAGGGAAATATGCAGTGGCCGTGGAGATATTTGCCATCCTAGCTTCTAGTTTTGGATTACTGGTGGCAATATTTGCCCCAAAGTGTTACATCATCCTTTTACATCCAGAGAAAAACACAAAAAAAAACATCATGGGAAGAGAAAGGCAAAAGAAGTAGTGCTACCTTACTGTTATATATTATGCTAATTCTAATTTGACTGCCACTTATTGTTTTGAGTTTCATCTTTATAAGCAAAGTAATAAGCAAAACATTTTGCAACATCGGTTTCACTTTATTTTGATGGTCCCTTTAACATATTCTGTTGATTATAAGTAACATTGCATCTACATTTCTACTAACTCTCAATAGAGTGCTAACAGAGAATTTGTAGACTGGTAGGGTTACTGTTAGAATAAGTTGATATGTACTTGCAAAGTTACTTGTAGTCAGTAGGGTGTCGTTTGGGAGACCATCACACAAAAGAGTTAGCAGATATATTAGAGAGTGTACTAATATTCTAACGAGACTTAATTGACATGTAGGTGCAAAGCTACTTACTGTCAACAGATTGTTCAAAAGGGACCATCAAAATAAAGTGTTCCCGCAACATCTACTGTTTTGCAGTAGATTTTTAGTTATTAACATATAAGTTATCAATTTGTCATGGGCACAATTAGAGAACTAATCAGCAAGAAAACTATAAATTCATTACAAAATGGGGTACTGGATAGGAAGACAGGTAATGTGTTACAGCAGTTGCAAGCATTGAGTCTTTAAGCAATGAAGGTAATGGAATACAACACATAAACCCACAAGGGGTCATCAATGTATATGGTCAAAAACCAGATAGTTTTAAATATTTTAGCAACATTAAACCTAGAAATAAAATGCATTTTCTGAGGAATGTGGGGTGATGAAAGACATAGAAAGAAGAGTTGAAAACTTGCTTCTCCATCAGCACTTAACTGCATCCTGTTGAAAAAATAAATAATATTTCTCTATGCTTTCACTATTTCTTAATCCCTCTGTTTCCATTTGTACTGTTCTAATGTCTGAAACAGTGTCTACTGACTACACTTTATGAGGAATATCTTCTTTTGTTTCTTATTTGTAAATCATTTTTGAAAAAAAAAAGTACAAGTAACAAAGTAGTGGAGAGTGTGGCACAACATAACACTTCTTTACTTCTTTCTCAGTCTGTGTATCTTAGGGTTCAGAGTATAATTCCACATGTCTCTAGTTCAAATTTGACACTTTGTTTAACTACATTATATCTCAATACATTATGCACAATACATATAGAATGTAGTTTCAGGCAGCTCTTGAAAGCATTACATGATCATATCAAATGCCAAATGATTTCTATTATTTCAAAGGTCTTACAACAACAAAATAACCAAAATCCACAATGACACTGGCCAAACAAATAAATATTGTAACCAGTATGATAAAAACGACAGATTATTTCCATAATGTTCCCTAAGCTACTCTCGATGCTGCGTTCAATAACGCTAAGTTTGGCATACAGTATATAACCTTGGCTAGGTGATGTCATTTGATAACATGCACCTGGACGTCACAGGTGTGGTGAAGCAAAGCACGAAAGCAGACTTGAATTTACGAACTGATAAAACTTAAATTCTCCAGACGGGTAAATGAACAGGTAGGGAGTTCACACACATAAACTAATGTCAAACTAATCAATCTGAACAGAACGGGCTTTTAAACACAAGAAAACACTCAAGGATAACAGAAAACAGGTGAGGATCAGAGGTAGATACTGTTAAACTAAATCAGAAATGGAACAAGACCGATTAAGGCAAAACAGGAAGATACAAAACAAAACCAAAACTAAACTGTACAGACAACGTGACATGGAGGTTTTAATTAGGCATGAAACGGAAACATACTCGGGTCTTCTTGTCTTCAAGGACCACATTGTTGTGTCTGTAAGAGAAAAAAAGGCTGAGCGAAACGGTGCAAAAAAAACCCAAACACTTATTATTTCAGAGTCTGATTACCTCAGTGTCAAAGGCTCATATGTTCTGCTGCGAGTATTTGGAGGAAGAACACACTACCCTCGGGATCGAGGGAGAATGCGAGCACTACGATTTCAATGAAAGTGCTCCTCGCTCTCACTGGATCAGAAGGTCCTTCCATCCGATTCTCAAATATGCCTCTGCGTTTCTTCTGAACAGACGGAGGAGACTTCCTCTCTTGATTCTGCCGAGATAGAGAGTGCCACCTCAGAGCACTCCTCTCGTGATGAGAAAGCAAATGAGGAGTTACTCGAGGTAACTCGGGCAGTCGAACATCTAGACTGACCCCCCAAACGTTTCAAGCTTGACAACAGATTTCTGTCAGATGGACAGAAAGTGACTGAAAGGGACAATATTTTATCCCTGACCCAATCTCTGGAACCTTCATGTCTGGCCCCGGAGGAGGATCAACTAGGAGATGCTGGCCTTCCAACCAATGTAACCAAGACTATTCTGTGCCCTAGGGCTCCTTCCACTAGAACAACTACTGCCCTTAAATGGTGTGTTTTTTAGAAAGTTGGTGGATGACACATCATGCAGACCCAGTTCACTGCCAAATTATTGTGAGGCACATGTCCTAGTACTCTTAGAACATATGTGGCTTGCCATGTTCTGGGAGCACCCTGTAGTTGCCCGGTTCATTCGTGGAGCCAAGCTGTTGAGGCCATCCACGAGAGCAACAGTCCCTTCGTGGAATTTAGCTGTTGTGCTTGACGGTCTGATTGACACCCCCTTCGAAACATGTCAGGGTTTCTGATTCAAAAGATGTTTTTTCTTATGGCCATTACTTCTCTTAAGAGAACTGCCAATTTGTCAGTTTTGCCCTCCTGCCTAGACTTTGCCCCTAGGCTAGTCAACGCTATTTTGCATCCTCACCCTATTATCTTCCGAAAGTTCCATTCTCGACCATACATCCCGCCGTTCTCGGAAAGTCTTCTTCCCTCCACTATTCACAACACCGGAGCAGGAAAGATTCACTTACTGTGTCCAATACGCGCTCTGCAGATTTACATCCACCGCACTAGCCAGTGGTGCAAGTCGGAGCAGTTTTGGTAACACTTACAGTTAGGGTACAAGAATTACCATGAATGCATGCATAAATTCATGCATGAATTATGTGTTACTTCATGCAGTGATGTCTCATGAATTATCAGGAACAAGCATGAGTTCAAAGTCTTTCTATCATGACTTCATGAATGATCAACACTTTAATTACAACATTAACTAAGGTGGGTACATCACCATGATCTATGGTTTATTACACATGATCATGATGTTTTCTTTTGTTTACCAAAAAAGGTCTTTACTATTCACTGTAGATAAATCTATACGTTTGGTACATGAATCATCATGAATTCAAGCATAAAATATGATTATTTCATGCATGGAAAACTACTTACCTCATGCATGCATACAGGCTAGAACAGTATATATTAATTAAACAGTATGTAACTAATGTGTTAAATCAATTAACAAAAAAATAAAAAAAGATGAAAAAAGAGTTTACAAACAGCTTGATCTTTTTTAAGGTAAGGAGCTAACTGATGTCGACTCATGAAATATTTAATGCTGAACAAATATATACAAAAATAAATGGCAAAAACTCATGGCATACAAAACATATACAAACATGTTTAGTTCAAGTAAATATCCAGTATGTATATATTAGGGGTGGGCATAGATTAAAATGGCTCATAAGAGGCATTGAGAATTTGTGTGCTACCTACTAAATTTTAGATATATGTGTGTCAGTACTGCCATCTTAAAAGCAGGGGTGTAAATCTTGGTTTCACAATTCAATTCAATAAGATTATTATTGTCAACACAATGGCCCAGTTTCACAAACATGGCTTAGTTTAAACCAGGACTAGGCCTTAGTTAAATTAAGTTATTAATGCATCTTTTACAAAATTTTAAGATATGT
>JAUCMU010000036.1:5282436-5299927 GCA_032275025.1 Enteromius treurensis
AGACAGACAGACAGACAGACAGACAGATAGATAGATAGATAGATAGATAGATAGATAGATAGATAGATAGATAGATAACACAATTGAAGTTAAAACAATGTGATAATGGTAAATGGGAGAACGAGAGACCAGAGAACAATAAAGTGATAGATGTGAGAGAATGATTAATAGAACAATACACAGAATAAGAGAATGGTATAATGACAGAATGACATACAGAACAAGTCATTGCGGGTCCAATATTCAAAATGCATAATTTGGTTATGGTGGAAAGTAAAACGGTAGCCATGGCAACCACAAGGTGTTTTTGTGATGGCTCCATTTCTGAAAAGGTTCAGGCCCCTAACCTCAACAATTGTACTTAGTTTCATGCTTTGATGTAAAAGTAAACATATCACCTATATTTTTGCACATATCACCTGGACTAAAAGTGCTTCAAGACAAGGTGGTTCAGTTTGGTAATATTTGCTATAGATTGCAGTGATTTTCTATTCTAAAAACATGTTTATTATACCAGATGAATTGTGCAATAAGCGAATTGCTAACAATATTATGAAGGAGGCATTAAAGCACTGGGATGAGTTAAAGCTGAACAATTTAGTCTTACAATGATGATAATAATAATAATAATAATAATAATAATAAATAATATAACAATAGATAGATCTCTAGATAGATCTCTAGATATCTATGCAACATCATGTTCACTATTGCATGCAATCTATTTGTGATTATGCATGCAAATTGCATAGCTTGTCAGCAAACTATGGCTCTGTGTATAAAATGCTGCTCAATCTAAAAACAGGTAATGGAGATTTATAATTAATTAAAGAGCCAGCTTTACCCAGGAGATGCACATGACTATCACATGCAAAGTATCATGCAGCCCTAATAGATAGACAGAAAGATTTGCAGAAGCAGCTCTGAAAGGAATGACACAGAAACTTAAACTGTACAAATGTTTTGTTGCACTAATTCAATAGAAACTCACAATCTTCACCTCCTACAGCAAACACAAACCAAACAGCTTCAGTTTGAGTAATTAAACTGATCACGCTGCACTACAGTCACAATCACACTCAATTACAGCCTTATTTCTGTTTACATGCATGCTTCTCTGAGAATTACAAACAGCTCAGAGATACAGCAATACAGCCTCCACCCTTCTTATTTGTCAAAACACATTTAATATAGATACTGCTACAGATCTGACAGGGTAAAATGAGTGAGAACAGCTGCGTCAAACAATTTCCTGCATCAAACATCTATATAGAGAAAACATGCAAAAAATGAGAAACAAATTACAAAAAATAGTCTAATGAGAAACGGGAGTGTTCTTTTCTGTCCTAATGAGATGTGAGCAGTATTACACCTCTGTGATTTGACTGGATCTGCACCTCTGTCCATCCGGACCTTTGTTTGCACTCTTTATTTGCATTTCAAAGAGAACCCAGGGGAACCTGCCTTGCATATTTACATGCGATTAGCAACTTTAAATGAATATGTCAAAATCTGTAAAGTGTTCAACACTGACTTTGACGGGCAAACCTAGGCCACACGCATACATACCCATATCGCTGAAAAGAGATGTTTTGTTTTTTTTCAAGACAAAAAAAATAAAAAAAGAAACAATAAATCCCCCCGCATGTATGTGAAATCCTGTCCTCTTTTGAAAATAATACAAGAAATGAGTGTGTGGGGGGCATATTTTGCACTGCAATCAATAAATTAAAGTATGTGCATATGAATAAAGGTTTTTAGCCAGTAATATTTTGATTAATTAGATGAAGTTGTAAAAAGTGCTGGTTTGGGCATTTTGAAAAGCTTAACGCTAAGGAGCATAACTGACAGTCCAAGGTCACGCAGAACATGCTTAGAATTGTGCTTGTGTGGAAGAAACCTTGGCTAGTGCTGTTTTTAGATAGATAGATAAATAGATAGATAGATAGATAGATAGATTTAAAAATGTTAGTTTCATTTAGTTTTCATTTTGTTAATACTACACTAACAATTTATATAAATTTCTTACATGTGTGGAAGTATAATTTTTATTATATTTTTATCTGAATGTTTGCATTTATTTCATTATACACATTATTTATCATACCTCTGAAAATACTATGATAATTATCATATTTTCAAAAATACTATTTATATATTTATTATATTTATATTATATTTATAATTTATATAATAAAAAACAATTTGTGCATTAATTTGCATATCACTCTAAAATCCAATAATAATAATTATTATTTATATTTAAAATGTTATTTATATATCTTAGTTTATATTTATATTAAGAATGTTTTTAGTATTTTCATTTATATCTTTCAAAAATCTCAATGCTTGCATTTATGTGCATATCTGTATTTGCATATAGGCTCTCTAGAATACATGTGTTTTTAAATGTAAAGAAGCCATTGTCATTTCACAGTCATCTTTTGATGCTTTTAGCCGTTTTAAAGAATCAAAGCAGACAGAGACAAAGAACAGCCAGACGAGACCATCATCAGCTCGGCCATGCAGAAGCAGCAGAAAAACACTGATGAAAGTTCAAAATGTTAAGGTAAGTATGGGCCACGTGCTGCGCAGAGAGAAAAAAAATCCTAAATTTCTGCTTGGCCGAACTTTGTTGAAGCTCAAGAAGTGTGTCGTATGAAATATGAACTAACTATGTGATTATTAATTGGGCCCCATTTTGATTTCTGTATTCCGGGCTGCATATTGTTCTCCAGCTCTCCACTGGGTTCGTCTGAGCGCGCGCGTGTCGAGGGGTTTGGCGAGCCGCGCGCCTCAGCCATTTAGAGAGCACACACTGCAGAATACCAATGAGCGGGGTTAAAAAGGCACGGCTCCTCTCGGAGACGACTCTCCTTCTTCCGCGCACCTCCGCCAGGTCTCCACGGACTAATTTTCAAAACCACCTCTTAATGTGGGCTTGTGTCAATCACCTGAACAGACAGCTTCATCCCCAGATATAGAATAGTCCCTACATTAGAGCAATGCACACTGGCTCCAACACAATGGGGCCCCGGCTAAAGGATGAAAAGCCACTTTAACGCCTATTGGGTTTAAAATAATGCCTTATTCATGTGTTCATGCACACATTTACATTATAATGATAAGGGCCATATAAAAACGTGTAAGATACCGTCTTTTCTTTTTTTAGCAGTTGTGCGCACATGCACGCTAAGAAGTATAAATTTCAGAAAGCAAGGAATACACACACACCCTCTCGTCTCTTTCAGATGAATGACCACTCTATAAACTTTCATCTGTTCATGCTGCACGTCTGCTTTCTGACATCTCGCGGCTTTGGCGCTTCCGAATCAAACTTCAAAAGAACCGGCCACAGATAAAAAAATAATACTATGGGAACTCATTTGGCCCTGAAAGCTGTGTGTTGTAGTCATTTCGCGCCAGACTTTATCACACACGCTTTCAAAGGCCGGGGTCTGAGGCGGAACGACGAGGACAGGAAATCTCCTATTCAAAGGCACTTGAAGAGAACAATGTTTATCGTGGTGTCTTGTTATTTTCAAGGGGCTGCATTTAAAGAGAGTCATTTGGCTTGCATATTAGAGCTAGAGCGATGCTTGATGTTACTCATGCAAGAAATTACCGTTTTGCTTCTGATGGACAGACCTAAGAGTTCAGTTTTGCTTGTACTTTGGTTAAGTGCAAAACAACACTATTGTAAATTCAAAAATCAATCAATCAATCAGTCAGTCAATCATTCAAGCAATCAATCAATTGATCCATCTATCTATCTAAAATACTGAAACATAAAAAAATTCACCTTTCTATATATATATATATATATATATATATTTGTAAATGTATGATTTTAAAAGCTTATTTGTTTGTTTTTGTAACCAAATTTGGTTCTGTGTTGGGTCACCAATTTATAAAGTGTGATATTTAAAGTTAAAAACCTAAAAAAAAAAAATATTCCCATCACCACCGAATTCAATCGACAGTGTCCTGCTCTTTCTTTTCTGAGAATGATACATATTCAAGGAATCTGTAACTGTCAAGCAAATTTCTGTCTTTGTTTTGGACAGCTCTCTTTCCTCTTGTCTTGTGACAAAATCTCTCAAGCCCATCAAAACTGTTTATGAATGTGTTGTCGGGAGGCTTTAAAGGATTCGGGAGAGGTAGTCAGGTATGACAGGGCTCTACTCATCAGCATGCGAGCGGATGAAAACATAAAGAGGGACATGAAAGCAGCAGCACACACACACACACTTGTAGGTAAGTTATGAAAAGAGTGGTCCAAGGATAAGTATATTTTTATAGAAATCACAGATGAGTATTTTGATTCACCTCAGTGTTAATGAAAATAGCATTTATCATGCTTGTCACATTTAAGAGACTGCACACACACACACACACACACACACACACACACAAAGTGCATATATCGGATAAAATTGATTGTCCTTGTATGTGGTGCATTCATGCAGAAATGTACATTTAATTAAAATGCAATTCAATAGGAATTCAATATTTTTCATACCCAAAAATCAGAATAATTTCTCTTTTGGGTCTTTAATTAATACAACATACAACCAGACAGATTTTCAAAAACCCAAGGTCTGTTCCTTCACAAGTACCAATAGGGATTATTGAAGAAATCAAGGCCTGAAATACAGAAAGTTTTACAGTCCATTAAGAGGAATTCATGGGAGAATGTATGCAACAAATACCAAAGCAACCTTAAATCCACTAACCAGTCAATGGGGAGATGAAATGAAATTGAAATGAGAAAAAGAAGAGGGAAGATATGTTAATACAAGAAGATACAGTAGTATGAATGGCTTGAAATGCTTCACAAAGTGCTACTGCTGCTTTAAGTGCACTCCGTGGGTGCTTGATGATTGGTTAACCAACAGATATTGCAATAGGAAGCTAAAATAAAATTAGCAACACATGACCTGAAAAAATCCTTAACAACAACTAATACATTTATTTTAAAAAGACTCAAAAATTCAGTGTACACTGGTATGTTTTAACCTTAATTTTTTGCTTTGAAAAATCTTAACAAATCCAATGTCTGCATCCTCCACATAGTGATCACACGTCATGATTTTGGTCTGTCCGACCAATGTTGTTTTCTAGTCGATTTTCTTTGTCCAACAATTAAAGTTAAAGTAAAATGATTAAACAAATACCTTATGTTTATTTTTACTTAATAATTATAATGATAACCATTTATTTGGTTTTGATGTTTAACCTATACAGTAAATTAAAAAACATTTTATTTAAATTATGTTTATATTTTATTTTTCATTGAATCTGCTTTTTTTTTGCATATCTACATCTCTAATTAATAATTTTCATTTAATATTTTATTTACGTTTAATAATTATGTAATATTTTATTTAAAAACCTTAATGTATCTAAATGTATGCATCTACCTGAAATGTATCTAAAAATACATTACAGTTTTATTTAATATTTTATTCTTTTTTTATCTCGATTTTGACTTTAGATTTTACATTTCTTTACTTCTGTAAAAAAGGCAAAAAAAAAACTGATTAAAATTTATTATAATTTGTTTAATTCAATTATTTAAAGAATTACTTAGAAATGTGTTTTTTACCATAGTTTTTTTTATTTAATATTATATTTTATTCATTTCAAACACCCACCAGATTTAAACCTAGCTCATATAATATTTAGTTTGAATACCTGAGCTTGACGATCAATGCTTTCTGAAGGTTAAGCATCTGTCTTCACTGATCATTTACTAAAAAATTTAAATATATTGATCATTTTAGGAGTTTTGTGGAAAGTCTAAGAAAGCAACCCACAAAACTTCACATTAGGCAACTGCTTTATTTACATCATCTTCACATTATTGAAATGCATCACTAAAAAGAAAAACACATTCACTTCCACACCCCTTTCCAACCTCCCATGCAGATTCCCTTTGGTAAATACAACTTGACACTGTCATTTATGTGTGTGTATTCATGCTTCTGACTCTTGAAGGCCTCATGACAGTGTGAGCGAGTCTCTGGTCCCTCCAGAACGTCCTTATATTTTAAAGCGAGGGTTTAATAGAAGCGAGGGAAGGGAGTGACTGTCAAAATAAGGATTCCTCAGAGTGTCAGCACAAAACTGAATCATTGATTCAAATACAATACTGCTGAGGTGGTCCCAGTCCTCACAGTGATGTGCCCATCAGCAGAATCACACAGAGCTCCAAACCAAACAAATATATGCACTGACAAATGAGACATACAGCCCACCACTGTCGTTCCAGACTATACTCCATCTCAGTCCCTTTAAAAATATTTGATTAATCTGTGATCACCTTTGTCAGCCATTATTGTGCCTCCATTCCAGTGTGTAGTGAGCTGTTTACATGCAGCATTTTAAGGCCATTATACAGTAGCTGCACCTTCAACCCAAAGTCTGTTGCAACAGAAGCCTGCAGCATAATTATACCTAATTTCTGATAGATAGATAGATAGATAGATAGATAGATAGATAGATAGATAGATAGATAGATAGATACCATTCTTCTCCCCTGAATTACGTCTTTAGCTGTTTTAGAGAGTATCACTTGCAATGCATATGCACGCTTTAACGCATTTGATGTAATCAGCCCAGTTTGCTTACTTGGAAAAGCCTGCGCATGTATGTAATCTGCGGTTGTTTAAACCTAGTGGACGGCATGTGCATGCGTAGTGATACTAAAATGGTGGAAGATTTAAGTCAGGGGATAGGAAAGGTATGCTGATGATATGCTATTTTTGTTTGGGCAAAAATGTTCTCTCGTAGCGTCACAAAACGTCTCAGGGTTATGCATATAACCCCAGTTCCTTGAAGGAACGAGACACTGCGTCAAAACGCTGTGGGAAACGCCTTCAGCGAGACAACGCTCTGAATCTGGTGTGAAATCCTAATGAATAATAGCCTAATGAATTAAGCAAGCTAGGTGTGGCAAAAAGACGCAGTGTCTCATTCCTTCAAGGAACTGGGGTTATATGCATAACCCTGAGACGTTTCTTTTTCAGGAACTCAACACTGCGTCAAAACGCTTTGGGAACGAAATACCCACGCCTCCAGACCCACAAGTCCCTGCCTTGTGTGGAGCAGCACAGCTAAGGCATAAGGGGTAGATGGGGGGTAGAGCCTGGGGTAGATGGGAGGTCTAGCCCGTAGAACCTAGCAGAGGTCGAGGGAGAAGACCGCTTCCTTGGAGATGTCCAAAATCGGGACACCCACTAGAAAGGCCTTTGAGGCCGCCACACCTCTAGTTGAATGAGCTCTGACTCCCATCGCCGAGGGGAGACCAGAGGATAGATAAGCCAAAGAGATAGCATCCATGATCCACCTACTCAGGGTCTGCTTAGAAGCAGGGAGACCCCTCCGAGGAGGACCGAAACAGACAGGACAGACAAACAGACAAACAACTGGTCCGACTTTCTCCAAGATGCAGTTCTACGAACATACACTGCACAAACAGTGTAGTCCTTCTCCCACTCCTTGGCTGGGAGGAAGGGGAAAAGCCTGCAGCTCTACAGGTCTAGGTGGTGCTGTAGGCACCTCGGGAATATAACCCGCTCGTGGGAATAGAAAGACTTTAGCCAAACTGGGCTCAAAGTCTATACAAGAAGGGGCTACCGAGAGAGCCTGCAAGTCCCCCACCCTCTTTAGAGAAGTGAGTGCCACCAAGACCGCCGTTTTGATGGCGAGGATGCGGTCTGAGACCTGCTCCAGAAGCTCAAAAGGAGGTGAGCGGAGAGACTCAAGTAGAACCGCCAGATCCCAGGTTGGAACTCGGGGTCGAGTCACCGGCCTCAGCCTAAGTGCACCACGGAGGAAACGAATGACCAAAGGATTTCTTTCCACAGACTGTTCGTTAACCAGGGAATGAAAAGCTGATATAGCTGCTACATACACTTTTAGCGTGGAATGAGCCAGCCCTGTAGCCAACCTTGACTGCAGGAAATTCAGAACTGTGCCAATCGAGCAGTTTACGGGATTTTGCTGATGATTGGCGCACCATGAAGTGAAAAGCTTCCACTTCAGGGCATAGAGCTTTCTTGTTGAAGGAGCTCTGGATTGGAGAATAGTTTTAACTCTATGAGTTGCGCCCCTTCAAGGGCCATACCCATAGGTTCCATATCTCCGGGCGGGGGTGCACTATTGTGCCCCCTGCTTGAGAGAGAAGGTCCCTCCTGATTGGAATCTCCCAGGGGGAGCCGTCGAGAAGGAAGACCAGGTTCACAAACCATACTCTGCCCAGCCAGAACGGTGCTACTAACAGTAGTCTGACCTTATCCTGGCGGACTCTTTCCAAGATTCCTGGGAGCAGAGCGACTGGGGGAAAAGCGTACAGCCGGCGCCTCGGCCATGTCTGTACCATAGCATCCACTCCTAGCGGAGCTGGATGAGCTAGAGATAACCAGAGGGGACATTGTGCGTTCTCCTGAGTCGCAAAGAGGTCCACCTCTGCCCGATAGAAGACTGACCAGATCTTCTCTATCACATCCGGATGAAGTCTCCATTCCCCAGGTCTCGACACCTGTCTCTACAGGCTGTCTGCCCCTTGGTTGAGGTATCCCGGAATTTAGACTGCCCTGAGAGAGTGGAGCCTGCTCCGAGAACAAGTTAGGATCTGGTCCGCCAACTTGTATAAGGGGCGTGACCGCAGACCCCCTTGACAGTTTATATATGACACTGTAGCCATATTGTCGGATCTCACGAGTACGTGATGACGTCGAAGGTTAGAGAGAAAACACCTCAGTGCTTGAAATACTGCCAGCAACTCTAAGCAATTTATATCCTTTAGAAGTTGACTGCCTTTCCACTGCCCGCAGGCCGAGCGACCCCGCAGGACCGCTCCCCACCCGGTGAGGTACACATCGGTTGTTTACGTTACACGTTTGCAGTGCGCGCCCAGCACCGGTCCTGAGTTCAGGAAGTCCATATTTCTCCACATATCCAAGGATCGCACACAACGTCGAGAGATTGGATCATACGAAAAGGATTTCCCCTCGGGGAATAACCCTTTTGATTGAGCCACCATTGCAGGGGTCTCATGAACAATAGGCCAAACGGGATCACACAGGATGCCGCTGCCAATAGGAGCCTTTGAAATAGTTTGGCTGACAGGAGACGGCTTTCTCTCACCTTCCTGACCATCCTGAAAATAGATTCGATCCGAGCAGGCGTCAGCTTTGTATGCATCGTGATCGAGTCCCATATTATACCCAAATAAACGATCCTTTGCACCGGAAGGAGTACGCTTTTTATGGTGTTTAGTCGTAGTACTAAGCACTTCATGTGAGTGAGGACGACATCTTGATGTCTGATGGCCTCGCTCTAAGAATGTGCTAGGATCAGCCTGTAGTCTATGTAGTTGAGGATGCGTATACCCTGAAGCCGCAACGGGGCTAGGCCCGCATCTATCTCCTTTGTTAAGGTACGAGGCGAGAGAGCCAAGCCGAACGGAAGCACTCACAAAGTTTTTTTTTTTTATTTTTTTTTTTTTTTATTAAAACAAATATTAATAACTGCAAACATATATAAGTTGGATCCTATTTTTAATTTAATTTAGTTAATTTTTTTGTTTATTTTTTTTTATATTTATTTAAGTCTACAGATAGAAAATATATATATATTTTATTAAGTATGATATTTTATTTATTTGAAGCACTCACCAGATATAAAATAAATTTAAAATAAATCAGCTCATGTTATATTAAGTTTGACCTCCTGAGTCCTGAAGTTTAAACACCTCTGTTCACTTATTATTTTCTCAAAAAGAAAATGTATATTGACAACTGTGAAAAATAAGAAATGATCAGTAAACTTCTACAGTCAGTTTCTTGCAGCTAAACTGTTTTGTAGGTGCAACAGTTTGAAAGATGACCGAATATAGCTACACAAGTTTAATTTAATAGCCCATCACTCCCTAATACTGAGGTTTGTCACAGCACAGAACACAAAAGCATACTTATTAAATTCGGCATGCTTAGCAGCTTCTCACACAACATGATGGCCTAGTGTTTTGTGTAAAGTGCTTCTGTCTTCTGCTTCCCACACCGAAGCTTAAACAAACACAACGTCTGTCGTCTTTAGCAGTTCCCCGAACCCTGAGGGAAAACACGGCAGCTTGTGTAGCACTCTTCCCCGCTGTGAGTCTCAACACAACTTATCTCTCTCATTCATTCCATCAAAATCACTCTTTTTCCTGTCTCTCTGACTCTATTTTCTTAGTCCTTACTAAAAAAAACCTTTCATCCCACATACTGAGTTTGTTCTTTTTCCACGTTATGGACAGAGATGACACGCGACACAAGAAGTGATGAGAAAACTGTGGGGAGGCTTCCAGTAGATTGATTCTCCCATCTCCTCATTCTTTTCTAGTTAGTCTTTTATTGACTACAAAGGTAGGGGCGAAGCACAGGGAGAGGACGGGCCTGGCCTGTTTAATCCGGAGGGCATTGCAGGAAGGTGATCACTTCTTAAGGCCTACAAGGAAATCAGCGGCATGGAGGAGCACTTAAGCTGCTTTAAAACACAGGATGGGAAGAGTTCAGCACCGCTTCTCACCGGGGACGATGAAAGACAGACAAAAACAATGAAGACGACTGAAGGAGAAAAAGAGACACGGCGAGATGGAGGGAATCGCAAGGTAATCTGGTCCAGCCAAACGCCGTCCGCTACCAGTTTCACTTCAACAATGTGGAATATTAATAAGTCAAACGGACGATGAAAGGATATTGAAACAGGAAATGGATTGTGAAAGTGGATGTTATATCCCAGATTAAGAAATATAGTCTGGAAACACTGATTTTTTATCTAGCGCAGTCTGAGAAAAAAGGTGCAAATGTTTTTTAACTAATGGGACTGTTCCTATAAATAAACTTCTGAAGGAGGAAGGTTGGCTCAGACAAAGGAGTACGTTAGTATAGCTGATGGTCTGGACTGCTGCATAAAGGACACAAAAAGAAAACAAAGTCCTTGATCTATCAACTTCTACTGGTTGACTGTGTTATTTATCTAATTGCAGGCTCAGTGGATTTCAGGGATTAAGATACACAGATTAAAGAGCGCACCTGTCGTCTAATACCAACGCTTCAACTTTTACCATTTTCCTCCTGCTCAACTTCCCTCTACCCCCGGCCATGTCAGGTAGACAGCGGCAGCGATTACCCAGTGTCCTCTGGGAGAAAGAAGAGGACATGCGGTAAGCTCTCACCACATACAGCTTAAACTCTATTGCACTTCAAGGCAGATCAGTTGTGTTTATTCACGACTAAACCAAATTCATTCTTCTTCTCTAGATCTGACACAATGTGAAGAAATAGATATTACAACTGTAGTTGCATCTTATGTTACATTCAGGCACCAACTCACTACTTCATTTGTAGGAAATGACTTGATAAAAACCTGGCTTATTTTATTTGCCACTGGTTAAAATTGGCAGAGAAAATCACACCTTATTTTTCTGTAATTAAACATTTACATGGAGTATTCCTTCTATTAATGATTTCTAATAATGACAAAAATAATGACAAAATATAAAAATGTTATTTCTTAAACATATATATATATATAAATTATTATATATAATAATATATATATAATAATTTATGTATATATATATATATATATATAGCATAAATATTTTTACATATTACATATATATGCAATTATATATATATATACTTATGATTTTATATTGCATATTTTAATTTCAAAATCTTATCTACAACAATTTTCCCACTCACTTCACCTCACCATTGGCATCTGTGACAAAACTTTAATTTTGGACCCTGCTCACATTTGCATGTCAAGTTATCAGCTAACACAAAGGTTAACACAACAACGTTGGTTTAGCAAATGTTTTGATATTAATTTCCGCTTCCATGGCTGTCTTCCAGGACTGCTTGATCACAGGCCACTCGTGTTCCTTCAAGCCTTTACGTTCTTGCCGTCAAACGCGTGAGCGCAATGCACAAAGCATCTGCCGCATTAACCTGTTCACCTTCACGCATGTGCAGCACTCATGTAGCAGGAAGATCCATCCCACACACAAATCTCTCTGATAATAATGCTTTTTTTTCCTCTGGAAAACCGCAACTTTGTAGCATCTATTACAGAGGAAATGAGTGCTGTTTAGCACTAAACTCTCCTAAATAGCCCCCTGTGAGGCGTGTATCAACACACGGCTGAGCGATGATGATAAAACGCCCACCATTCATTTGAGGGGATAAAATGTGGAATTAAAGTGTGTGATAGATACGACTTCAGTGGAGTGGGAGAACAAAAAGTAAACTCCAGATAGAGCCGAAAGGTCATCGGCCTACGTCATGTTTGAAAATGATGAGCGACACGTGAAAGCGTTGGTGGGCTCTCGGAGTCTTTCACGAGGCAACGCTGAGACTGAGCAAAGAGCTGGCTGTCCGAATACATTTCCAAGTCTGAGAGAGCGACTTTAAAATTAATGAAGGGGGAACTCTGACTTTTAGTCAATGTAAAATTTTCATTAATGTTATTATTCCGTTGTCTGCGTGGTGCTGAATTTATATCACTTCACATTCCGCGCTCAGAATTTTTATGCCCTGAATCTTGAAAATCACCGGAGTCACGGAGGTGGGAGTGAAAGAAAGAAAGAAACTTATTTTCTAAAGTTCTGTGCACTGCAGGAAATCTGTTAAAGGTAAAATGGTAAAATGTTTAAAAATCCTTAAAACAGAATAAATTTACTGAAGAAGGAAACCAGACTTGTTTTCCTAGATTGTATCTTAAATATAAATGCATTTGGTCTTTCTGCACTGGCAGATTTTTATTTTATTTTTTCACTTGTTTCTAGTGTTTATTTTACTGTCAGTGCAGTAAGGCAAAAAAGACACATTACGTTGCTTACATATGTTAATGATTTGCAGATATTTCAAACTGATTTTAAAACAATTTAAAAAAGGAACAGTTTATTCAAAAATGAAACTTCTGTTATTATTTAGATACCCTAAACTTGTTCCAAACCTGTGTGACTTTCTTTTTAGGTGTTGAACACAAAAGATATTTTGAAGAATGTTGGTTACCAAACAGTTAATGGTAGCAATTGACTTACATAGTATGGAAACCAAAAATCTGTGGAAGTCACTTGCTACAAGCAACTGTGTAGTTACAACAAGTTAATATTTGGTTTAAAACAAATTAAGAATACCTTTAAGAAGTCTTTTTATTTTTTTGGATTATGACATTTTTTACCATTTTGAATTTTGGCATATGCCCACCTACCCCACATTTACAGTATTACATTATATTAAGAACAAAATGTATGGTCACATAGTGAATTTACTGTAAATCAGTTTTGCAGTATACACAAATTACACCCAATTTGTTTGTGTATTAAATAAGCATCTTCCAAAGGCATTTTTAGATAATTAATGCAATTACATACTGCGGTACAAACTAATAAGTCTTTGAAATCCTTATTAAACAATTGTATTTAGCTAAAATGCTCTTAAATAAAATGCAACCAATTGGGGTCAAATAAACCCAAATCTGCATAATTAGGCAAGTCTTCATTAAGAATGTTTAAATCTACATATTAAGACTGAACATATACATTTACTGAATATTTGCATCTTACATTTATTTATTTAGCATATGCTTTTATCCAAAACAACTCACAAATTAGGAATACAACAAGCAATTCATCACAAACTGGCAACAAAAAAAAAACATGAGAAGTGCTCAATGGTACAAAGTTTCAGACACCATTCAGAATATCAAATCAACATGCAAATAAACTCAATTTATGAAACTCAACCACTACTTTTACCCATTACAGTCACACAGCAAACACAAAACACACACGCACACATTTTATGTGTACATATCATCAGTCACACCTGCCACTTCTGCATTAAATTTGAGGTCTGTATGATTTCCTTGCCTGATACAGTCACATGCAGTGTTGGGGAAAGTAACTTTTAAAAGTAATGCATTACAATATTGCGTTACTCCCTAATAAAGAAACTAATTACTGTACGTTACTTTGTTATTTTTAATGGAAAGTAATGCATTACATTACTTTTGTGTTACATTTAAAATATGGGCAGAGCTTGAGTGTTTGCTTGAGCTTTATGTAGAAAAAATGTAAAAGCACACCAAAAAGTGTCAGGAATAAACCTCAGGCTGAAGAAAAAGTAAATTCACATCTTTAAAGTAAAATACAGGAGAAGAAAGTTCAATACTCTTCAGCAATAAAAAAACAATGAAGCACAATTGTTAGTTTATGAAGATATTTTTGCTTGTCAGTACTGTACGTTTGAACTGGATCATCAAAGGTGAAGCAGCAAACCCATTGGTTAATAAAATGAGATTAGATACATTTGTGTAATTTAATTATTGCAGGTGTCCGTCATATTCTGAGTTTATTTTAATTCATTTTGATGAGTAATAAATCTGTTTTTTGGGACCGAGATGAATTAATGCACATTCACATTTAGTCTAGAACTACACAATGTCTCTGTATTTCTCATTTCTCCCAACATGGGGTCAGGAGACTTGTCAGTCAATAAATAAGAAAACAAAGTAACCAGCATTACTTTTGTTATTTTATTCTAAAATCAAAAAGTACTGCGTAACTTTACTAGTTACTTGGAAAAATTAATCTTATTACCTACTCGCGCCACTTGTAATGCATTACCCCCAACACTGGTCCCATGTATTCCAGCACTGAATGAATGAGTAATCTTAAAACAAAAAAGCACAGCTAAAGAAAGCTGAACAGCTCCACAGCTGTACAGAATCGATTCTCTGTGGTGTTTAGGGTGCCGATGGCTGCGACTGAAGAGGCCCCGAGCTCTTGGGGCGAAAACGCTCTGTCAATAGCTCTGAAATGCTATCCTTTTCTCAAGTAGCACTCCACTTCACAGAGGACTGCTCCATTCTGTGGAGCCTCTAATAACAACTCTCTTCAGATATGAGGAAAACAGCGCCTACACCCCAAAAGAGTGCTATCATCCAAACACCATCAATTGAATCGAGGATGAATATTTTTTGTTTTTGTCAGAGGGGGAACTTTGGAAATTACATCTGAGTTTATGTAAAGAATAAAAAGTAGATGAATGCACATGCCCAATAATGTGTTCTTGTTCATGTAAATCTAGGACTTTATGTATATCAAAAAGGGACTGCTCGCATCCAAAAAAAATGTATTTAAATCACCCTCAGGTCTTCCAAAATGTAGATAAGTTTGTTTCTTCATGGGAACAGATTTGGAGAAATTTGGCATTCCATCATTTGCTCACCTGTGGATCTTCTGCAGTGAATGGGTGCCATCATGAGAGTCCAAACACTGATAAAACTCGAGTACATTAATTAATGTCTTCGGAAACAAAAACCTGTGTGTACAACATAAATCTATCATTAAGGCATTTTAACCATAAACCATTGCTTCTGTCCATAATTCATAATAATGTTCGAAATCATCTTGCATCTTTTTTTTAACCGTTTTGGACTGTTTTTTCTTGTAGATGGTGCTTGATCTGTGCATATTTCTCGCCTGATTGATTGGAGAAGCAACATATTTTAGCCAAAATCAACTTTTTGAAAACTGTTAAAAATCTCCAAATCTGTTCTGATGAAGAAACAAACACATCTACATCTTGGATGTACATTTTTAGCACCTTTTCGTTGGGTGAACTATTCCTTTAAATTACAATAAAAAAGTGCTTCAAATGGTATTTAATGTTGACTCCATAGAGAAAGGACAAAATAAAATCGTTTGCAGACAAGAACACTTTTACTGTTGCACAACAGCTGCATCAAATGCCAAAGCATGTGTAAGACGGCACACAGATGGTGTTGCCATGTAAACAAAAGCAAAGAGCTCCAGAAATGCACCAAGCAATTACATGCTAGCAGACAAGTGAGAAAACACACACAGGCCATGTTTAAAATAGCACACTACCATACTTTTCTTACAATTCCTGCAGTAAAGGGTGACGTATATTGTGTAAAATATGCTTACTGTTTGTTTCATCTGACTGAAAATACTGAATGTAGTTTTAAAATATCTAAACAATCATTACATTTTTCAGATGATAAATGACATCACTACTGAGGAAAAAAGTTGCATGTTGCAAACTGCAATTTTTCTAGTTTAAAAAAGGCACAATGTTGCACATACTATATTTAAAGAAAACCATTTTCCCTGCAATGTGCATGAAGTAAACACTAAGTTTGCATTCACATCTAAAAACTGAGAGTGTCCAGAAAAAGACTTGCTAATAAAAAGATCCTCACTGCAAAGACAGTACCTTTCAAATCTCTGAATGAACAAACTCGTGCAACTCTGAAAGTAGTCATGACTTCTTTCATTCTGCCGGCATGCAAACTCTGTGACCCTGAGGAATCACCGTTCTACCAGCTACCCTGCTTCCTCTTTAATCTCAGGGATCAAAGTTGGGTCAATAAAAATCATCTTAGCGTTTGCACAGAAGGGGAAAAGAGCATTTGTTTTCGCACTAATTGGGAAGCATCATATTTGTTCGTAAGAGTAAGCTCATTTAAGTCCTAATAAGCTTTTTAGATTCTCGTCGGGTTATTTTGCAAGCGCGCCATTGTGCATTGTGTGTTATTGATAACGGGCCTTGTTGTCGGACGGTCAAGTTTGTTAGTTCGGCCTAAATCAATGTTCACTTCATGGGTCTAATTTGCGGGATCTGTAAAGGAAGAAAAGCCGGAAAATGAAGTAGGTATTGAAGTCATAATAGGCTTGTCAATGTCCTGCTGTTTGTCTGGCGGAGAGAATCCACAGGAATGAGCCTTATAAATACAGCTGCTCTAAGATTATGTTCATTAATTCAAATCCCACCACAATCTGGGAACTTGCCCAATCTGTGGGAGGAAGTATACTTGAGAATGGCAGCATGCATAGAGACTACCAAAGTAAAGAAGACAGATGGGATGAATCACAGGTACTGGTCACAACCATGGTCATTTTTAACAGGTAAAATACTGTAAAATTGCTACAGTAGAAACCTATTAATTGGTTCTTTTATGTTATATGGTAAAAAACTATAAGAAATTCATGTGATTTTACTGAACATTTGTCATTGAAAAACGTCTAGTCTTTTTCTCATTAGGTACTGTATATACATTAGGTCTTTATCTCATGTTGTTAAATTAAAGCTTATTGCATTATTTTACAAAAGAAATATGCACTGTTTTATTCTATATATACAGGGGGTACGGAAAGTATTCAGACCCCCTTAAATTATTCACTCTTAGTTATATTGCAGCCATTTGCTAAAATCATTTAAGTTATTAAACGGAAGACGTTTGGGACGACCAGAACCCTTCCTAGAGCTTGCCGTCCGGCCAAACTGAGCTATCTGGGGAGAAGAGCCTTGGTGAGAGAGGTAAAGAAGAACTCAAGGATCAAGATGTGGCTCCAGAGATGCAGTCGGGAGAAAGTTGTAGAAAGTCAACCATCACTGCAGCC
>JAUCMU010000036.1:5300027-5313071 GCA_032275025.1 Enteromius treurensis
AGATGGGAGAAAGTTGTAGAAAGTCAACCATCACTGCAGCCCTCCACCAGTCGGGGCTTTATGGCAGAGTGGCCTGACGGAAGGTTCTCCTCAGAGCAAGACGCATGAAAGCCTGCATGGAGTTTGCTAAAAAACACCTGAATGTTTCCAGGCTTGTTTCCAGCCAAAATATAAAAAAATTCTGAAATCAGGAATTACTAAATTGCTAAAATTAAGTAACTTTTTGCTTAGAACAAGCTAAATAATCTGCCAATGGGGTAAGCAAAATATTCTTATTTCAAACAGAAATTAGAAAGCATTTTTTGCAGTGCAAAAACTCATATCAGACACTCTGGCAATCTTTATATAGATTTTAAATGAAATTTACGGTTTAAGAACTGTTTGAGAAACCTGCTTATTTTTACTAGTTTTGTATTGTTAGATGTTGGTAGGTGGGGTTTCCCCCATTTATTTATTTTTGTTTTGACAGAAAAAGTCCATCAGATGTGGCAAAATAAATAATTTTGACAACAAATAAAGTGGACTATCTAGGTGCAGGTAACATGGATAAAGACTACACAACTGTGGTTTTTTTTTTTTAGAAAAGGGAGAAATTTGAACGTTTTTTAGGGTGACCGTTTCCTTTAACGTGTTCACTTCTACACATATGGTCCATCCACACGCAGTTGGCTGACGAATCACCTCACAATTGAGTGAGTGCTCACGGTGTCAAAGGTTATCAGTCTGGAGAAAGAGCCGCTGGACATTGAAATCGATGAGGGATCTTGTCAGGCTCAATATTTGACGATTTAACAAAACGTGTCACATGTTAAATGCGTATGCCATACAGCCCTTCGCATGCAATACGATGAATCACACGGCGCTCCAGGGGTTTGAGCATGAGACAATGTGCCAGTGCATTTCATCCATAACCAAAAATGACCACAAAATCCTACTGGACCACTGATTTAGGCAGTAAAACATGGCATATAACTCATTTCTCTGGAAGGGAATTAAATTGAGGTTAAAGCGGGAGCTGCTTTACTGTTTACAAAATGTAGGAAATGTTCACATACTTTTGATCAATGAATTGCCATGATTTTTCTGCACTCACACAAGGACTCAACTAACCGAGGTCTGACAAAAGACTAGTGGCGAATCTAAACTTGGCCAACTCAAAATACACCAATCCCAAAGCAAATGCACACATATGAACAAACTCTATGTGTATCCACAGCTATCTAAAAAAAATAGCTTTTAAAACTCCTGATGTCATCCTTGCCTGATGTAATGTGCAGGGAAGATTTAAGGGTTGGTCTATCAACTTTAAAAAATTTACTTGATGGACAAATTATGAAACCCAGAAAAAATGTTTTTCATTTTGTTTTTCCCCAGTCCTGCTGTCAAAATGTAAAGATATATTCACATAAGACATGCATATATTGAATAAGTAGACTGAAAAGAGATAAAAGTGTTAAAATGCAAAAGCAAAATTGAGGTTATGAGCCGAAAGTACAGTATGTGTGTTTAATGTACAGTAACAGTTTGTAGTTGCAGGTACTGTTTATGAGCTTGTACATTAGTTGCTTATTAGTCATAATCAGTGCCAGACTGTGAATTTAAAAGCGCAGTTTTGAAAATCTGAACATCAGATTTTGGAAAAAAAAGAGGGAACTTTTTTTTTTTTTAAATAAGTTTTGAAAATCAAAAGACAAGGGATAACCTCCAAATATTGTATAATCTGTGAGACAATTCGAAGTTGGATATGTTTAAGATTCATTTTTCACTTTAAGAAATAATTAAACTAACTAATTAATTAAATACAAAAATATAAAAACTGAACATTTTTTTTATATTTTTAAATTGCCAAATTAGTCAAAAATAATAATAATTAAGCAATTTCATATTTTAATTACATGATCTTTCATGATTTCCACTGAACAATGTGTATGCTAAAACACTGACACTCATTTAACATGAAAAGCACAAAAGAAATGTAATAATCTGTCTTCATTCTAAGTTTGCAGTTGTTTTTATTGAGATATTTGTAATGAATGTTTCACTAGAAAATCCTCCAGTAATAAATAAATCCATACATAATAAATGAAATATTTTTTAATAATTTACCTAATATCTACCACAGATTATTCAGGTCTAAAGAAAACGGGAACGAAAAAAGTTACCATAAAAATTCAAATTTAATTCCACTACATTTTGTTTCCCAAGTTTGTAGGAGCCCTGCCTATCCTAAAAAAGAACTGAAATACAAATTACAAACACACACAGAGCGTCAAAGCCATAAATATGAATCAATAATCTATTTCCTATGTGTCATTCTAAGCGTGCAGCTGTTTTTGTTGGGATATTTGTGATGAATTCTTCCCTCTCACAATCCCAGACGACCAGGTCGTTTAAGAGACTCCAGCTTATGGCACCGGGCACGCGGCGTGTTGAGAACTTCTTTCTGAAAATGGATCCTGGTGGTGAACAAAACAATAACAGTTTTTCTCATTCGCTTAAAAGCCGCATAAAGCTTTATTGATAAGAAATATTGCACGCTCCCATAAGCTATCAGCTTCCTCTTTGCTCTTAATAGAGAATCTCTTTCAAAGCTAATCTTTCAGAATTACACAATTTGGCTATTAAAAAAAGCCACGGAGGTTCAGATTCTTTCCACAGATGAATGCATTAGTGAGCGCAGGGCAAGCGTCTATTGTGATGTCCGTTTACACTATTGTGAGGCGCAGTCACTCTCTGTGAAGCCTAAAAGGTGCAGGCAATGAAGGGTCAGGGCCGTTCTAACTGTGTCCATATCCGAGACGAAATCAACAAATCTTGTATCTTTTCTCTTCGACTTCTCTCCTTCCGTGCTGAACACACAAGCAACCCTGGACTTTCCACGGCTATATCAATAGGCCGATATGTACCAAGGTCAGAGTGTAATCTTCTTGAATGGAGCCGCCATCAGAATAATGTCCGGAGAATGTTTACAAAGACAAATCTGCTCGTCTGCCGCGAGGCCGAGCGCCGCAATGGAGATCTTTAATGGAAATAAGTGTTAACACAGACACACCTGCACCAACACTTTGTGTTTTCCCTCCGAGGAGCATCTGGACGGATGAAGTGAACTCTGATTCAATTAACTCGTCCTGTAACAAGGGCCACAGTGAGAGGAGTCGGACACGGAGGACTACTCGGCTCTAGCCTTCCTCCGCGCCCTCGTATGAAAGGAGAAGCTCTGGGTAAACAAATACGCGAGTGAGTGTGCCCTGAACAGGCAGAGCAAAGGTAACTTACCGCAGCACTGGAAATAAACGCGTGATGAGAGGTAAAAACGCAATTAAACCTCAAGTGTGTTAGTTTTTTCACTCTCTCCTATACCAGCTTCTATAAGTAAGACTTTCATAGGTTGATCGCACTAAAATGTGCAGCACTGTGGTGGTTATAGTATACTGGTTTGACCT
The DNA here is from genome assembly GCA_032275025.1 of Enteromius treurensis. Lineage (NCBI taxonomy): Eukaryota > Metazoa > Chordata > Actinopteri > Cypriniformes > Cyprinidae > Enteromius > Enteromius treurensis. Next base: position 5,303,471 of record JAUCMU010000036.1, read on the forward strand.
GAGCATCGTTAACAGCCCGACACAGGAACATTAACTTGACCAATGGCGTGCCTTTGGGGTGGGACTAACTGTTATCTATTCAATGGCAGACCTGGAAGAGCACTCGGAAAACCTGTCTGAAAATAATCATCTACTCACCGTACAAATGTTTAGGATCCGTATGATTTTAAAGCCACCATGAAACAGAAGTGGAGTTTGTCCTCTTTCCATAGTGTGACATATATCCGAGTTAAATGGCTTCCAGAAAACCAGAGTTTGCACAAAAATATGAAGCAGCACAACTGTTTTCAGCACTGAGAATAATAAAAAATATTTCTTGAGCAGCAGATTCGCATATTAGGAAGATTTCTCACGGATCAGGTGACAATGAAGACTGGAGAAATGATGCTGAAATTCACCTTTGATCAAAAAAATTAATTAAATTTCAAAATATATATTATATTTAAAATACAAAACAGATAAATGCAGCCTTTGTGAGAATAATAATTTTCGGTTTGTTTTTTTATGAGTTGTATCTTGCAAATAATTACTTCTCAATGCAGTTGTTGAGCTGTTAATTCTAAGATGTCAAATATATTTTTGCCTTTTTATTAGGATTCAGAGTTTACATCTTGAAATGAACAATTGTGAGAAAAAAAAAACTGAATTGTGAGATATAAACTCATAATTAATATTTGCCCTCAGTTTCACAGATAAGGCTTAGGTCTAGTCTAAGACTAAATCTAAATCTGAGCTGTTTTAACTGAGAGATTTTAAAATATGTCAGTGCCTTTGTTTTGTCTCAAGATGCACACCAGTAAATCTTTTTCTAAGGCGTGTTTATAAAAATTACTTAAAAATCCTAACTGAACTATGAGCCCTGTCTGTAAAACCAGGCCTTTATGTTTTTCCAGAAATGGCAGAAATAAACTTTCATTGCTTACAAACCTAAATAATCTGGCAGGAGTTAGAATGTAAGTATCGGATAAAAGAATATGAACACAATATTGCACATTTAACTGTGTATGAAATATTACTGTGCTGCATCACGCAGCATTTCTGCTTTCAGTGTGAACAGACAAATTACTTTGGGGCTGGAAACTTGTCGTGCCTGGTTAGGCCACGGTGTAAGAATGAAACGCTGCCATTGACGATAGTCCCCTATTGTGGTGTGACAAACCAGAGCACCGGACCATAAATCAACTGGTGAAGGACACCACCACAGGCTCTGAGAGAAAGGGGCGGTAAAGACACTGCAAGCAGTGCGTTTGTAGCTCTCTGTAACAGCGCCGGCGCGTTTTAAACGTGTAGATCAGCTGTCATCTCACACTTTTCTCACTTTGGATCTGGAGAGACGTTAAAAAAACAAAGCGTTTAATGGCGAGGAGGATTTTGGGGGGCTGATGTGGGGAGGCAGTGCTGCGGGGGGTTTCGGGGAGAGAAGGGGCTTTTTATCTGCGCCGAGCCGAACGACACTGTGTCACATCCTGTCTGGAACCTTTCATGTTTCACTTCACTGCACACTTCACAATCCCTCTCCTTCCCTCGGCTGCCACCGAATACATTAGTCTTGTTGTTCTGGCAGTTGTCATGTTTTGAAGACATTCAAGTAAAATACAGAATAATAACAATAGCTGTGATAAAAGCTAATGCGAGTGCAAAGAGAGGAGAAGCCTCAGCTCTATATATATGTCCAATCCAAACAAATGTTATATATAGCATGATATAAATATAACGTTTAAGTTTCGAATAAATAAAGAGAAAAGCCAGAATTTGTATCCGTTTTCCATACACATATAAGCTTGATGTAGGACTGTAAAAGATACAAGAAATTAAACATAGCATTATTTAGGTGGTAAAAGAAGTCATTTATTTAACAGTGATTTTAGTCTTCTTTTTTTTTATTATTAAAATTGATTGATTGTGAAAAGATGGAATGTGTGTTTTTTAAGACTCAATATAAAGACATTTTAGAGGTGGGGCTATTTTGAAATATTATGAAGACTAACATACGCTTTCTTTGGAATTGCATGCACTAATGAAAGGTTTACAATAGGCAGAGAAATGTGAGCAGTGGAAGTTATTAATTTTCATTTTAAATTGACTTTTAACACTAAAATATTAAGATCATGTTCCGTGTCATGCAGTATTTTTACTCATAGTGTGAAGAGACGCTTATTTTTTCAAATATATTTGAATGACACACTGTATGTCACATTGAAATATTAATAATATAATTAGCGTAGTGAGGTTCTTTTTCTCCTTTTATACTTCAAGTGCCAATTTTTTTAATATTACTTGACAGAAATCTGCTGTGTTCGTAAAAACGGGTGTGTGTGTGTTTGGAGAGAGGTTTCAGTGAGAATTGTGGGAGTGTGTAAGTGTCTCTCTGATCCATGACATCTGTTCCTCCCTGGCAATCTGTGGAAAAACCTCTCAGACACACACACACACATATATATGTACTTCAACTGTTTATCTTAAGCATATTAAGCTAATTAGTGCTGTCAAATGTGTGTGTGTGTGTATATATACAGATTAGATAGATAGATAGATAGATAGATACACTCACATACAGCATATATATATATATATATATATATATAAAAATTACATGCATATGCATTTTTATTTTTATATTGTAATATTATATATAAATATTTAATGTATAAACATAACATTTTTCTTAAATATATACATGTATGTGTTTGTATTTATATATATATTATAAACATACAAAACACATTATCATACATATCAAACACACACATATTATACACATATACACATGAAACATTCTGATATTTCAAATGTGCTTAACCTATCGATCTATCTATCTTTTTGCTACACACACACACACACACACAAGATGTGCAACATGCCAAACTATTAAGTATTTTTATAATTGTGTAATTTTTTTCACTGGTTTCCTCTGCAGATTTAATTTCATCCTAAATAATGTTTTGCAGCCCTTTTGACTAAATGCTTAATGATGATTGTGTGAAGATGTTGAGCTTTAATGTGCTAGTAAAGGCATCAGTGCTGTGTGTAGCATCTCTCCTGTCTGGATCTGTCCTGCCCTCTAGTGGCCATCGGCTCTTAAACAACCTTAACTTCAACTTGAACTCAATCATTAGAGCTGGAATTGTAACATATTCCAAAAATGAATACAGTATTAAAAACGAGATCGGAAATGAATGCATATAGGTCTGTTAGGAGTGCTGTAAACAATGCTAGGATCTGTATGTAAATATGCTGCTACTGTGTCACTGAGAACAACATCAATGATCTTCTGATAAAAACCAACGACAAAAACCAAAAATAAATAGTATCTAGACCATAAATGGTTATGTTCCTTGTATCATCGAACAAATGACTATGAAAGTATTTTAGACTATTATTTCAGATTTGTACTTGCCCTTCCAACATTAATGCTTATTTATTTATTTATTTATATTTAAGCAATTGTTTGATATATTTAAAAATCCTTTTAAAATATGTTTCAAAGCAAAATATTTACATTTAATTTGTTTTATATAGACAAATTAACAACAAATAAAAAATCATCTGAATTCTGTATTGAAAAAACCTGTATTGTTAAAAGCGCAATATAAATAAAAGTGACTTGACTTAACTTGTCCTGTGGCTGAAAACATTGCTAACTTGTTTGTAATTTCAACACCACTTTTTACATAAAATTACATCTTTGTCAGCTAGATAACATTAGCCATTTGACATGCTTTCATCCGCCGAGTTTACTATAATTATGTTTAAAATGTTGCAGAAACATGCAAGACTATCATGTCTCCTGTCAAACCCTTGATGGTAATTAATAATAACACATATTTGGAATCTATAGATAACCTGGTTGCTAAAGCAATCTGTTATTGTGTGCTAAACAGCTTCAGAGGCAGCAGAGAGAGATGGAGAGAGCGAGAGAGGAATCAGATGCCCAGCGAGAGGTCAGCTCGATATCGAATTTTTTCGAATATTTCGCTGAATACCTCCTGGCACTGTAAATATTTTTGACTACAGCCTGGTACTTTAGGGAAGCCAGTTCTCCCCGCACAGCTCTGCTGCACTTCTAGCCTGCCCAGAAAGAGAGAGAGAGAAAAGAGAGAGAGTGAAGAAACATCGCTTCAGGTTATTCATGGATTGACTCTTCAAATCCCAACATATGCTCCTCTGTTTCCATTCCCAAGCACCGGGAGAAATGGACCATTTCCTCTCTGCAGCCTTCTCTCTACCACCCTGTCCGCTGCTCACGATGTAAATCAGAGAGAGAGAGCGATGCGAGCCAATGCAACTCAAGCGCATGTGGGGTGTGTGTGGGCTGCCTGAGTGAAGTTAAAGACCCCATCCAGCAGCCTGTCAGTTAATCGTGTGTGTGTGTGTGTGTGTGTGTGTGTGTGTGAGTGTGCATGATATTCTTTAAATAACAGTTTCAACTAGATCTGCTTCTCTTGAAAGAAACAGCACTGTGTGTGTGTGTATGTTTAGGATATAGGTTTTGATTCTGCATAAGTGCACAAATGCAGACACATACGCATTCATAATGCATCATATAAAAGTACAGTATTGTCATATCCTTAGTATGACTCTAGAGCAATCTGTTAAAATGAGTTGTTGAAACACTCAACAAAAAACATGCATGCTTAGTGAGGCTGCATGCATTGGAGTCTGTATTTGTGTAGAATGTGTTTCTTCCCTTAGAAACAAGATCATAACACATTAGAAGCAAAGGCAGTATATAACCAAATACACTAGCCATAAAAGGTTTGGAATAGTTTTTTTTATGTTTTTGAAAGACGTCTGCATTCATTAGATCTAAAATAAAGTAAAACAGTGCAACTCTTTTTTAATAAATGTAAACATTTTTATTTATTTCTGTGATGGGAATTTTCAGTCTTTGGTTTTAATATGCTGATTTGCTGCTCCATTATCATCTTCAATTATTATGGGTGCTCATTTATTATTATTATTATTATTATTTATCATCTTGATATTTCCAACGTTTCAGAACAATTTGTTCTGTTTTTTGTGATACAATTTTTCTAGATTATTGTGACAAACAGAAAGTTCAAAAGGTCAGCATTTATTTTTTTATCAATAACAATCATAATTTAATATGCAATGAACGCAAATTTAGATGCACATTCTACAGTAATGGTGTAAAGAACATTGTTTTCTGACAAATAATGCAAGTCAATTCTTACATATCTTAAAAAGTGTCGAAATTAGTAAATAGCAGCAGTTATACTCCCGAGTGTTTGAAGAATATCAATGAATCGCTGCCAAACAAACACTGTAATCCTCATCCAAATATTTTCATTCTGTGTGCCGTTCTTTCATACGTCTTCAGTTTACGCAGCTGATGTGTCACATTTAGAGAACACTTTAATAATAGTCTCTGAACTGACGATCAAACACTAAACACGAGATAGGACGCGTCATTTTAGACAGATTTTCCAAGCTGTGTCAGAAGATCAAATCTAAAGGTATGTCAGGCAGTGGCATGTTTGTATTTTTGTGTGTGTGTTTTGTTTTTTTTGCACAGTATGCTGCTGTCACGCATCTTTCAGCTTGTTTTATTTATTTATTTATTTATTTAAGATACTCTCAATCTTTTCTTGCTTCCTGTAGAGATTTTATTTTATTTTTATTTTTTTTTTGTTGCTTTTCACACCTTCCTGATCCAGCTGTGTCATTCCTTTTTTTTATTCTGCCTTTGATCGTCTGTAACAGCCATCCATCTTTTCTGCACTTTAATCTGCTGTAGAGTCTCACTGTAAACTCCAAACCACTTTACAACTGTCTAAAATCTTTCTAGCAGTAAACAGACACACTTAGAAAGTAAAAGAAATTTAGATTTCACATTAAAACGGCCATTTACACCAACAATGTTTTTCCACACCAATCTATTTTTTGTGCGGTATCAACTTGTGTGGTATCAACACCTCAAATCGTCCCACCCCTGAATGACATGTTCCAAGTGGGCTGTTCTTGGTCAGGAAAAATTAACATGCTTCAAACCGGACCAGACTTTTTGCCGCTAGTCAGTTGTCTGACTGCACGATCTTCACTTCTCAGTCAAACACAGTTTCATTGGAAGACTTAATAACTCTTACCACCCACTCACACACATATTGGCAGACTAGACTAGTCTAGAAGTCAGTGATACTTATTAATGAAATTGCATGAACGTTATATTTTGACCATTAAAAATATTGACCAACATCCCTTTCTTGTGTTCGTTACCACCCACTGCATGAGGCCGGGGTCACCACAGCCGTGCCAAGGCTCAGGTGGTGAGAACTGCCCTCTGGGTAAAAAAAAAAAAAAAACTGCCAATGCACAAGCTGTACAGTTAATATTTTTGTTTTGAATTAATGTTTAGAGTTCAGGGGGAAAATAATTATTACATTTTCATTATACAAGCACACATATAAAACAAAAGACAATAAGTTTAAAACACCATCAATGGCAGAAATTTCTGTATAAAAGCCTTAAATAATAAATGTCATTGTAAGTTGAAGTTCCACTGAAACAATAAATAAATAAATGATATGAAATAACAGATAAACATTATTGCTAATTTTTGCTTGCTTCTATTTGTCTTCATTTGTAAGTCGCTTTGGATAAAATCTAAATGGCTAAATATACTGTAAATGTAAATAAAACTTTAAAAAACTATAATAAACACAAAAAAGGTGGTACAGTATTATATTAATAACATTACGATAATATTATTATTATTTTTTTAGTATATCAAGTTAAACTAAATTAAAAGTGATATAAACTAAATAAAGTTTTTAGATTTTATTTCACTTTATTTCAGCTAATGTTTATTTTATCTCAAGTAACAAACTTATTTCATGGTTTTAATTTTGTTTTACATTTAGTTGCCTAGTCCTGCCAATTTAGTAATCAATCACTCTAACACAAACAAACAAACAAAAACAAAAAAATTCCAGAAATGTAATGAATGGGCAAAGCATCTGTTTCCAGCATATATTATGCACAGTGAGCTTCATAAGTCTAGGACATGTGCAAAACAGGGACTAGTTAAAATCTAACATTTTAGGATTGTATCATTCTGCACTGAAACATTGCACAGGGGTCTGAAATATTTAGCAAATCATGATTGGCTGTTACAAATTGTATTAAATTTAAAAAATGCAGAACAGCAGCACATTCATATTTTTGAACTTCTGGACCTCTTTATACAAATCATTTGTTCAGCATCCCTACTAATATTTTTCTTTCGCTCCACACTTCACTTTTTAAGACACCAACTCTTTTCAAAGAACTAAATGCCACAAGCTTTTCTTCCATCCTTGTCTATTGGAATTGCATTAGCAAATGCATAGGAAGCGCTTTGAGCCAATTCCCCTCAGGCATTTGTAAAAATAGAGCTTTTTTTTTTCTTTGCCTTTTGAGACTTAATGACTCTTTTGCAACTCTGTGGAGAATTGCTCTCAGTAATTGATTATTAAAACTTGAAATTGCAAAGCACATCCATTATTTGATGAGTGAATGTGTTATCCTCGTAATTAACAAAGCAGGGTACTCGCCGTCCTTCCACACCGAGACCTCTGGAATAAAAAAAAGAAAGGAGAGAAAAAAAAAAAAAAGGACAGAAATCCTGGGGTTAAGCAGACGAGAGAGTCCGCTCTGAAACACTGCAATTAGCTTCAACTGCAATCTATCAGAACGAGGGAGAGAAAAAAGAAAAAGAAAAAAAAAACATGGCCACAAGCCTATGCCCGTTTATTCTCTCGATCTGAGAGAGAGAGACATTAAAAGCAAGAAAGTTTGAAGATGAAGTATGTTCTGTGCAAACTGCATTTGTTTAACTGTCTGCGTAACAAAGTCCGCGAGTATTGTGTTAATGGGCTGTGCGCTGGAAATAACTCTCGTCTTTAAAGGAATAGTTCATCTCAAAGGAAAATTCTGTCATTATTTACTCACCCGCATGTCGTTCGGAAGAATTTTTACTCAGATATTTTGCATTCAACAGCAGTTCAGTGACCATGGGTGTCAAGCTCCATAAAAAGCACTGGAAATGTAGTTCATTTGTGCTTAATATTGTAAGTCTTTAAATGAAGTCAGGTTTGTGTGAGAAATTACGTGTGCAATCAAATTTCGGGAGGAGCACGTACGAATGGTTTAACCACAGCTGCCGCCTCGTTCTCCTATCAGCCTATTACCTGATTACCCTATCAGAGGTTTTCCTTTAAATAGTGCAAACTCCATTTCCCCGGTATCTTCGTTCTTTGCATCCTTACGCCACCTCCAGGCCTCGACATATATATATATAAAAAATAAAAAAAACTGGACCCCTACACCAAGCTCTGCCCAACCCTCGGCACCGCCAAGCTCCCCGGACAGCATGCAAACACGCTTATTGTATTCGACTATTATTAATGATGAATTGGGAACTCGTGAAACAGAATAATGTGTTTGTACTTGATAATCTCCACATCCACTGAAGCTTTTAAATCTCATTTGTGTTCCGATTCAACAGACATGCCAAGGCTTCAGGTTTGTCATTTTGAGTCTAGTTTGAATGTAACGAGATAAAGATCAACTAAATGACTTTATGTAGATTTGGAAAATAATGCACAAGTCATGGATTAATTTTGTGGTCTTATATGGTGTTTTTGTCAAACAAAATATTTTGCAGATTTGGAAAAACATGAGGCTTTTTCAGTTTCCGCTCAGTTTCTACTTTTACAACCCCTTTTGTCAGACAAAACAGGCTTTAATTAAGTTCCAAAGTAACTGAATTTCTTCCAAAATCTCTTATTGTGTCTTCAACAAATGGCGAAATCATTTGAGGTAATTAAAGGTTAGAGCATAATTATCAATTATCTGACTTTACTACACACGTCTTAAAGACATGAATGACACTTTAACTTATATTAGTGATCGTTAAAAGTTCAAAAACAAAACGGAAGTGGACGAATGCTTATTTACATAGTAAATGTACATAGTATTTAGACAAGATTTACAGTTTCATGAGAGAAAAAAATGTACATCCAATGCTAAAATGTCTTTGTACTCTTTTTTGATTATACAGGCATGTATATCTAGCATATCTGGTTAAATATTGGCTGATTAATTAGCATGCCTGATATATCATCAGTCAATGATTCATAATTAAGGATCATACATACTTAGAACTACTTAAGCGGGAGTAAATGACGACAGAATGTTCAATTTGGAAGGAAACGAATTCTTTGTTCTGCAGAACATAAAAGGAAGATATTTTAAAGAAAGTTTGTAACCAGGCTGTTTTGGGTCACCATTAGTCTCGCATAGCCAGACTGACGGCTGAATGTCTGGAATTCAAAGCCGCTTTCTTTGGCAAGGCCCGCCTTGCAACAAAACGGCATGCAACAGTCAGTCAGATATTATCTGAGATAGAAAATCCAGATGAGACGCTCGCGGTAAACATCTGTTTGAAGCATATCTCTCCACTTTTTAACATCCACAAACAGTTCTGGAGAACCGGACACAATACTGAATCGACCAGCTGCGATGTCAGCGTCTGTTGTTTCATGTTTGCCAGCAAACGCAGATGATATCCCCTTCTGAGTTAGGTACTTCACTTGATCTT
>JAUCMU010000036.1:5322559-5335842 GCA_032275025.1 Enteromius treurensis
ATTATAATTATTATTACTGTTATTAAACTGATTAGATTAGCCAAACTGCAACAAATGATTGAACTATTTTTGTTTATTGAAAACTAAATGTTTTTTTAAATAAAAAATAAAATGTTATAATTATTATTATAAAAAAATTTGTTTCCAAAAATTAGGATTAAAATACATTTTTTTACCTCATTCGTGCTGAAAGTAGTCTGTTGCCCAGGATTTGTTTTAAAAAAAACAAGTGCATTTTTAATTTAATAATTAAAACTTGTAACATTATTATTACTATTACTATTCTTATTCTTACTCTTATAAAACATTTGCTGAAAAGGGAAAAAATTGTAGCTTAATTAAGCTGAAAGAAGTCTTTTAGCCAAGATAAGTATTAGATTAGATGGCAATATGAAAAATCGTATCATGTGCACCCAGCTTTAATTTGTTCACACCATACAGAGACCCAGCTGGTCTGCCGCTAAACCTTTGCTTTGATTGATAGCTTAATAAGGTGATCTCATCCACGCTGAGAGTGTTTGTATCAGGACAGAGTACGTTACCACAGACCACAGGCGATCATCCCTCACTAAATATCAAGGTCCTCAGAAGTCCAGGTTCTTTAGTGATGCTCGTCCATATGGAAGAGTTCAGACCCTAATGCTCATCAGGGAGCAGACAGTGAAGTGGTTCCCTGTCCAAGGCACAAGCTGCGGTTCAGAGGGTGATGCGGGCACAGTGATGCTTGAGCTTGCAGGGCAGAACGCCTCTGTTCAGCTGGTAGAACTCCACTAGTTGCAGCAGGTCAGTGAAACGCGTGTGTCCGTCATCCAGACTGTAGAAGAGCTCGCCGCTTTCCTCAACCTGACAGTCACACACAGGAGGAGCGTTATGGGACAAACAGACCTCCCAATAAATATATTTACTGTCACTTTCCATCAACATGGTACACGTTTTTTAAAAGCACCAGAAGCACAAATCCCATTTTTTTTTTCGACTTTTCAGTTTGACTAGCATCAAAGTAGCCTGATATAAAAAGGTCATTTTAAAAAGCAAGACCTGTCAAATTGATACTGTACTGAATTCAGGAAAAATCATTTAAATGTCTGTCAGAGACTATACCGTACCTTATACACACTTGGGTATAAATTCACTAGCTGAAAATGCTTTTTATAAAATGTACATTACTACCATCTCATGTGTTCCATCTTCATTAAATGTTGTTTTGTTTTCCAATAAAAGATAAAAAGAAGTAAAAAAACTCACACTATTTGTTAAATTTAAATACACATTAGCAGATTTTGACATACACACATTCTGTACACATACATACGTACGTACATATATATACAGTGCCCTCCACTAATATTGGCACCCTTGGTAAATCTGAACAAAGGTGGCTGTGAAAATAAATCTGCATTGTTTATCCTTTTGCTCTTTCAATCAAAAAATACACAAAATTCTAACCTATCACTGAAGTAAAACTATTGAAAATGGGGAGAAAAACCCAAGATGATTAAAATAAATGTTTTTGGTTCCCAATTTTTGCTACGTCTTTTTCCTAAGATAACAGCTCTCAGAGCTTCTCAGAGTTTTCTGAGAACACCTGATAAGATATAAGAGACCACTCCTTCATGTAGAATCTCTCCAGATACTTCAGAATACCATGATGCTGCTTCTCTTTAGTTCACCTCACTCGTTTTCTTCATGGTTCAGGTCAGAGGACTTTTGTGCCCAGTGACTAATTCTTGTGTTTATTCTGATGTTTATTTAGGATTATTGTCCCAATGGAAGACCCAACCATGACAGAGTCAGTCAGTTTTAGATTTGTTATCTGTTGGTATTTGATAGAATTCATGATGTCATGTGTCTAAAAAAGATGTCCAGTACCTCCAGTTGAAATATAGACCCACAACATCAGCGGTACACAACGGCATGTTTCATTGTACACATGGAGTACTTTTTTATCCTTGTGTTCACCAAACCCATCTTGAGTGATTGCTGCTAAAAATATATATTTTTTTAGTTTCATCTGATCATAGAAGCCAGTCCCATCCAGTCCTGCCTGACAACTGAACGTGCTGGAAATGTTCAGGTGCAAATAATTGTGGTCAACACGTATTGGAGAAAAACATTTATTTCATTACAAGAATTTCCCTCTATTTTCAATTGTTTTACTTTAATGATGGGTTAGAATTGTGTTTTTCGGCATAGCTGTTATTATTATAATTGTTTTTACATTTTGTTTAATTAATAGTTAGTGAGGGTTTTATTTATTATTTTGATTTACATTTGCAAATAAAAAAGTAAGAATAATATAAATAATAATGTAAACATATTTGTAAAAAGTGGGTATAGTTTTAGTGTGTTAGCACAGACTTACCGGTACAATCTGAAAGTGTTTGATTTTCTGAGTATGGCACAGTGACAGAACAAATGTCCTTGGGTTACTTTGACTGTCCCTTACCAGAAACACCCTGAGAAGAGAAAACCACACTACTTCATTTAGATTTAGTGAATCTTTAAAATCAAGTACTTCAAACATGCCATCACAATATAAGTCAAAGGGCTCATATCATAATTAACTTTGATCTTCTGTGATCAAAACAAAAAAACAAATAGATGAATTAATACAATACAAAAATGATTAAATATAAAAATCTATTAAATGAAAATACCCATCGATGAGACCCTGCTGAGTGATTAGTTTGTGAGCCTCGTCCCGGGACAGTTTGCTGTGAAACCATGGCTGAGCCACATGGATAGCTAGAGAAGAGAATGATATCCTTAGGTCAGACAGAAGGAGGATCATCATTATTTTATTCTGTTTCCTTGATGTGTGTTTATGTGCTGACCTATGCTGGACATAGAGCTCTGAGAGGTGGATGGACTACCATGAGAGCTCAGCCTGTGACAGCTTTTCCTCTGGAGAAGAAGAGAACACACGATACATACTGTATATTACTTTTTGTCGGCCTTTTATTTGTCTGAACAAATAATGCATGAAAAAAGATGTTGAAAAGGACAATGAGAGCAATAATTCTGGTTAATTGTTCACCATGAAAGAGTAGCCACTGACTTCCATAGTAGGGAAAACAATACCATCAACGGCTATATTTTTTTTTTTTTTACAATATCTTATTTTGTGTTCAACAGAAAAAACTGAGGCACCGATGCTATAATAATATCTGTGCACAATATTGTGATAGTCTAGTATGTAGCATGTTGTTTGTGAGTCTGTTACCCTCCATGACAGTCCCTCTTCTACAGCCACTGATAGAGCCTCGGATGGGTTCTCGATCACCCGACTCTTGTGTCCTGAGAAGTCCATGGCCACCAATGAGTTCTCTGAGATGCTCCTCTGAAAACACACGCAAATATGCCATAGTGAATCTCACTGAAAATATGACCTGATTACATTTACCACCCAATTTAAAATTGTCCTAATGAAGTTATGAACAATGCATATTACTAATAAAACTTAAAAAACTAATAACTTTACTGAATAATGTTTTTTGACATAAAAGAAAAAGAAATACTTTCGACCCATACCATGTATTGTTGCCTATTGCTACAGTACAAATATTTCCATAGTTCATATTTGAAACATTAGGCTACATATATTAATTTTATAGCTCATACTCCAGGAGAGGGAAAAAGCCTTTACCCAGAGGCCAAAACTGAGCAAATATATGTAATTGGGGGCAAATGCTGATATTTATATAGTCAAAAAGCAAGATGACGACTAGTTAGAGGTTGAATTTGAATAAAAATGTTATTTATTTTAACTTCAGTTTTAGTTTTAGGTAACTATAATAACCTCTGTTGTACAGCTTCATGTGGTTTCATGTAAATGTATATGTATAACTTAGTAAACAAAATTAAGTTGTAAAGCAGCTCTACAGAAGTTATATTGCTATTAGACTGTTAATTATTTCTATGAATCTATCAACAGTCAAGTACGTTTTTAGATTTTAAGATTTGAAAAGTATTTTAAAAGGATTATTATTTGCTATATGTTAAATTGAAGTTTTTAAAAAGACGCTGTAGAGCATGATGTCATATTATGACCATTGCAGCATGCAAAAAAAAATTGAATGCTTAAAACCTAGTGTGACTGCGGCTTGTAGAGGTGTGACCTCGGCATCCTGGCCAAATTCACCCATTGGGCTCTGAACATTATGGCCTCCTAACCATCCCCTCATCTACTGATTGGCCAGTTAGCTGGTGGGAGTTCTGGCGCAATATGGCTGCCGTCGCATCATGCGTGGTGGAAAGTGCTTTGAGTGTTCACAAAAGCACTGTATACATGTAAAGAATTATTATTATTATTTAGTCTGAGAGGGATTTTGTTATTTTTCTACATGAATACAAGTTTCTTTGTTCAGGCTCCTCTTAGGGATGTCGAGTTGTGAAGGGCTTATACCTGTGCTGGTTTTCAAGAGCACACTCACTCATCAAAGAAAAGAAGCATTTCCTTTCCACTGTGATCCCTACAGCGAGAGAAGCAGCGTTTACGACTTCTGAACCGTCCTTAATCTCAGCCATGCGTTCATATCCATTCAAAAGCACTAATACATCAGTCTATGACACTGGATGACAGAATTATTCCACAACAGCTTCACCTCATTCTGCATCGACTGTGTCAGTGTAAGAAACAAAAAAACAAATCCTTATGAAGGGATTGTGAAACCTTTCAAGAACATATTTGTGTCATACTTAGTCCAAAAGTCAAACAAAATGAGAAATTAATATTTCGAATATTTTGTCAAATCATGATGGAAATCAATTGAACCATTTTGTGAATCAAGTGAAGCTGTGACATTGTGATTTGATTTTCCTAATGAATAAATTTGCTGCTTGTCATATTTTGAGAAATTCGTGAATACTGAATAACTAATATATTTTGCAAGGTGTCTTCAAATTTGAATGTAAATTTATTACAGTATTGTAGAAAAATGTATTCTAATAACTGAATTGCAATAAATATACATACATTTAAACTAAATTATGTAATGATGTATAATTTTTGTAATCAATCTGTTTCAGAGGATATGTGACAACCCTCCGAATGTGTATAGGTTAATGTACCGTCACAGTACTTGTGGATAAGGCCAATTTATGGAGCTTCGAAATAATGGCTGCTATCCCCCAGCATTACCAAGCTTGGAACAGCCAGGATACATTTTTTAAAGAAGAAAGTTATATACACCTAAGGCTTCGGGGGGAGTGAACCTATAGTGTCTAAGACGGCACTGTATCAAGTGTCAGGCACTGATTCAGAAGTGCATATCACTTCACTATCAGCAGGATACAGAGTTTAGAAATGACAAAGATAACTGTACATACATCTGGCACTTTTAACCTTGAACTTTCTTGAGTTGTAAGTCTTTTTAAAACAATGAAGTGCTTTCTAATGCAAAAGAAACCTGCTAAGGATATGCAGAGCAGAAATGACAGTAGTTGAGTGCTGGTTTCCTCTGTATGACTGCAACGTGTGTTTATGGTTATCATAGAGCCTCTCGGTGGTTTAAACCTTCTGCTGTGCTAAACATACACGACAGATATAGACTAGAGTTTGTGGCTCACCATTGGAGAACTCTTCTGCTTCTGATAGGGCTGGACGAAGTTCTGGTAAAGCTGCATGCCGTACTGAGCAGAAAAAACAAACAAACAAACACATTTTAGATCTGTTTCACATGATATATAGACAGCTGCCTTCTGAGTGAGCATCCTAACAGTGTCTGATTCAGAACATTCATATAGGAGAAGGTACTTTGTAACAGCAGCTTTTCAGGATTCACATGACTCTGAAGTTAAAACTAAACTTTCAGGTTAAAAAAACTATTCATTGAAGATAAATAACTAGATTAAAACAATTAAATGAGGCAAAATCTTAATAAAAAAAAAAATAATAATAATATTTTTATTCAGCAAGAATGCATTAGACTGCTCAAACAAAAAATAAAATAAAATAAATGCCATTAGTTTTAACTTTATTCATCATAAATCCTAAAAAAAAAAATAAGTTCCCACAAGAATATGAAGCAGCACAACTATTTTCCACATCAATAATAATCAGAAAATCTTCTTGAGCAAAAAAATGATTATATTAGAATGATTTCTGAAGGATTGCGTGACACTAAGGCTGGAGGAACGATGCTGGAAATTCAGCTTTGCATCATATTACATTTTAAAATGAGTGCTGTCAAACAATTAACCATGATTTATCGCATCCTAAATGAACGTTTTTGTTTACAAAAACCTCAGATTGAGTTTCCTCACGACTAATGATTCAGCGGGGCCACAGAGAGATATGACAGGGACAAACCTTATAGAGAGTTGGAGACAAAGGCAGTTCTTACCTTGAAGAGACGCATGGCTGTAAACCAACATGTCCTGGTTTGCTCATCATCTGCACAGAGCAGTTTCAAATCACGTGCAGAATTCAACTTGCTTGCCTGGAGATCAGGAGACATTTACACTTAAAAGATCAGTTTTCCTTTAAATATCTTTATCAGACCTTTTATGTATCTAAATGAACACTCCCTTAAAATCTTGGATATAGAAATGCATTACACAGATCTCTGTCAATGCTGACATTTCAGTCTTAGAGGAGTACAGACAGAACGAAACAAAAACAAAACGAACAATGACCCAATCATTGAATCATGCTATGCCAGATAGAAAGTGTCGCAAGTGAAGAGAAAAAAAAAGCAGAATTCTGACTTCATAACTCGCGATTCTGAATTGTGAGATAAAAAGTCGCAATGAATTTTTTTTTTTTTAATACAGTGGCGTAAATGGGCTTCCATACAATACAGCCTGAAGATTGTACAATATATTTTTCTCACAGACATCAGAGTAGAGATCAATTTTTTAACACAAAAGAAACATTACAAAGTTCATGTAAGATAAGGAGCCAGACAGGTTGTTTGATAGCAGTTTCACAATAAACAATAAATCTAAGACATAATGAGGCTTATTAAATCATAAAACCACTGGTAACACTGACCTCGACTGCTCCAGTCCTGTATAATCAAGTATTACAGTGAGACTGATTATAAAGTCTGAGCAAAAAGTCAAAACACTGTGTGATCTGAAGAATGAAAGTGCCTGAAAGTCTCCGTATTGAATTACCTTCACACAGAAGCCATAGTCTGTCGGGGCGCCGTAAACTTTTTTGGCAGATAATAACGTGTAGACGTCACTGTCACTGAACTCTGCAATGAACTGCAAGTGTCTGGGTTCCTTTAGAAAAGAGAAAATAATAATAATAACACAACATTACAATAGGAATTCACAACCAAAACATGTGTCATTGCTATTTGTTATTAAACTGGCAAGACGTCTATTTACAAAACAAATAAATAGACAAGTATCTTCTGTGTCACAGTTAAGATAGGGACCAGTTTTTCTAAAACAGGAAATTAAAATGATCAAAGCTGAATCATTATTCAGTGCCGCATTATCCATAATCCAGCTGATTTGCTGCTCACAAAAGGTTTCTTATAAATTATAAGTTATCTGAAAATTCTGAACAGTAACGCATACTACCAAAAGTTTGGAGTAACTATGATTTGTATGTAGTTAGTAATTTTAAAAAATAATAAATATTTTTTTTACAACTTATACAATTAAATAATAATTATATATATATATATATACATATATATATATATTTAAATGCAATTCATTTATTTTTGTGATTAAAGCTGAATTTTCAGCAGTTTTCAGAGTCACATAATCCTTCAGAAATCATTCTAATATGCAGATTAGCTACAACATTTCTGATTGTTATCAATGAAAAGTTGTGTTGCTTAATATTTTTTTGTGGAAACCGATTACAACTCATATAAAATATAATCTTCAAATAGTTAAACGTGTAAGTGTATGAGAGGCACGTGCATTCGCTTTCCATCACACATGAAGTTCCAGCAGTAAGCTGCTGTAGCGAGGAATAAATCCAAACATGTTAGACATGAACAGCATCTGACAGACCGTCAAGACACGCGCGACACGTGTGGAATTTGTAATGTAATACAGATAAGAGAATGTGTGAGCATTTAGACTTCTAGAGACAAAAGACTTCACCTGTGCAAACAAGGAGGGACAAAAAAAAAAAAAAAAGAATAGTCAGGCAGTTTATTACAATCCGGTTCACTTTGGTTGCGCTGTTGTTGCTCATTTACACTCACGCATGCTTTTAAATTGGTTATCAAAAGTACAAAAGAAGAACATCTCTCTCCTTTACACCTCAAAGTTTTTGTTATTTTACATGTTTGAAGTCTTTCCCCGACTTTAAATCAATGCTGCTCGAACTGAGTCTGGCTTCAATTACATTGAGGCTGTAATATGCATATCCGTGGCAAGAGATAGCATGGAAACGTGTTGCAACGGTAGGAGCTTTATCTCAGCAACACTGCTAGTGAGGCGAGCCAACCGAAAAAGGAAAGAGAGAGAAGGAAAAGCAAGAAAAAAAGAAAAAAAAACCACAAAGCCAGGCTTTGTCTCACGTTTATAAGCCTCACCTGTCTCATTTCCAAACTGAAAGAGACAGACTAGAAAGGTGTGCACTCACAAACTAGCACAACTCTTTTCACCTTTGACACTATTTTTTTATTATTATAAATATATAATTAAAATAGAAAAGCACTTTTCATGTGCTTTATGTATATACAAAATGGGTAACAGTTTACAATAAGGTTCATATACAGTAGTTAACATTAGTTAACAAGAACTAAGAATGAACAATACTTCTACAGTGTAATAAATGCATTGTTCATCATTTGTTTGTGTTGGGTAATACATTAACTAATGTTGACATTACAGTGTTAGCAAAAAATGTATGTAAAAATGTTAAACTACTTAGTATTAGAAAAAAATTAAATAAAAAGTACTAAACATTCTAATAATAATACCCAAAACTAAACTATGTGGAAATTAATTACAGTATATCCATGATGATTATTATTATTATTATTATAAAATTGTATATAATAAATAATTAAAAAAATATAAAAGAAATAATAAAATGAAATTAAAAAATGTGCATAATTAATTAAATAATTAAATAAAATGTAATATATAATTTTAACATAAATCAGAACTGTGGCAGTTGTGGCATCATTTCCGTAATGATCTATTTAGTTAATATTAATTAAAAGTCAAGTCATTAAAGTTAACATGGCAGTGTCAATGAACCACATGAGAGAATTGTTTATTTTAGAGGCAAAATTATTTTTATTATTATATGAACTATTATAATTAATATTATCATAAATAATCATAACAATTATTTTTAATTTTGCAATGAAATATACATAAATTATAAGAGAAAACACAATAGAAAAATATGAATGGTCCTTATTTTACAATTACAATATATTTTAGTATAACTTTATGTGACAGTATTATTGTTATTTTGTCAAATTATAAAATGAAACAAAAAAAGTGTGCATTTTCAACATGCAAAACACCAGCTATGAAGGAAAAAAAAGAAACATTTAACCTTTTTGGTGCAAAACTTTTCAAAATACAATGTATGTGAGATGCATCCCTATTTCATGAGTTCACGCTTCCTTATGATAATAATTTAAGCGTGTTTGGCGTGCTGTCCGGGGGGCGAGCCGGGGAATCGGGGGACTCGTAGCCCTAGGGGTTAGAACCCTAGCGAGGGCTGAGCTCGGCGACCAGCTCGAACCCTGTGTGCCCCCCAAATGCAGGAAGACTGGAACTAGGCGGAAAAGGGGCAGAGGAGGGATGCGAAACTTTGTTTATAAACATCACACAGAATATGTCCACTATTTCTGTACATATTAAATATAGTAATGAGATATTATGAAAAGTGTTTTATGAGAGCTTATTTTGTAAAAGTGCCAAGTGTAAAAGAAACAGGCTGATATCATGAAGAGGAGAGCAAGCTCCTCTGTGTTCTGAACAAAAGCTTGATTGTGGTCAATACGACAAAAAAAAAGGGAAAGCAAAAGAGCGAGGGCAGAGCAGGTTGGCACAGTAGTGCGCGACGACACAGCTCACCTGTTGTGTGACTTTGAAGAGTTCAGCTCTTGGCATACCAGGAGTGTTACACAAAATCCGGCTCGACCAGTTTTACTGAGTTAAGCTCCATAAAGCTGCAGTTTGATCTCACTATCTCATCTAGTAACGAGGCAGCATCAGATAAGAGTCAGTACCTCAGCACCTGAATGAACCCAGGATATTCAGCATAATCTCGCAACTCAACACGCATTTCAGACACACAGCTCACCTTTCAGGGATTCTAATAGTAAAGAGCAAGTGGTGTTGTGAACGATTAAAGCTAATCCCAGCAGACTGAGATCAGAGGTGGAGCGTTTAATCGAGTAACCACGAGCAGAACGTGACCCGTCTCGACCCACCTTTGATGTGCCCTTGTTGGAGAAGTAGAGTCCTGATCTTCTTAACACAAAGTAAAACTTCTTCCATGATTTCCTGCCATGCTCTTTGGCGTGGAGGAACCCGTGTATCTCCGGACAAGAGCTGGAGCTGAGAAAGGTCTGCAGGATAAAAATGTCAGATATGACACACTCAAACACTTCTCAGGCTTTGATCAATGAGGGATAAAAAAAGGTTAAAAAAAAATACATAAAAAAAAATAAATAAATGTGTACTAAATAAACTACAACCAAAACTAAAATAAATATAAATAAAGACTTAAAAAAAAAAGAAAAAATATTAATGACAAAATATACACAACAAAATGACAAAAACAAATAGAAAAATAAAAACAAAATCAAAATAATAATAAAAAGTGATACTAAAGCATTAATTAGAAATTATAATTAATAATAAATAGTCTTATTTTATTTAAAAAACTTCATAAAATGATACACAAATTATATATATAAAATTGTATCATACAAATTACAATAAAATAAAATATCCTGATGTATCGTGGTACTGCAATATGCAATATAAGTATAAGCAAGAACGTAAAAATATATAAAAATAAATAACAATAATAAACATATAATAAAATTGCCACAAAAAAAAAAAAAACTCTTAATGATCTTCATTTTCTTGAAGCCAATTTTTGTTTATTTATTTACCCGTTTTGTTTTTTGATTATAGAGTAAAAAAACCCCGGCCTAATTATATGACATATGGGTATGTATAGAGTAGTTTACTCAAATTTGTGTCTTGTTTATGTGCTATCTATCCTAGCTAGCAGAAGAAACAATGACTTTCTGTGTCTTTAATAATAATAGTAATATCCCAAGATGAAGATGCTCACCTGTATAAGTTGTGAGTGGTTCATGATTCCATTGGTTTCACTGGATATAGACACCATGTGCTCTGGAAAAAAATCCTGCAACGACCCACACACTCTATAAATACAATCTTCAACATTTTGAGGTTACTTTTATCATACTATTTTTTACCGTCTGTTTCTGGGCAATTTCACTTATTTGATACTTAATTAAGTATGTCATGTATTAGGGGCATTTTACAGATATACAATAAAAGAAACTAAAATCTGCTACTAGGATCTGTGACCTTTAAAATCACAGGAGTTAGTGATCTGTTCTTGATTATTTAGGCATTACCTTGAATTCTTAACCAGCACAATTAAAGAGCCCTATCGTGTGTCTCTGTTTCAATTGTTAATGACCTTGAATAGGTAACCCTGGATGTTTGGCTAAATCGCAGCAAATCAATTATGCATTAGCTGGGCTGCAGGTGTCCTGATACACACACACTTACAAGAGGCTTCTTGAAGAACTCGTATTTGGCATAATTCTTCCTGAAGTACAGACAGCAGTTTGAGTCCATTCCCCAGCCTGACTGAACCTCCATAACCGACTCATGGTCTTCTATGGTTCGCTCTGGAAATCACAAACAAGATTTAGTTTAGTTCAGTGCATGCTTATGAATTTATGGGCCATGCACTTGCACTAAAGCACAATTTGTGCATCAAAGAACATAAAGTAAAATGTGTAACCTATTTACTAACATAATGCAGTAAAAAGTGGATATTTAACAAGACAAAAAAATGTAACTGGGACTTTGTAACCTGAAAAGTGAATAAAAGATTAAGAATGGCAAAAGCAGGATGCATTAAACTGATCAAATGTAAACGTAAAGGCATTTATAATGTTGCAAAAGTATATTTGTTTGGATTTCTATTTCAAATCAATGCTGCTTTTATGAGCTTTCTATTCATCAAAGAATCCTGAAAAAGTCTCAGTTTCCACAAAAATACAAGCAGCACAATTATTTCCCACACTGGTAATAAGAAATGTTTCTTGAGCAGTAAATCAGCATATTAAAATGATTATAGGACTATGTGACGTTCATTCATTCATATAAAATTAAGTTTTGATCACAAGAATAAATTAGATTTTAAAGTACATTTTGAAAATGAGCTTTCATGCGCAGTGTGTCACACAGCTCTTAATGAATGAAAACATCCTGCAAAGTTTCAAATCTGACAGTGTGTAAAGTTCCTGAAAAGAAAGAGTCAACTGAATCATTGAAACCAGTCGTTTTTAAAACTAGTCTCAAGCCGTTTCATGTATACTTCAACGTAAAACATTAGCATATTACCCGCCCACTTGGCTTTTTGGCATTGGTCGAATGAAATTGCTAAATCATTCTTTGCCACTAAGTGCAGCTTTTGCAGTGTTAAAAGCTCATAAACACTGCTTTAAATGAAATCGATCAAACGCCGGAGGGGTTTGGAAAAATGAATTGTTGAGCGAATCATTTTGTGAGTTGTTGAACAAATTAGGTACAAATAAATGCAAATTATAATAAAATGAAAGTGTTTTGAGACCCTGCTTGTCATAACCCATAACAGGAAAAATCTCGTCAAACGGCTCACAACGCTTTCCAGCCAAAGACCTTTTTATGTCAATCCCTGTTTTAGGTGGATTAATGAGTTACTGGACTTCTTGGGTCTACCGGGTTTGAAAAAAAGAGACGATGTAGGTCATAATATAGATCATATACTATAGGTCATGCATGTAGATCGTGTTTTGACCATTTTGAATCTGATTGCTAATCAGTGATGGAGATCCCTTTACAGATGCAGAAATGTCTCTAGTTATGTCGTGGATAGATCAATAACCCGGCGATATGGATATGAATATGTATGTATTTGTAAATCTATATGTAAATAGAGCATGCTTGTATAAATAGGTACATATATAGTATTTAGCGAAATGTGGGTGTTTGTGTGTGTAAAGTAGGGTTGTAACGGTATGAGATTTTCACGGTATGATAATCGTCTCAGAAAATATCACGGTATACGGTATTAAACTATC
>JAUCMU010000036.1:5371380-5382268 GCA_032275025.1 Enteromius treurensis
GTCAATTATAACATATCAGCGAGGCAAAGCTGACGGCTATTTGCTAAAATGTGCTTTAAAGCGTTTGCTCAATAACTTCTGGTTAAAGCTGCAAGTGCACTCTAAATCGCCGCGGCGGCGGTGGCTGCGGTGGTAAAAAGGGCGTTTTGGTTGTCCACCATCTGTACTTAAAACAAGAAGATTTGTGTCATAGGAGATGTAGTGGAAACAAACAGCTAATGCCCTTTGAGGTCATCGTTGCAAAATACAACTTCTATATATGTAACTAAGTCCTTAGATGCACTAGAATGGTTTCTGTGTATCCCCACTGGAAGAGCACTTAAAGAAATTCACTTCATCTCAGTCTGCATCCAAAGTTTAAATACAGTTAGCTCAGATAAAACTACAATGAGTTATGGGAGAAGGATTTTTGGGAGGAAATAATCCATTTAGCTGACTGGAAAGCTACATGTGAGACACCCTCTAATTCTGCCAACAACTCACTTAGGAAATGCAGTTTAAAATTGTCCACCAGTTACATGTGACTCCAGCTCAAAGGTATAAGATAAATCCAAAAGTATCTAATCTCAGTTATAAATGTAAAGGATTGAAGGGAACCCTTATTCGCCATTTTTGGAATTGTATGAAAATCCAACAGTTCTAAAAGGGCGAATATAAGAACTTATATTCTGCTTAAGAATATTTAGACCAAAAGCATTCACCTTCTCCAAATTATATTGTGCTCACAAATGCATACTTGTGTGTTGGATAACAGATCAAACTCTGTCAGTTACTTAATATAAACACTATAAACACAGCTTAAGTTATTCTCTATGAATCCTTTTCTAGCCTTCAATTTAAATTTTCTCATTTATCTTAGCCTGGAAGAAACATGATTAATAAAATTGTGAACGCACAATTTAGTGTGGAAAGTTATTGTACTTTAGTTTTCATACTGTTTCTTGTTTTCATATGGATTAATTTATGTATGTATTTACTTATTTATAATTTGTTTGTTTGTTTAATTTCTTTTTTGAGTAATAACTTATGGTTATGTACATTTCATTTGCATATAATGGTCTTGTGAAATTTGCACAGCTTGTATTGATGTTTTAGATCTGTGAAAACGGTGCCAATGTCAAAACCTGCAATAAAGAAAAATTATTTGCTCAGCATAAGCCAAATGTAAGACTGACATCTAGAGGACATTGTGAGAAAAATCCCACAAGTTCCCATAATTTAACATTAATTAGAATATAGTGATGGGCTGGTGTCACAATGATTTCCAGTGACGCTTACTTAGCACCACCTGCTCTTTTAAAGAGCAACACCCCACACAAATAAATTAAGCACACTCAGAAATAGAGAAATAGGCATGGGGATCACTCTGATCATCTGTCTGTATCTGTCATTTAACTTTAGTTCAGCAGCTTCGATACTCAGATCAGGAACTTGTCAGCTACAGGGACACTTCAGGTTGAATGGAATGTACCAGGATGGTGATGTTATATTTGGAGGCCTGTTTGAGGTTGATTTTCTTGCAGTGTTCCCAGAACTGAGCTTCAGAACAGAGCCTGAACCACCATACTGTGAGCAGTGAGTTTGGAAAAAAGAACAGCTAAAGGAGAGAGATTTTAAACTATGGAAATATCAAACCTCAAAATATACTCTTCACAAAATATCTCATGTTCTTGAACTCAATGCTAATTGTTATTGTGAACATGCTAAAATTGTGTTTTATTCCTGATTGACTTTTTCTCATTTACATCCAACATTACATTAACTTTTGTTTCACTTTTTCTTAGATTTGACATGGAAAGCTTCCAGCAGGCACAGACCATGGCTTTCGCAATAGATGAGATCAATAAGAATCCAAATCTACTGCCTAACATCACTCTTGGTTACCATCTTTATGACAACTGTGTGATGTTAGGAATGGCATTCCGTGCTGCCATATCCTTAGCGAGTGGAACAGAGCAGTCCCTTTCCAACCTAAGCTGCACAGGCCCACCACCAGTGATTGGAATTGTGGGAGATTCAAGTTCAACTGTTTCCATTGCAATTTCAAGCATTCTTGGGCTGTTTCGAGTACCTATAGTAAGAAAAAAAATCTTATATATATATATATATATATATATATATACTGTATATTTTATGTATCTATTTATTTATGTATTTTTTGACTATCCCTTTTTTTTCTATGCCTCATGCTTTCCTCTTTCTCTCTTCATATACCCTTAATTAGGTTAGTCACTATGCCACCTGCGCCTGTTTGAGTGACAGGAAAAAGTACCCCTCTTTCTTCAGAACAATCCCCAGTGATGCCTTCCAGGTGCGGGCTATGGTTCAGATCTTAAAATATTTTGGATGGACCTGGGTTGGTCTCATCTACAGTGACGATGACTATGGCGTCTATGCTGCTCAGTCATTTCAGCAGGAAATGCAGTTGTTTGGAGGTTGTGTTGCTTTTTCTGAAATCCTGCCGCATGATAACAACCCCGTAGATATTCAGCATATAACAGCAGTGATTCAGGCCTCCACTGCTAGTGTGGTGGTTGTTTTTTCCACTCCATCCTTTTTGATACCTTTAATAGATGAGGTGGTGTTGCAAAACATGACAGGTAGGCAGTGGATTGCGAGTGAAGCTTGGGCCACATCTTTTGTACACCACACTCCACGTTTACTGCCTTTCCTGAAAGGCACAATAGGCATCGCTATCAGGCGTGGAGAAATCCAGGGTCTTCTTGATTTTCTTTTACGTATTCGCCCCAGCAATGATCCAAAAAATAATATGTTAAGGCTCTTTTGGGAGAACATGTTCAGATGCAGTTTTGAAGCTAGGGGTAAAGAGACAGAAGGAGATCAAGTGAAAAAGGTGTGTACAGGACAGGAGGATCTGATTATCACTGACACACCATACACTGATGATTCAGAGCTGAGGGCCTCTTACAATGTCTATAAGGCAGTTTATGCCCTGGCACATGCACTTCATGACTTAATGCAGTGTGAGGAGGGGAGAGGACCATTCAATGAGAATAGCTGTGCTGACATAACAAACCTGAAACCCTGGCAGGTAAGACCCACAGTTATAGTACAGATTGTCTCCATGCTTAGAAAAGAGTTGATGTGGAAAAGCAAAATATGTGATAGATTAATCAAAATTTCATGTAACCTCTGTCCTTTCAACAAAATGTACAGCTGGTTCACTATCTACAGAAAGTGAACTTCACTACAGGCTTTGGGGATCATGTTTCATTTGATAAGAATGGAGACGCTCTGGCCATCTATGATGTGCTGAACTGGCAGCTGAGCTCTGATGGATTGATAAGGGTTCAAACAGTTGGCGTAGTAAATGAAGAAGCGACAACAGGGATGGTGCTCAGATTGAATGATGATGCACTATATTGGAACTTTTATCCAAAAAAAGTAACTAGCATTGTTTTTTTAAATGTTATCCTTTTTGGAAAGTCAGTCTAAAAATAGTCTATAGCTATCAAAAGACAAATAAAAATAAATGAATGGAAAGGCCAAGCTTGTCATTATATAAAAGAGAAAATAGACAAACACACGACTAATAACAGATAATGTCTCTGTCAGCCCCCAAGGTCAGTATGCAGTGAGAGCTGCCCCCCAGGAACTAGGCGTGCCACAAGAAAAGGCTTTCCTATCTGCTGTTTTGACTGCCTGCCATGTGGAGATGGAGAGATTTCTAATACAACAGGTGAGGTTATTATTTTTGGCTAAAACAGAATGATGAGTGTTTTGCTCTTAAAAATTATTGCCGGCTCTTTTTTTTTGTTTGTTTCTTACTCATAGATGCCATTGAGTGCATAGTATGTCCAGATGAGTTTTGGTCAAATCCATATAAAGATCGGTGTGTCCCCAAAGAAGTAGAGTTTCTATCCTATGGGGATCCTCTTGGCATCTCTCTGACCACTGCTTCCCTGCTTGG
The DNA here is from genome assembly GCA_032275025.1 of Enteromius treurensis. NCBI lineage: Eukaryota > Metazoa > Chordata > Actinopteri > Cypriniformes > Cyprinidae > Enteromius > Enteromius treurensis. The sequence goes on from JAUCMU010000036.1 coordinate 5,375,312, forward strand.
TGCCTGCTTTTGTGCTCTTGTGATGATCGTCTTTGCTCTTCACCGTAACACTCCCATAGTACGTGCCAATAATTCAGAGCTCAGCTTCTTGCTGCTGTTGTCACTCAAACTGTGTTTTCTATGTGTACTGCTGTTCATTGGCCGGCCACAATTGTGGACGTGTCAGTTAAGACATGCTGTGTTCGGCATTAGCTTTGTCCTGTGCATCTCCAGCATCCTAGTTAAGACCATGGTTGTAATAGCCGTATTCAAGTCATCTCGACCAGAGGGTAAAGGAGCAATGAAATGGTTTGGAGCTGTTCAACAAAGATGCACAGTTCTGGTCCTAACAGCCATCCAGGTTGTGATATGTGCAGTCTGGCTATCAAATGCCTCTCCATCACCCCATAAAAACAACCAGTATACTCGCTCTAAAATAGTATATGAATGTGCTATAGGCTCGGTGGCTGGTTTTTCTATGCTGCTGGCATATATTGGACTGTTGGCAGCAGTAAGCTTCCTGTTAGCATTTCTGGCAAGAAATCTCCCAGACAATTTTAATGAAGCAAAGTTCATCACTTTTAGCATGTTGATCTTCTGTGCTGTGTGGATTGCATTTATTCCAGCATATGTGAGCTCTCCAGGGAAATATGCAGTGGCTGTGGAGATATTTGCCATTTTAGCTTCTAGTTTTGGATTACTTGTGGCCATATTTGCCCCAAAGTGCTACATCATCCTTTTACATCCAGAGAGAAACACTAAAAATGCTATAATGGGAAGAGAGACACAAAAGAAATAGTCTTGCATTGCAGTAATCAAAAAATGTAACATGTAAATCTTATAATCTGGGTTAGGTTTTTACCCACATTAACAAACTTTTTTTTTTGGTCATGCAGAATTTTGCTGAATTGTTTGCTTAATATGTTTATCAACTTAAAATGTTTGTCCAAAATGATTAAATTAAAAAATAAATAAATAAATAAACGAGAAGCAAACACTTGCCATAACAGCCTAAAAAGAGAGAAATCAAATAAAATTAATAAAAAATATTCTATTTGTACATATACTTTGAATACAAACGCATGCATACATATTTACTATTGCTGCTCTCCGGCAGTATGTGTGTATATATAATATACATATGCCGGAGAGCAGCAGTAGTTGATGGATGAGAGCTGATGGGCCTCTGCTGTGCTTCATCACGAAAGCTTATCATTTGCAGGGTTCTTAACAGTTTAAAGTAATAAAAAACAACAAAAATGTAACTAAATAAAAAAGTTTGTCTATAGCCGTGTTACGGTTTTGTGTAGGAAGGATCAAGGAGATCGCAGGGTTCACAAAATAATACTTATTTAATAGATCAAAAACACAGAGATTACACGACACCATACACATTCATTGACGGACCACAGCAAACTCAAAAGACAGGGGATTTATACACCAAGAACTGATGAGGAAAATGAGGGCAGCTGGTGAAACACAGGAGGCAGGGAATTAACCAATAATGACATAATGAAAGAGAGGGAGGGGCGGTGGGCACCAGACAAGACCCGCTGAAGAGGAGGAAGTCAGGGGCCATGACGAAGCCGATGGGTCCACGAGCCGAGGTGGAGGTCTGGCTTCGGAGGAGTCGGGAAGCATCCTGAGCCAGATGGTGCTGGAGGCTGGCAGTCCTGTGTGGCTCGCCCCGGCTGGATGGTGACTAGTGAGTCACCAGGACTGTCAGACGGCAGCAGGGCATGAGATTGATGTGGGTGGGCGTGCGGGGATGTGATTGTAGCCGACTCTGGAGGGCGCTCTTGTCGCGCAGTCGACTCTGGAGGGCGCACGGGGAGCGCATCAGTCTCTGGAGGGCGCACTGGATGCGCAGCCGACTCTGGAGGGTCGGGCCACGGCAGCAGGACCTCGTCTGCCATTGTTTCTGGTGGGTCGGGCCACGGCGGCAGGTCCTCCTCTGCCATTGGCTCTGGCAGTGGCAGCGTGGCAGGCAGCGTGGCAGGCTCTGGCAGTGGCAGCGGCAGCGTGGCTTCAGGCTGGCGCTCGGGTTCAGGCAGGCGCTCAGGAGGCGCGGGTTCAGGCAGGCGCTCGGGAAGCGCGGATTCTGGAGCGGACTCTGGGGTTTCCCGGACTGGAGCGGGCTCTGGAACTTGAAATGGTTTTAGATTGATTTCACTCACTTCTTCTATGGTCATCGAGGAACCGCCATGCCATAGGGCTTGATCCATCAGGCGGATGAGAGAGCCAGGATTGTCGGGGAAGGAGACCTGCTTGGCCAAACTTATATCCAGCCCCAGCCAATAAACTGAAGCGAAAAAAGAAGAAGAAGAAAAAAAACACTTAAATACGTAATTTAGAATAATAAATTGGATTTTTTCAAGGGACCAGATTTTTTACTACAGGAGGAGTTTAATAAAACATGTTCTCATTAATTATTAACAAAAGAACATTAGTGTACTAACTTTTTTGCACCTTATTGCTAAAGAAAGTGTTTTAAGCAAGGCCAATTTTTTGTCTATTCTCAAATTAACTGAGAACACACTTCATTTCCACCTGATAAAAAAAACATAAATATAGCCTGTGTAATTGCAGTTTGTCTACTTTGTATTTTTTATGTGTGTTTGCATCACACTTTATTACTTTTTATTGTTCTGTCCAGTAAAACACTGTTAGGCTTCTATTGATAATTAATCTGCTCCAAACCCCAGAAAACAGTTTGAGTTCTACTCTTACAGAAATGTTCACCTTAATTACAGCACTTAAATAGGGTGACCATACATGCCATTTTCCCCGGACACGTCCTGGCCAGGATTTCTATAAGGATATAGTTTTGGCTCTGTTTGCGCATGCGGACCGATCCCCGCACGCGCGTATGACATCAGTTCCTTATGTTTCCAAAACACTCTTGATGTACAAATCAAAGCAATATGCAAATCCTGACCAGGACGCGTCCAGGGAAAATGGCACGTATGGTCACCTTAAAGACTTAAAGTAAGTCTTGTAAACACATACAATCCTCAAACTGCAGTCTAGGATCTATTTAACCTTACCATGTGAGTACTATAGTACCTACTCACTTTTTACACGTATTTACGACTAACATGTCTGTTAATGCTTCTGAAATGTGTAACCTTTGTATGTTGTATTGTGTACAAATATACTTGTATGCAGTAATATAATAATATGTTCAATTAACCATATTATCTGTCCACATGAGAGATAAGCAGAACCTTCAGATATACTGTAACTGTACAGCCCTTACAATATCAGTAAGCTTCTAAATGTATTGTGCATGGCAGTACCATTAATTTTAAAAGTCTGATGGAAATTATCCAACAACAACACCAGATAGCCAATATGTCTTAGCTTTAACTAGAATCTTGATGGTTTTCACCTAAGTAAGTGAACCAGTGCCAATATTTTGATACTGTGGGTTTAGAGGAAGCCAATTGTGGTTGAGCTGGGATTCCAGGCTCATCGCCAGAAGTGGTGGCTTGGTTTGGTTGTAATTTATTACACTTTTCCTACATAGGGTGAGCCAGGACTTCCAGGGCTGCCTGGACTCCCTGGGATTAAGGTAAATGTTGTGTTTTCATAAACTTAAAACCACTGATCCCACCCATCCCCCATATCCAGCAGCCAATATCATGTCTAGAGACTCCAGAACAGTTGTTGAAGTGCGACTATATTGTGTTCATGTATCCTTCACATTAACCTGTTTGACGTGGCTTCATTTAGTTTTAAACAGAGTATGCCCATTTATCCTAGTGTTCTTATAAATACCCAGGCTTGTGTAAGGATATAAATTCACAACAGTCAAACATTACATGAGTGTGTCAAATCATACAGAACGCTCTTCCACTTGTACCACTTTCTATTCTGACATCTATATATTTTTAAGCATTGTTTTCTTGCCTTTTTAACTGAAAATTATAAAATATTAAAATTACAGATGTTGATGTTCCAATCTGGCGAAATATATTGTTTAAAGTTATGAGAGAGTGAGTTGAAAACCATTAGAGGGGGAGGCATGTGCTAATGCTTGTTGCTGTTTTGGTTTGTTAGCCTGTGTACTTTTGTAAGCTTACAACCTGCTGGCCTTGTAAAAATCCCTCCTATTTTATACAACCCTGGTTTCACTAGAGGCTGAAGGCTCTGAATGCTAACATTGTGCAAATGTGATGCTCTCGTGTTCTTTTTAAGGTTTCTGAAATTGAGACCCTTATATGTGCTCACAGTATTCATTGACTTAATGTTAGAATGGTTTTATTAATTAGCACTGAAAATATCAACACATTCTCACTTGCAAATTGTCACATACTGACTTTGGTCGGGCCCCCTTTGGCATTGCTTTTTTGTACAAGCTACCCTTTAGCATCACTTTTTGAGATTCAGGGTCCTCCATTGTTTTCAGTTGTTTGTCTCAATTTAATGGTTTGCATGCATTTGAAAAAAAAAAAAAAATTATAATAATAATTGTATATACACTTATGGTTTCACTGGCACACATAACCCCAACCTTACCCTAAACCTACCCACGTCTGAAAAATATAAAACACACAAATATAAATAAAAGAAAAACGGACCATAAACAAACAATATAAAAGCATTACAAACAAGTTGTGTTGCATTCCAAGTCTTCTGAAGCCATTCAATGTCTTTATTTGAGGTAACACATAAGGTTTTCATCGCTGAAAATGATCCCGCTCTGTTAACGCGCTCATAAGAGCCAATAGCATTTCGCAACTGAAAGGCTGAAGTAAGGCTTTTTCTGGCTGCATTTTTTGAATTTGGACATAGTATACAAGATGAGCTTTATGGCGGACGGAGATGATAATTGTATTATGACTTGTTTCCAATGAGCAAGTACAGTACAGTACGGTACGATTTGATTCAGGACAGAACACTCTGATCCAGCTTGCAATTCCATTCCCATCAGTACCCTTATTTGATAAACGTGGTGTATGCCAGAAAGTAGTGAGCAACAATAAAGCGCTACAATAAACACAACTCTGCCTCTTTTTTGTCAGTTTAAATGAACAATATTAGCCATTTTTAAAGTTCAAGTAAAAGTTTAAGAGGAGGAAATAAGATTGCAAGATTTGTATATTATTTTTAATAGTTTACAAATACATTTCCAGTTACATTTTTAAGGACTAAGGAGTCCTTTTTTTATGACCTTTATAATGGTATTTTTTACTTTATTAACAATTACAAACTTGATTAAATGCATGTCATCTTTTGTGCAAAAATGTTTATTTTATTATTAATAAATTCAATTAAAATAATAAGATTCAATCAAGAATAAGAATCTGTATGACACTGAATCATTGTCTTGATTAAGGAACAAAAACAAAGATTCATTCATAAACGAAACAGCGTTGTGTGGAAGACTATGCTCATCGGCTCAGCTGTGACTCTTGTTGACGAAATAGAACAAAACAGACAATGGTGTTCCTAAAATGTGAGTCACTTAATATTAACTTTTGTAGAAAAAAAAATGTATAAAACTCTTCTATAAATTACATTTCATAACATTTGCAAACTCTCTTAAACAGCTGTTCATTGTGATCTCCCAAACTTCCATTTTAATGAATTAAGCTCTCTCATCATCTCTACACTTTGCTTATTACCATGTATGAGGGGCGGATTTAGTGATTTTGGGGCCTCAGGCAAGTATAGGAAAGGGGTCCTATATTTGCACACATTTACTGTTATTTGCTGCGGCACAATGATACCACATAGTGTTTCTACATTTTTCATGTGCATATTATTATGAGATTCTTTCATTAACCTTAACATTTATTCATTTAGCAGACACTTTTATTCTTTCATGTTGCAGACCACGAAATAGCAATTGATTTACTGTTGAGACACAAGAACAGAAGTATAAAATTATTATTACTTATTATATTTAATGACACAGCCCTGTTTAGGCTACATATTTAATATACTGTATTCTGATGCAGTTAAATTCCCAATAAATCTGTTTTCACTGACACTGTTTCTGTTGTCATAAAACGTGATGAATATGAAATAGTGACTTTTAAAAAATACATAACCAGCTCTACCTTCCAAGATGTTAATTCGCACAAAAATGTTGATTTATAATCGAATCGGCCTCTGATAAAATCAAATAATATGACAATAGCTGTGCTTGCATATAAGTTTAGGCCCTGTTTACACTAGTCCGTTTTCGTTTTAAATGAAAATAATCCTGCTGTAAGAGCAGGAAGCACAGTGTTAGAGAAGCATTTCTATTTACAGTAATCTGCAGTATTTATGAAAAAAAAACAGCAATACGCTGCCAACCAACACACTGTTAAGTTGATGTGCAGAGAACTGGAATCACTTTCATAGTGTTTTGAATAGATAAAATATAGAAATCCCTTTAATTTCCAAATAAGCCTAACCAGTTGTAAATAAAACGCTGTCGCCTATCAAAATTCACTCCCCCCATTCCTAGCCACGAATGAGGATAAAATTCCCAGTACCTTTTGCATTGCTATATTGACACCAAGGGTTTCTTATTCAAAGCAATGGAGCACCCTGCACGTGGAAAATTACGCTAAAGGGGTACCCTGTGCATGATTTGTTGGAAGTGAGAACATGTTGAAAATATCAATGCTAGTACAAAGATACAGTCTTTTCGTTAACACTGGATATTGTGCAAGAGTAACATCACTCTTCTTGTATAGTACAATGAATGCTTTTACATCAGAATTCTGTATTAATGTTGGTCACCATACTAGCACCATCATCAAGGTGAGAGAATCTTTAATGACAAATATATACAAATATATGGACTGTTTTTTGTTTTTGTTTTTTTGTCTACGATATTCCACCTTTTTTAATTTGAGTTCTAGTAATTGACGGACAGTTACATTGCTGCAGTGTTGCTTCTGTATGCAGGGTGAACCTGGATTCTTTGGGCCTCAAGGTGAGCCTGGGCTTCCAGGCCTGCCAGGAACCAAGGTTTGT
>JAUCMU010000036.1:5389989-5427120 GCA_032275025.1 Enteromius treurensis
TTGTTTTTTTTATTTTTTTGGTTTCTGAAATAAGCTCGGAAGACATTTAAATGTCCATTATTTGTTTTTTGTTGTTTTTTTCTACCCCAGTTAAAGGACAATAACACACATTTCTACCCTGGCAGCAAAGTAAACACAAAAACAAAAGTAATGTATTGTCATTACACAAATAAATAATAAAGAAGTTGGAAGTTGACATCCTGACTATTTAGCACCGCCTTCTTTTAAAATGACACCCCACACAATCTTCATTATAAATTAATGAACTGAGGGCTGGGTGGATTAGAAAAAGCAAGAGATGTGGATCACACTGTATATTTCTCTAAGCCTGTCCTTTAATTGTATTTCTGTAGCTTCAGTCCAGACATCAGACAAATGTCAGCTCCAAGGGCGCTTTCAGTTGAACAGCATGTACCAGGAAGGAGACGTTATACTTGGAGGGCTGTTTATGGTTCATTTCTTCCCAATTTTTCCAGATCTGAACTTCAAAACAAAACCAGAACCACCATACTGCGAACAGTGACACCGGAGCCAGAGTAATTGTACACAGAAAAAAGAAGGAAAAATAATACTAATAAATATAAATATTCTCCTTTTCTACTTTTACCTCAGATATGCTCAAATTCTGCCTTGTTGAAAAAAAAAAACTTTATTAAAACCAATGTTTATGTCAACATTTATTTATTTTTTTCATAGATTTGATATGGAAAGCTTCCAGCAGGCACAGACCATGACATTTGCAATAAACAAGATCAATAAGAATCCAAATCTACTGCCTAACATCACTCTTGGTTACCATTTTTATGACAACTGTGTTAGACTAGGAATGGCATTCCGGGCTGCCATATCCTTAGTTAGTGGGACTGAGAAGTCCTTCTCTAACCTCAACTGCACTGGCCCTCCACCAGTGGTTGGTATTGTGGGGGATCCAAGTTCAACTATTTCCATTGCGATTTCCAGCATTCTGGGACTATTTCAAGTAGATGGAATGAAAAGAGTACAAATACACTGTATGCTAACTTTTACACTTTTCAGTTAATTTTAAGAATGTAGTAGACTTTCATTACATTAATTAAGAGTTGATTATAAGGCAGAGAGCTGAAACCATTAATTTGCATGCAAATTCAAGATTATTTACAATTCATAGATTTCACGTCTAAAACTGATTTCTGTGCAACATTTTATAAATGAGACACCAGAACCGCGGAATTATGTCTTATTAAATCTATCTAGAATAGATTTAGCATATTGATTGCCCTATTTATTTATTTATTTTTTGTAAATGATAATGTTTTTGCAAATAAACTAAAAAAATAAAAAAATGAAATAAATATATATATATATATATATATATATATATATATAGACATATGCTATTTACAAATCAGTCTTTTGTGGAATAAGTGATGGTTAATTAATAATATTAATACAATTGGACAATATCTTCAGGACAGATTTGAGAAGCACTTGCGCTAAATAAATAAGAAACAAACATGGTTATGACTCAGAACAGCTTTATTATAGGGAAACAGAATCACAAAACAGAAAAGAAGTTCTCACATGGATAATTATTATTTTCCCATAAGAAACCTTTTGGTGTTGTTGTCTGGCTTGAGTAAAATAATGTAACATTTTGGGACAAAGATACAAAACAGGAGTCCAAAACTAGAGGCCAGTATGGCAAATATTTCCACAGCTACACTGTACTTCCCCGGTGAGCTGACATAAGCTGGCACAAATGCAATCCACACAGCACAGAAGATCAGCATGCTGAAAGTAATGAATTTTGCCTCATTAAAGTTATCTGGAAGTTTACGAGCAAAGAAGGCTAGCAGGAAACAGACAACAGCCAGAAAGCCAATGTAGCCCAGAACACAGGTGAATCCCACAACTGACCCAACTGTGCACTCAATGATGACCTTTGACCCTTGGATTCCAAAGTTACGGTGTGGTGAAGGTGGACTGACAGAAAGCCAAATGGCACAGATAACCACCTGAACACTGGTAAAGACCAGAACACTTCCTCTCTGCTGACCTACTCCAAACCATTTAATAAGAGCTGAGGATCCAGGTCTAGTGGAATGAAACGCAACAAGAACCACAATTGTCTTGACCAGAATACAGGAGATGCACAAGACAAAACTGATCCCAAACGCAGCTTGCTGAATCCTACACGACCAGAGCGATGGCTGGCCTACAAACACCAGCGAGCACAAGAAGCAGAGTTTGAGAGACAGAAGGAGCATGAAGCTGAGCTCTGAGTTGTTGGCTTTAACTATCGGAGTGCTCTTATGGTACAGGAAAATCACAACCACTGTAGCTGTGATGATGATACCCGAAACAGCAACACTTATCAGCGTGATGCCCATTGTTTCTCTCACCGAGAGGAACTCAGTCTCACGGGGCACACATTCATTTCTGAAACTATTAGACCAGAACTCTTGGGGGCATCTATGACATTTTATTGAGCCTAGGGAAAAAATAAATAAATAAAAATAGCAACATTAAAGATTTATGGTATTTAATATCTTTATAAATTATTGTTAGAGAGTTATTGTTGAATGACCTGTAATGTTACTGATTTCCCCCTCCGTACAGGGCAGGCAGTCAAAACAGCACACTGCCAAACCCTTCTTAATGGCTTTACGTGTGCCAGGGGGACACTCAGAAGTACACACAGACACAGGCATCTGGAAACACATATTACATAAAATAATACACCTTTTTTATATTGTATTGATTTTTTTTGTAATTGTATTAGAGCTGTTAAATGATAATGGCATTCAAAATAAAAGTTTTTGCTTACATAATACATGCATGTGTGAGGTGTATGTTTATTGTGATATGCAAATACACAAGCATCTATATATTTGAGGATACAATATAAATTGATAATATGAATATAAACATGTAAATACATATAAATATTTCCAAAATATATGTGTGTGTGTGTGTGTGTGTGTGTGTGTGTGTGTGTGTATTTATATAGCCTATACCTGTACATAACAAATATACACAAAACACACACATATATTATGTAAACAAATTAATCATTAATAATCTTCTGACTGCACTAATTTATATTAGAAGCCCTTTTCACCTTCCCAAAATCTCCAGGCCATGAAATGGCCGACTCATTAATAATAAGCTGATTCCCATCCACTCGTCCAATGGAAAAATACTTAAGCGAACCATCAGGAGCTCTCTGCCAGTTCACCAGGTTATAGACAGGTGGGATGCTGCTGTTCAGGAAATAAAACTCCTCTCCTGACTGGGTGGTGAAATGAACTTTTCCAATTTTCTGTAAAAGCTGAACATGAGAGAACATTTAATATGTTTGGAGCAACCATATCATTGTTTTTTATTCATTTATTTCACAAAATGGGCAGTGTACATTAATCAACATTTCTTAAAAGTATGCTTAAATGATATTAAATGATAATAATGTGAATACATTTATTCAGATACTTAAGATTTTAAAACTAACATCAAATACTTTAACCGAAAAGTTGGTGGATAGAAAACAAACACTCAAATTGTGTTCATTTGAATATGCAAGGTTCTGAATTAATACATTTAAAATTAATAAAATTAACAACATCTTTGAGCTTTAACAGTGTTTTAACCTTACATAAGACATAATCTTTTTGTAGACATGATCTAAAAGAGGACATAATAAATTATTTAAAAAAGTTACACTGAAAAAAAAATGATTTTCTGTTGATTAAAATAAATAGTTTTCAATAAATATACAACACTCAGAAGTCCGTTGGATAGTTCATATGTTCATATTGTGTTATCCAATTACATTCATATTTATTTTAAATATGTCTTTTTATAAGTATATATATATATATATATATATATATATTAACATGAATATAAGTCACATGAGATGCATACCTGTTCTGGAGTGATGTTGTCTGGAGAGGAGCACTTTAGTCTTATTTCAGGATCAGAGATATTTTGCGGGGTGCACTTCAGCAAAGAATGAAGTGTGTGAGCAACAGCATATACTGCTAAATAAATATTATACGCTACTGTAAGATGAGAAGTATCAGTAAAAGGACTCTGATCCCCCTCCAGACTCTCTTTGCCACTGCATGGAGGAAGGGCTTTCTGAAGAGCCTTGGAAGTGCTACAGCCAAATGTATTTTCCCACAAGGTCCTCAAGAATTCATCATCAGGGTAGCGGGCAGGATGTAGCTGCCGGAGATGCACATCAAAACCAGGTATAGGCGCGCTCCTTAAAGCTACACCCAGTGTTCCCCTTGCGATGGTGTAGAGCTGGGGATTGCCTAAAAGATAGGTGCTGGTGCTCCAAACCTCGCTGGCTAGGAACAGCCTGTCTGTCACGTTCCTACGGATCAATTCCAAAAGAAAAGCCTCTACATCCATATACCAAGAAAACACTAGGATCACACGGGCAGAAGATGCTTGAACTGTTGCGGCGGCACGGGCTACATCTTTTTCTAACTGCTCTCTGTAGAGTGTTTGAAAAAAGGCCAAGCAGATTCCTGTGCCTTTGATTTCCTCTTCAAACGCCTGCACAGCCCCACGTCCGTAGTCATTATCGGCAACCACGGCTCCAACCCAGGTCCAGCCGAAGCGTTTGGCCATCTGTGCCATGGTGCGTGCCTGATAGGCATCACTGGGGATAGTGCGGAAAAAATTAGGGTACTTTCGCATGTCACTAAGACACGGGCAGCTGGCCAGGTAGCTGATCTAAAAGGATATTTCAAAGAAATTTCACAAGAGTATGCATTTAAATGTTATAATGCATGTTTATAAATAACCAAACATCAGTTCTAGCATTTCTGCTTTTCTTTAGTTGGGTAACATAACCTCACCACTGCGATCCGCAGGGGACTCAAGGTCCTAGACAGAACAATGCTTTGAGTAGAAGAAGAATCTCCAATGATGACCTTGGCGGGTCTAGTGGTGCCACAAGTTTTGTTTCCTCCACTGATCATTGACATAGCTGCCATCAGGCTGCGGGGGTAACGGGAACAGCTATCCATTATGTGATAACCCAGTCGGACCCCCGGCAACAGAGATGGGCTCTGGTTAATTTCTTCAACTGCAAATACAATTGCCTGAACCCAGCGCACAGAAATTTCCTGAAAACTGACAGCAGACAAACAATCTGGGGCGCTACAAAGCATAGCTTGAAGAAAACTCATATATTAATAAATATAATGGATAATATATATATATATATATATATATATATATATATAATAGAATTATAGACTATTATAATGGAATAATAGTCTTGTAAACATAATGTAGACACACGTAAAAAGTTTTTTAAAAAGTATGTTAAAGTATTTAAAATGATAAAGTACATTACACAAAAACTGCTAGTTAATGCATTTACCAGAATTGACTAACAATGAGTAATAACTTGCAATGCTTAATAATAATAATTATAATAGTTTAAAAAAGAAACAGACAAACATACCACTTTCAGTAGCACTTTATTTTAAAGTGTCCATAATACAAAATAATTAGTAAGTACTTAGTAGTAGCCATTGTACTTATAAAATGTACTTGCCATGTAACTCAATTATGGAACATCCTGTGCTTACAATTTGTAATTATGTAGATGTAATAAGCAGCTATACTGTTACACAGCTACTTATTTAACCAAAAGATTGTCACATATATTTACTTTATACAACATAATGATAAATGTAAGTACACAGATATAAGGTACTTAAAATAAAGGGTATAAAGAAGTGTAGTCTGTTACATACAGTACAGTATGTGTAACATTAGCTGCCTATTACATCTTTATAATTACAAAATGAAAGTACAGGCTGTTCCATAACTTAGTTATACGATAAGTACATTTTGTTTCACATAAGTAATGGCTACTGCTAAGTACTTGATTAGGTAATTACTCTGTATCATGACACCTTAAAATAAAGTGTCACCAAAACCTGTATAAAACATTATTCTATAAACACATCAGTGAACCAATGATGATAAATACATTGTGTTCATTCATGCACATTTGTATAAATAAATAAATATAAATTGACTGTATTATTACATTTTTATACATTTGTGAAAATCCTACAACTGCAGGGAAAATCCTGGAGAACAAATTCAGTACACATTTATAAAATATTACCGAACACAATAATACACAGACCCAATGTACTTGACAAGTAGAAAGAGAAATAGAATAAAAAAGGGCATATCACTTACCCTAAGCATGCTGCTAATTCAGTTTTTCTGGTGAAGCTCAGGTCAGGAGTTTCAGCAAGGTTATGCACATCAATGAGAGCACCAATAATCACATCACCATCCTGGTACAAACCATCATTGTCCAAGTTCTGTGAAGCATCCAAGTTCACACACCTTTCCTGCAAAGTCTCTTCTACCACAGAAAACCCCATCCCAGCTGTATACAGTAAAAGCACCAGCACAGAAAGTGGGAACAACAACAGGACTTGCACAGGCATTTACAAAGTTTGGGGTTATCAGCTCTTCCTGCTTCTTTGTGTGTAAAGGGCAAGAAGATATATTTATTTTGACCACAATCCCAAAAGAGCAGTAGAAAAACAAGGGCCGGAGAAAACAACATGGGGCCAAATTGCTCCTCCTCTGAGTTACAGAATTAAAGACAATTACACAATCATTTTTGATGAGTTCACGGTTAGATAGAGCTGCACAGGGACATTCAGTATTCTTGGAAGTGTGTGGCAGTGCGACACAGTTATCTTCAGACTTAAAAAAACAAAGTCCCATCTGTGAGAAAGCCTTATGTTTAAATACAAAATTTCTTTTTCCTGGCAAAACAGTACTGTCTTACATCACCATGAGGCTGTTTTTTTTGTTTTTGTTTGTTTGTTTGCTGTTACTCAGAGACTATCATAGAATACAGCAACTTTTTGCAGCCTTAAAGGAATGGACATTTGCAGCTAGGAGGTAAATGTATGTGAAGAGCAATACCAAAACAGGGGAATGAAAGAATATAGAATAAAAATTACATTTGTATATACCGTAATTAGGCAAGCAGATGACAGAAACCACACAAGAATATGTTTTTCCTCATAGCAAACATTTCATAATTTTATTGCATTGGTAGGAAAATGCTTACACTCATCTTGGATGAGCAACAATAAAAAGAACAGCAGACTAGTCGCCTTTAAGCACAGAGGAGTTGAAAAAAAGCTTTTTTTTGTCTCTTTAAAAAGAAAACTAATTATTAAGTCTAACAAATGTTATTTTTTGCTCTCTGTATCAAAGCAATTATAGAAAAATAAAACTTTAACCATACAGCTCAAGAATATGAAGAAGAGTTTAAAACGTCTTTAAATTCATGACTAATAGAAAGCAAGCAAGTCAGAGCAAGCAGGTAAATGTGCTGTATTGCATTCAATACAACAGAATCATTTTGTGCAAAATCAGAGCACAGCATCTACAGGTCTGTGCATAGTCATGCTGAAAATGTTCACGGTTCACATGCTAAAGAAAAATCATCACAGTAGTTAAAATTTAAATGAAAACCAATAGTGCTTTGACTGAGGATACATTTACCAACATATGTACAAACTACACAGACATACAAATAACATAATATGCAGGAAGACTGAATAAAAAGAGAAGCCCCATTATGACTTTGTTGTGTTTCGTTGTTGAAAAAAAAAAAACAACCACAAATAGCGGACAACAACAAAAACTTCTGCAAGAAATATCCGATTCAGTACTTTACTGTTATTATTATTTTTTGAACTTCGAGACAACACACATTTTGAACAATATCTTTTTTAAGCATGACAGGGACCACATGTATATAAAATAATTTGTTAAATACAGCAGGAATAGCACATGTAGGAGACCATGGCATATGTACACAGTTCTGGAAGTATCCTGCTACATGTAGTTGCAACTGTTAATAGGAAATACATGCACAGTCCAACCTGATCTCACAAAATTCTGCGTAATTACCACAGACTCAAAATTCTATGTTAGTGTCATGGAATTGGTGAAAATTCTGTGATGGGCTCATGAAAGAGATACCAATGTAAGTCAGTGACAGGCATCAGCTGTGATCCACGAACGGATAACCAGATTCATTGGTTATTTGAATTTCAATGATTCTGTGATACTAACACAGAATTTTGAGTTAAGAGTCTGTGGTCGTTACACGGAATTCTGTGAGATCAGGTTGGCACAGTCAGAAACAGCAAGTGAAGTGAAAGATCAAAGCCTCAGTAGGAAGAAGACCTCAGGTTCTGATGAGTTGGAGAAGTCAGGAGTGAGTACAGAATCATCCTTATAGTAGCGATCTCCGTAGCCATAGCGTAGAGAGGTGCAGGCTCCTTCAGGCAAGCCTCGGACCTCAGGACCCAGATGGTCCAGGTAACCAGCGATATAGGAGCCTGTAGAATGCCTGTTTGGTGGAGGATTTTGGGAGGAAACTGGCTTATTACGGAGTACTACTTCCATGTCACCCTCAACAGGCTGGTGTTTGAAAGCCTCCTGCTGTCTCTCACGTGCACGATTGGCTATGTGACGTACACGACTTTGACTGCGGGACGACAGTCGCCTTGACAGAAATGGCGGAAGGTCTTCAGGATCATCAGCAGAGCTCTGAGAAACCAGAGGGAGCACTGAAAGGGGTTTTGGGGTGGGTTGAGAACAAGAGGGGAGGGGGCGCATATAGTCTTCATTTTCCAATGTTACAAGTTTACGAAGCTGCTCAGTTAAGGGATCAGTGGACTTTGGACGACCAGACAACCCACATATCCGTCTTTGGTCTTTCATTGCAGGAGTGATGAAACTTCGGCTGATTGACTTGTATTTGCTCTGAAAATTACATGAAATGTCCTCAGAGGTCAGATCTCCCAGACTCTTGGACTTGGAGGAAGCTGGAGAGAGTCCATTGTACATCTGCGGAGGAGGTACAGGAAAGGCCTGATTGTGTGAAGATGGCTGGGAATAAGAGTCTTGCGGTTCAACTGAAATCATGTTATAGTTTGATACAGGTGAGGACAAAGAGCTTTTGTGAATATGCTCTGCTCTGCTGACCAAGCTGTTTTGAACTCTTGTCTCCTGGTGCCTTCCTTCTGTGGCATCTATGCTGTGGTCACCAAGTGTAAATGCCCAGGAATCATTATAACAGTTAAACTTCCTTGAGTGGGTCTTCTTAGTTAGGTAGGTGCTAGAGTTTAGACTTTGGTGTGGAGATTGGTAGTGTCTGTGAAAGGGTGATGTGTCTCTGGAGTATGAGTGAACAGGAGAGGGATTGTATGAGGGTTTGTGGAGATGGGTTGGCTCAAGTCTGTGTACATGATAGGGGGAGGTCTGCTTTAGGCTATGCACACTTTTGAAATCATGAAAAGGACTCAAAGGGGTCAGTGTGTTGTCTAAGGGATCCCCGTCTACATTGATCTCCACCTCCATCAGACTGCTGCTTGCAGAGTCTTGGCACAGCAAGAAGCGGTCTGAGGCCGTGCTATTGATTGAGGTTTCTCTGTATCCTCCAAATTCAACATTTCTGAAGGATCCAGTGGATTGGCCTTCACTGCTATATTTTTGCTTCAGATTTCCATGTGCAGACCATTCTAAAGGTGTCTTGTTAGGAGAGGATCCTTTGCTGACCACAGGAGAAGCAACTGAGTCATTGTGAAAGTTGGTTTGATAAAGGCTGTGTGTAAGTACAGGAGAAAGCACCTCCTCATCCAAGATGGTAAAGGCTGAAGGTTCAGTCGTTTCAGGACTAGAAGGTCTCTCGGTTAGCTCTGAGCTTGCGTACACAGGATTTTGGATAACTTTTAGTGGAGTGCTAGAAAGCTCATTGTTGAGACGTGATTGGTCAGATGGAGGAAGGTATTTTTTGGTGTTGGATGGAATTAGGGAGCTCTGCTCAGCAGTGAACTCAAATTGACCAATCAGAGCAGATATGGACCCACAGGTGTCATACTCATTCTCTAGTGAGACAGCGTCAATAAGGCGAGAGAGAGCACTGTCCTGGAGGGACACTTGACTCTTTTGGTCTGGCAGAGTCATTCTAGGAGGGTGTGATTTGGTGATGGTTCCTGAAGATGAGGAAGAAAAGGAAGTCGAGGAGTATGTGGCTGCCTTGGGTGTTAGAATGTTCTTTTTTTGGGCTTCCAACTGGCTTAATTCTCTATGACTCACTTCACTAAGTGAGGTACTGCCACTATTACGTTGATCTGTAGGACCTGACAAGTTGTCTGCTGGCCCTTTGGAAGAACATAATTTATCAGCTTCGTTCTGGGTGAGACCAACTCTTGAGTGTTCTTGGTGAGGGTAACCCAGACTTTCCCTACTGCCCTCAATGACCAGGTAAGTATCTTTGGGTTCAGTTTTACAGTCTTGAAAGTGATCAGCAGAAAGGGCACGGACATCAGGTTCTTTGAAGGCTGAAGTTTCAAAAAGGAGATCCACTGAGATAGATCTAGGTTTCTCACTGAGAAAGGAATCTGTGAAAGACATTTTACAGAAGGTGGTTGTCAGTAAAAATGAAAAATACCCTCACTAACCTTCAAACACCAAAATCCAACACACGTCACTCTAAACACAGGACAAATGGAATGTACCACGAAGTACGACTGTGAGTAGGAGGTTTGATAATGGCACTGTGTAGGTGCATGGGGAACATCCAGGTATTTGTTGAATATCCAAGATTTGTTGCTTTTTATTCTTTTTTTTTTTATATATATATATGAGTTATTATTTTTAATGAAACAAAACAAAAGTTGTTAAAAAACATTGGTGCAATGGCTTAAAACTGGAATGTTTTAGTTGAGTCAACCTGAGTATGGCTTGTGGATTACCTGCTGGGCTTTTCCTAGTCAGTTTTCTACTATAGAGAAGCACAACAGTAAAGACAGAACAAGACAAAGGCAAGTTAAGGTATTAAAGAAAGCCTCCATGTCTGAATACTTCAAAGGGACCAGTAGAGGAACTAAATATAATTCTTAAAGGTAGAGATGCACCGATTGACCGGCTAGTGATCGGAATCTGACAATATTTTCTATGATCGGCCCAGATCGGTGACCAGCCAGTCAGGCTGGCATCTGCCCCGATTTTGACTCGATTTTGTCGGCGATTCAAAATCATGCCGTGTGAAACGTGTTCTGACTGAAAATAACATCGGCGATTACTTACAGCCAATGAGAGAGGGCAGGAGGATGTTTGAGGAAGAGTTATGAAGGTATAGAAGATAAATATCCTCCTCCATAATCTTCTTTTCGTTGCAAATGAGTGCACATGCAATTTGTATGGCAAACTTCTTTTGCTTGCTATCTTTTTTAATAATAATCCCAGTCTCATGCAAGAACTCCGGTCTTACACACGTGACCTCGCGTTGTTTCCATGTTACTTCTCGCATTTGTTAGGCACTGAGACAAAGTTGTCTGCAATTCTTCCTATTGTAAAGTCATGCAGTGTGAAACCCCCTGTCGCCGATCCATCATGCAGCGTGAAAAGATCTGTGACACGACTACTTTGAAAATCGTGTAGTCTGAACTCGGCATAAAGCAAGTGTGCCGAGTCCAAGCCAAAGCTCGTCAGACACAGGTCAGCAGCCTGTACTATCCTTTATTAGCTGTTGACAATGCAGAAATGCAAGTTAAAGTAATAGTATTTAGTACTAGCATTGTAACCCCATTTTAAGAGAGTGCACTCTTTGTTATTAAAGTTATTGTTGTGAGACAGTCATGTAATTAATGTTTAAAAAATTCCATAATAATACTCACTGAGGAAAAGTAGATATTTGTTAGTAAGCTTAGTTATTGTTAGTAAGTTGTTAGTTATATAATTCTACATTTTCAAGGTGCAGAGCACTTTATTTTGTTGTTTATTTTGTTGTGACAAGATCTGTAATGTTTTTTATTTATTATAAAATAAATTTAAATGAATATCATATGCTTTCATTAGGGTTCTATAAAAAAAAATTGGAATTGGCAAAAAACTGAATCGGCAGGTCACACTTACTGAAAAATCGAAAATCGTAATTTGCAATCGGTGCATCTCTACTTAAAGGGATAGTTCACCCAAAATTCTTTTTACATTTTAAAAATATCCTTTCTATTTATTGCACAGGAATGAATGTCATAAACTGTTGGAACGAAAACAAGAATTAACATTTTTGGTGAACTATCCCTTTAAAAGCACTGTGAAACAATAGACATGTGACAGTGTTAAATAAAAAATGCAAGTATTAGTAGAATTGAAATTATAGAGAAATAGATAATAGCAGAAGCTAAGAAAAAAAAAATGTTCTTATAAAATCGCTATGTAATTCGGATTTAACTGTGCTAAGAATCAAATGTCAACATCCACTCTAATTATGCCTCATAGCTAGAGTAATAATATAAATTATTGCATAGTGTAACAGTTTAACAATGTCAAGAGAATTATTTAATGAACTGACCAATAACTGTGTCGGCACCAGGATCAGGGCCATCCCGATCTGGGGTGGACAGGTTGAGATTACTATGCAGGAGCTTATCCAGGGGCATGGATGCTGGGCGGTGTTGGAGGGCTTTTCTGTTTCCTGCTCTCTTCTCTACACAAGTGGTGTGAGGGTCCCCAGTACTGTGCTTTCTGTCACTTGTAGCTTCAGTCAGTGGCATCTTTATTTTTTTGCGGCCCTTAGCAGGGGCACTGGCAGTCCTCCGAAGGAGGTGGTCGGTTATGGATCGCTTACGAGGTGGAACTCCAGTATGTGTGTCCACTGAGGACTTGGAACTTTTATTAAATAAGCCTCTAAAGCCTCGCAGCTGACGACCCTGAGAGACAAAGAGAGATAGAGAGAATTCAGCATCTGATATTTATTTAAGCCATATAACCTTCTGGGACCAAGTAAAAAAAAAAAAAAAAAGAGAGAGAGAAAATTATTAATGTTTTTGTTTTGTCTTGTCTACAGATAACAAGAGAAATGTAACACATGATTAACTTTTTTCCCCCTTATAGCACAAAATGATATATTTCTTAAAATAAATATAATTATTTCATGTATGTTTACAAAGTTGATCCTATACAAACAATAAATATAAAAATAAATATTAGCATTCTATTTCAGTGAACTTAAGAGGAGGAAGAGGAAAGCATATTTTAATCTAAAACTCCAAGGATGTCTTCTATATAATCAACCATATTTACAAGTGATGTTAAAGAAATTAATCAAAACAAACAACCAAAAAAATGTGTGGCTGGGTCCCTGGTTAAACTGTTCTCATTGAAAAAAAACAACACATACATGCAATGTCATATATATTCATTTCAAACAGTGGACTCACAATCTCACAATGACAATCTTTCTAAAGACCACAGTTGTACAAACAGCTGTGTTACTGACTACATCCAACAGATGGCAGAATATTCATTTGAAACCATGATTCATTCAACCATCTTTTCAGCCTTTAAAATTCAACATTTTGAAACAAATCCAGCTTTAACACCAAGGACAGAACTGCACAAAGCAAAATTACTCAAAAAAACAAAAACAGGTGGACAAAATAAACTTTAAAAGGTGTGTTCATACAAACACACATTTACAACAGCTTAGGGTTCACTGAGTGAGAACAGGATGTCACATTGACGCTCATGCAGTATCATGCAGCACACTACATAGCCAGGGTACCTTATTAGCTCCTAGCAAGTGCATTATGGTATAGCTTGGGTTGAGGACTAAAGGACTCCACTGGAAAGTAAAAAAGTTGGAGGAACTTCAGTAAAATGCCAAAGGGGGATTTAATCAAGGTATTTTGATATCTGTTTTGAGATGGAAATAGGATATCACATGTGTTTGGTCATACTGCACTAGAAATGGACAGAAACGCTTGCGTAACAGATTGGCCATTCAACCATTCAGTCAAAGGTTTTTTTAATGAACCATCTCACTTACCCTTTTATAATCCGAAGAACCTTCTTTCATCACAAAGAGCCTTTTGTGAAACAGAAGGTTCTTCAAATGTTAAGGGTCCTTCATGGTACCACTTAGACAAAAAGTTTCTTCTATGGCATGGTGAAGCACCATTACTTTTAAGAGTGTAATGCACTTTGATTGAGTGAAAGTATTGCTGAAGTCCAATTAAAGATATACTTTGTACATCTGATTGTGGTAAAGTGGAACTACTGAAAGTATATTTCAGGTGCACTTTAAATATTTTACCTATAAAGACTGATATTATTTAAAGATTATACAATCCTCATCAAAAGTGACATTAAAACACATTTCAGAGTTATCTCTCAGTAAATATGTGGTCCCACTTAATATTAAGTGTGCCTAATACCTGTGTACTTACAAAGTAACTAGATGTGTATGTAGTATGTAACCACAGTGTAAGTACACATTGGTACATAATATCTACAGCTGTAATATTTCTCTAACTATACATGTGTATCATCCATCAGAAAGGTAAGTGTAAGTACAAATGTGTAACAGGACATTGGTAACAACAAGTTTTTTACTTCACTAAGTACTTGTGTAACATTTTATATATTATATAACTACATTTTATAACAACAATATGTATAAGAGTAATTGGAACAATATGATCCAGGGGGTGGAGATGGGTAGGTAAAATAAAGTGTTACATTTTGGACACCAACCACAATTCATAAGTAAAGCTTAACTGGCTGCTGCTGTGTAACAGAGTAATTACACGGTGAATACATAGGAATAGTTTACTTAATATTTTAATACTTCATTCTTAAGTGTAACAAAAAATTGCTGTTAGTCCTGTTACACATGTGTACTTTTAATACCAAAAAGTGTTGTTACCATTGTCCTGTTACACATTTGTACGTACACTTTCTATTCAGTGGGTTGTTATATGTGTTGTAGTTACAGAAATGTTACAGCTGCAGATACAATGTACCAATGTGTACTTACACTTTGGTTACATGCTATGTACACATGTAGGATGTATGTAAGAACACACGTATAAGGGACACTTAACATAAAGCGGAACGGTATTTTAAATAAATTACTTTTTATAAGGGTAGGAACTGATCTAAGTACTAAACAAATGAAAAAATAGAGAGTAGAATTTAAGTTGGTAACTTGTCCAGTGGAAATGGAAATTGATCATATTTGTCTGTGTAGTTATAAGCTCACCTTCCCATAGATGTCATGCACTGTGATATGGACAAAAATGGATGCCTCTGTCATTCCTTCCAAATAAACGTGTCTATATCCTGCAGGAGTGGGAAAGAGGAGGAATGATTGAAAATGGGATGAAAAAAGGGCATTTGTATTTGTGAGAACGTTCAGAAAGTGAATGCAACTGAAATAAATAAATAAATAAATAAGAAGACATGGTGTAATCAGTAGCTTTATCACAGAAGCATGTCTTCCATTGGTGAGAGTGTGTGATTGTCTGTGTGAGGGTAGAGAGGGTTCAGCAGCAGACGTGTCCTAAAGGCAGCACCTCAGGCCTCCATTACTTTAATGACATGCTTCACATGACACCACTTCGAGGCACAGGGACCTGCTGCTATCACACTTTACATGCTATTTACTAATGACCCAGAATTCTTTAGCTCTTCATCTCAGTTTAACTCGGTCTCATGGTCTTTTTTTGTCTCTTTAATCTAATTATATAAGTAGTTGATAATGTGACACTTAACATATATACTGTATATGTTTCTTAAACTGCAGACACACGTATGTCCCATGTTTATTACACCAGTTTTTTACATGATTATAAATAAATAAATCATAGAAAAATATTTCTTAATATGCATACAATTGAATGAGATAATATATACTAATTCATAAAGTACAACATTTATTAAACCATTAAAAATGAAACCATTATTTATGATTGTGATGATGATAAAAAAGTAAATGTCATTGCTATTTATATTGAACTACAATATTCACACAATGTAAAATACTATGTGATTTATATATTTATATATATTTAGTATATAAACTATACTTTTCATAAATATATACATGTATGTATTACATATACTAATATGTGTCCAAATACATCATTAATATACACAGTAAACATTAATATATTATGTAAACAAAATATGACTTAATTGTTTGACTGCCCTAAAAAAAAAAAAAAACAGTTCTGATAAATAGGTTGCATGTATATGAAAGATTAGGCTCCTCCCAAAACCCACATTTGGAACTTAATTTAATTTCATTTCATTTAAAGGTCCACAGGTCCAAAAGTACAGATAGTTGAAGAGACACCCACATAGAATTTCTCATACCTGGCATGAGACTGCTGAAAGCTACGGTTCTCTGGCCCACAAAGTCTCGTCCAATGGGATCATGATCCCAAACCAGAAAGCGTACTAGAGCCACCTCAGGCATGTGAAGTGTGAAAGACAGAGTCTCTTCCCACACAGGGTTAAATCCTGCATTAACAAAAAATTAACAAGGGTTAATGCCCCAAATAATTCTGTTCAAATAAGCTCAACAAATCCCTAGACACATGAGAACACAGCTGTACCATTATCATCCACAACCCTGGTTTGTTCTTTACAGCAGTCCACCGGAAGACCAATAATCTCCACTTCAACAAAGGGATCAATGATCTATGGATAAAATCCACAAACGTAATTTCAAATGTCAACATTTCAACTCTGAATCTGATTGGAAATGTACTCTTAGGCAGCACCTGCTTACCTCACCACGATCTCCCAGCATTGAATCAGGAGGTTTGGGCAGTTGCTGACCACTAATGATTTTTATCACCAACTGTTTCTTCGGATTTGCAGGAAGTGGATCATCATGCAGTGGGTTGAAGGAGCCTGGAACAGTTTTTCAGAGACCAACACAATACCTTGATTAACTATGGAATTACTTGACAGTTAAAGGGTTACTCCACCCCAAAATCAAAATGTTGTCATTAATCATGTCGTTCCAACCCCGTAAAACCTAAGGTCATCTTCAGAACAGAATTTAAGATATTTTGGATGAAAACTTGTAACTGTCCCATTGACTGCCAAGTAAATAACACTGTCAATCGTCCGAATTTTCCACCCGACACCTGTGGTTCAACCGCAATGTTATGAAGTGACAAGAATACTATTTGTACAAAAAGAAAATAAAAATACTGCCTTTACTGTCCAGCAATCAGCAGAGTAGCACCACAGTAGTGCCATTTTAGAGAATATCCCAAAAAGTATTCTTGACACGGTTCAACCACAGTTGGCAGATTGGCAGAACTCTTCTGATGATGTCGTTTGTACTTTTCTGGGCCTTGACAATGTTATGTACTTGGCAGTGAACGGGACAGTCACAAGCCTGCCTGTTTCCATCCAAACTATCTTAAATATGTCTCCAAAAATTAACAAAGCTTTTACGGGTTTGGAACGACATCGGGGTAAGTGATTAATAATAATCATTTTGTGGTGAAACAACCCTTTAGATGTTAAGTCATTCATACATGTAAATTGTTTAGTGACAGAGTGGTCTTATTTGTGATGTTTAATATTTGGAATTCATAAGTGTACCTTTACACATTGGGCCAGGTTTGAGCACATAGCCGCTGCCTCCATTCATCATGAACTTGGCTCTGTTCAGCTGCATCATACGGCCATCAGTCTGGTAGTTTAAAGCCACTGTGGGTAAAAAAAAATAAACAAACAAATAAAAACCTTCTGTTTTCCAAACCTTCATTACCTTACTTTTTAGTCCAATTTTCTTTCCTTCTTTTTCCAGCCTTCGTTTATTTATTAAGGATTTAGTTTTTCAACCACGTATTCATACAGGCATGTACTGTAAAGCTAAATAAACTGGATGGCTAACAAACTATGAGGTTTTATCACGGCCTGGTAAACAAATTATTCACTAAACAATCAGGGGCAGAACTCAGCTGCGGCTCCACAAGTTCCAATTTACTCTTGTTTATTGGACCCTTATGATGGCACACACACACACACACACACACACACATCTGCATTTTCTATGCTTCTGCATCCCCATTTGCTTCTTTTTCTGTCTTGGTCCTCGTTAATTTCTGATTTACTTTCTGTCTTCACCATCTTTCGTCTTGTCTATGTGATTAATCACAGGTTATTTTCTGTTGGCTGCCTCATTCACATTCAAAATACTTAAAATTGTATAAAAAAAATAAATGGTATAATGCAAAATGGAAACTGAATTATATCTGCTATGCTATTCTACAAACGATCAGAACAAACAGAGACAGACTAAATACAGAATAACTTTGGCAAGACGCCAAATCTCCAAGACACTTTAAGAAACCAAAAGTGGTTTGACTGCAAAGGGTGGTCACACTAATGATTTAATTTAGTTAATAGAAAATTGCAAAAATAGGCCAACCTGTCAATTTTTCTGCACAACCAAGACCCAGATGGTGTGCGCAGCAGGGAACATATGGCATTACAGAAAGAACTGCTAAAACACTGACAAAGTAGGGTCAGAGGGTCAACAATAGGTGCATTCGACAATTTAAACTTTATGGATAAAAATTTGGTAACATTATATCTTCTAACATTTTATTTTGATGGATCCACAAGATACAACATACTATCAGAAACTTTGCAAGTATATGTCAACTTATTCTACTAATCATAAACCTACCATAAAGTCTACTCTAAAAGTTATGCCTGGCTCACACTAAAGGATTTTTAGCCTGATTTAGCCCGATTTTCCCCTCCAGAGAATTGCCGCAAAAATCTTGTTGAGCACCTTGATCTGATGTAAGGCGTTCACCGATGGTACTTTGCACCTCCCGATCTGTTCACGCATAAATGGGGGCTGCCCCAATCATATCAAACATGTTTGATATTTAGGATTTAAATCGGGATGATGACGTCTACATGATTACGTCAGTACCTGTCAGCGACCGCAAAACAGCTGCTGTAAGTAACGGCTCCATTGGATAGTGGAGTTTTGTAGTAACACAACAGTGTGAATAATGTTTGGAAAACGTACTGTATCACAACTGTAGAAGAAAGATAAGCGCTGCAGTTAAATCACCTCAGGTTTTAACTTACCGGGTTAGTACAGAAAGCTGCTAGCATGCAAGCTAATGTTAACACCACTGAAATATCAATTACAATCTGCTGAGTGAATTCACATGAGGCGCTCCCTCTAATTTTAATAATATCTTGTAGTGTGTGATAAAATGCACATGCATTAATGAGTGTGTTGCAACCAGATTTTATAATTGGTTAGGATCTGGCCTAGCACAAATAGTAAAAATGTAGTTGCAAATTAATAAGAATTAGCTGACATGTACTGTAGGTACAGAGTTACTTATAGTTAGCAGAATGTCTAAAGTGAACAAAAGGGATTAAAATAAAGTAACCCAATATTTGTATCCATCATACCAGTTAGTGAGGTTACTAAAATCACCAAAACTAATGTAAAATTGGATTGGACAAGTTTATTTATGTATGGATTTATGTACATAACAGGATGCTTGTTGCTTGGACAAGTGTATCCACATTCATGCAAGGTATATAATATGAAATGTTTAGCACATTAATATTGTTATTTGTTTTTTGGAAGCATTTTGTGATATATTCTACAGTAATGACAGTTTGTCAGTATACAACGAGTAAGAATGAACATTCTCCTTGAAAACATGCATGAACATTATATATGTTATACATGTGAATTTTATGAGTGTTTGGATGTCTGTGTGTTGTTCCTCACCTAGTTGGCACCCCATATTCCAGTACGTCTGTGGGTTGAAGTTACTGGAGTCGATCCGGTAGGCAGAAGGATATATCCGAGAGAGCTGTCTTTGGTTGAAATTCAAGAAGCGCTCAGATCGATGGTGCACCAGGTGCTGAGCTCGTGTCTCACTAAATGACAAAACATTATAGGGCGATCCTGAGAAAGAAGGTGCAAGAAAGCTTGGATTAGGCGCATGCTCTTGAAACAGCTTTTACTGGAAAATGGAAATTGGTGGGTTGATCGTTCAAGGCATATGTCTATAGTGAAAGCTATTTTTTAAGCATCTCTATATAACAGGGATCAATAATCAGATATGCTAGAACAAGAAACCTTCTCACCCTCATCTAAACACTCCTGAGAGGCCACAGAGTTGGTGAAAACCACCAGATCTGATAGCTCTCTACTCAGCTTTATCGTTTTCCTTCTCCTTCCACCTCTGCAAAGAGACACAACAAAATATAGGCAGTTTGTGAAACGGCTGGCTATTAGATGTAATGACATGCTCCAGCTCAGATACACGGTACAAAGATAATAAGGAAAGGTGACTGAAGAAATAACTTATTTTACTAGAAAAGGACATCAAAGACCAGCACAACAGAGACACAACCTTTATGGATAAAAACAAACACAAATGTACTACAAAACCAACACAAAAACAACGTTCTTCAAAAATCATTTTATGAATCAGTATAGAATTAAAAATGTAATACACACTGTGATTTCTAACACTGCACAAAATGTACATTGTGTTGCATTTTTAGCACTGCAATCAAAGGAATAAATTGCATGTTAAAATATGTTCAAATAAAAAACAGTTATGTTAAGTTGTAATCATTTTACTGCACTTTGGTGAGCGTAACAAAACATAAAAAAAATTACCAACCCCAAACTACTTTCAAACATGTGACATACAGTACTATAAACAAATGAAAACGTACTTGTAACTGATTATTCAATGCATCTTCAAACACTTCAAATGCAGTTGTTTGAAATGCAAATATAAGCTGAAAACGCTAACAGCATCCTGTTTAATCAATCACCGCATCCTTAATGCACATGTCTAGACTAGGAAATCAGTGTGAAAATAAAGATAAGAAAAGCCCCTTGCAGAGTGATGGTTTCATTACAAATGACTTTCCTCATGTTGATAATGTAGCCCATTAAGCATACAAATGATGGCAAATTCTCATTATCGTAAAACACTTAACAATCTCTTCATGGCTGCCATATTATGAGGTGAATTTACAAAACAGTTGTACCACGTTTACGATAATTTCAATGCATTTTAATGTAAACCCTTTCAGCACAAACATCCCTTTAATGTAAATTAGGGTCATTATACAGTAGATCATAGTGAATTATTCACAAAGCTCAGGTCTATTTGCCAATTAAAGCGGGTGGTAAATAGAATTGTATGTGATTTTATGATATGTTTTTACACATTTTCTAGCAATCGTGGTAGCAATAGCTCTTTAAATAATTTATTCAAAAGTCTGAGTGGTGAAGGGATGCATTTTTTAACATTTCTGTGCTTGTCCCTCTTCAGAAAATGTTTCTAAAGCACCAAATCAGCATGTTAGAATTATTACTGAGAGATCATGTGACACTGAAGACTTGAGTATTTGCTGTTGAAAAAAAAAAACTGCTATTTTCTGTAAATCTAAAATTAAATGTAAAACACATTCTTATTATTTAAAAAACATAAAAAATAAATAAATAAATACAGTCACACCTGTTAAACTGTCCACCTGATGGCTCCTGCTGCCCGTCATCGTCTGTCTCAACACTCTGACATTTCAGTCTTGACTTGGAGTGCCTCTGTGGAAACACACACAAACGCACAGCAAGCTAAATAAGTACAAGGAGCGAATGTTTACTCCTTTGCTTTGGATGGGAGGTAATGAAATTCCTCCTACACACTACAGAGAGGAACAGAACAGCTCTGGCCCTGTTTTGAAGAGCACACTTAACATAACCACATAAGTGTGTGTGTGTAAGCAAGGTTTAATACTTGCCAGACGTGACTAGTGTCCAAATCGTGTAACTTTTATAGGGCCACGAGAAACTGTGTATAACAGCTAGGGTAATTACAGGCTTCAGGCTCATTACTAACAAAAGAAGAACTTTTGAGACCTCATAAACACACACGAGAAGACAAATGTCGGGAGTGGGAGGAAATATCACGCGCAAACGAAAAGCGTGCCTCCCTGCTTCCTGTAGGAATGACAGAGAAGACGGATGCGATCTGCAGGAGACGAGAAACCACAGCACAACTCTGACAACCCTGATAGCATTTTAATAAAAAAATCAATAAAGTTTAGACGGCCTGCTACAATAGTCAGCAATCAAACTTATGGGGATGCGACCGCAAGCTTTGTTTACTCGCTTCATTGATTTACTATTGAGGTGTTGAATTACACACCAACCAGATTCAATATACGGGATGGAGATTAATAATGCGTTTAGTCAGTTTTATGCAGTGGACGAAATATGAGAATGCCTGAGAGCTGTCATTATCCATGTATACAGTCAGATGTGATGTTGAGGGATAAATCTGATATCAAGCTAACAGGTATTTACTAAATATGCATACGCTTAAAATAAAACGACTCAAAAGTGTATTTGCCTGCTGGCACTGTTCTGAGAGCAGTAATGTCTATCAGATAACTGATTCAAACGACTCATGCACTTCTAGTGAAACAATAGTGATTATTCTTTAAAGAGCCCCTATTACGCCATTTTAAAGGTTGCTAATAGTCTCTTAAAACAGGTTTATGTGTATGAAAGGTCAAAAAACACTTTAGTTTTCTCCAAAAATAGATTTAATTTTACCCCATTTCTAAATGATTCGTAAACGACTCGTATAAAGCAGTTCGAAGACTCAGTTTCTCTAAACCCCTCCCTCCCGTGAGCCCTCACTGTGAATGGTCAGATGGCGCAGAAATTGTACTGTTTGGGGGCGGGGCAAGTTGTTCACGACGTAGAACGTGGGCGGGCATTATGCAAATATGTTACTTAGTTACGTGGATCTGTAACAGAAAAAGATTTAAATTTGCTGACGACTCGTTTAGGGCGAATGTGATCCAAAAATTCTTTGTCAATAATTTCATTTATCGTGCACTGTCGGCGTCACAACTTTGCAGATGGTTTATGTTCACATACAGCTACATGACACACTGCATGAACGATCATGTTTGAAAAGGCATATAGTAGGGGCACTTTAAGGATAAAGTAGTGAGAGTAAGTCAGCGCTTATGTTAGGTCCTTGAAAATAATTGCACACATTAGAACGTTCGTCAGCCAATCAGATTCAAGCATTCAGCGGCCCCGTGGTATAAGGATAAATTATATCACAAACAAAAAGTGCGTGTGACATCTAATGGGTCTCCATACATGAACACGAACTGCTTAACTTCTTCAATGGTTAATGTCTTAAAAAATAAAGAAAATGTGTATTCTAAGACTTCTTAAAGCAAAGTTTAATTCGCTTACTAAAAATTAAACAGTTTAGAGAATTTCAAAACAGGTTCAAAACAGACCCAAATTTCATTTCTGTAATCAAAGCTGTAGTTTCAGTCTTCAGAGTCACTCGATCCCACAGAAATCATTCTAATACGCCGATTTGCTTCGAATCATCACAACTGAAAACGCTTCAAATTTGTGCAAATCAAAGTCGCTGTAAGTCAATGTCAGCAGCCGTGAACAAAGAAAAACCTGGCGCTATCCCATAACGGTCGGGGAAAAGAGCAGGAGTTTGGCTGCTGGAACCAAATCCTTTTCAACAGGACAATGAAAGCTGTTGTTTATGCACGACAAAAGTCCTTGTGTGTGCGTCCGCATGCCTAAATGCATGTTCAGAGTGTGGGTGTTCTTCAAAATGTGAAAAAAACAAGAGTGTAACATTTCAAACAGTCTTCGACGCGGCGCTGGAAATGTCCCGGACTCCTACGCACGTGTGTAACTCGGATTATTTAATATGTGGTGAAGAAAACTCCCTGCTGCCACAGCAGAGTTTCTGGGTGGATTCAAAAGCTACGGGGATGTGTTTTACAGGAGAAAGTGAGGGGGATGTTTTACAGTACATGTTGATGCATGCATGTCATGCTGATCTAAACAGATTCCCTCAAGCGCATTACTCAAAATGACTCGTCACTGTCCGGCTCTTCTCAAATCAATCTGCACCCGATGATGACAGAGACAAACATCATGCCATCTTCTTCCCAAAAAAGCCCCTACTTTTCACTGGCATCATCTTGAGCGTGATTAACAGCTCACTGCTGTTTTATGTAAAGGGAAACTGTGAAGACATGTACAGGCCTGCAAGCCATTTTGTGGTTGTGTGCTGTGAATGAATCGCCTTCTGTGGCTTCCACAGCTCTGCCATGGCTAACAGAAGCACTTCTAAGGAAATGTGACGAACTCCTACACACCTGTGTATCTCAAACGAATCAACATGTCGTGAAGAAAACACAAGCTGGTGTTTGTCCATGTAAAGCTCACTGTCACGATGCCAGAGCGTTCTGGGAGGTTGCAAAATGGTAACAGTGACAAGTCACTGTATTTAAATTCAAAAACAAACATAGCAACACTGTGCGACTTCCCACTGGAAGATGTTATCGCTCAGAGTTTGCTTTCATCGTTCAGTTCTCTGTCACGCTCTATTTACCAATTGAGTTGATAAAGAGCAAAAAATGAACTATAGATATAAACAAAAACTCATAATAAAGCATTACTTTTTTCTTTTTCATTTTGTGTGTGTTTTTTTAATTTATATTACTATTTATTGTCCTGCATACATTTTTTGGTCCCACTGTATATTAAGTGGTCTTAACTACCACATACTTACATTTAAATTACTCATTTGGTACAGTATTTTAAAAAAAAATACCTGCATGCAATTGCATTTGTAGATTATTTCTGTAATTAAGTCTTTTGCCATCCAATTGGACAATGATAATATTTTTAATGTAAGCACACAAGAGTTAAGGATGATTAATATCAAGTGGGAGCCATTATTTACAGATAAAATAAAATGATCCTATCTATTATAATTTATTTGCAGGTCATGCTGCTATTAACCAACATTAGAGACCCGTGAACAACACGCACCTGTCTTAAACAGTGTAATTTTATTATTATTATTTCTATACTATTGTTTTATTTATATTTGAATTAACTTTTATTTATAATTTATGTTTTTTTTCTTTGTTTGTTTTTAAATATTACTGGGTTTACTTTCCATTTAAGTTTCAGTTATGTTTACCTGTATGTCACGGGGCCATTAACCAGCATCAGTGACTCATGAACAAGAGAATGTAATGTTAAACAGTGTAATATTTTGAATTGACTTTTTTTCATATGTTCCGTTTTACTTTTAGTTTTTGTTGTTATGCGCATTTGTCTTTTTTTTTATTTGTTAATTTATTTTTTCTTTAACATTGCTATTTATGTTTAATTTATTTTCTATTCCAGTTTCAGTTTTTATATCCGGTCAGTCATTTTAGTGCTTTATCTTATACTTTCTATGGCAACATTTCTAATTTTTATTTTGTTCATGTTTTTCCATCTAACATTTATATTTTATGTTATTTTCACCCAAAATGTTTGTAATTGTTTCGGTTAACTATAATAACCCTGTTGTTAAATTATTGCTATTGTATCTTAAAATCTCAGAAAGACGTCAACAAAAAATTTTTTCGGCTTACAAAAAGGTTTGGGAATCCCTGGGTTGCGGCAACGGCTGAAATAAAACGTTTCCTTGAGATGACTTTGGAAACGTCGCTATTGCAACTCCACAAGCAGTGCAGATATAAACAGGAAGTAGAGCTGATGAAAATAGCGACACTTTAAGGAAGTCCACAAGGCCTGAGGAGAGTCAAATGACTTGTGTTCTTTCTAAAGCAGACAGTGCTGGCGTGATTCATCTCTCCTCTGCGCTGAATAAAGTCAGACAAAGTGCACTGCGTTCGGTTTACCAGACATGCAAGAACCGACAGTGATAGACATCATTATCTACAGTAGAATAAGACCAAGCCATCGTAGGGTTCAGAAGACTTGGAACTGACTTCCTCTATGATGCCCATATATGCATGTTTGCCAACTTTAAAACATCTTTTTGTCAAGATGTTTGTCAACAGTCCCTCTTAATTTTTCGCGCCACCTATATCCGATCACATTTCCCTAAATGAGTGTGCATGCAGTCTAAAAGAGCATTATCAAAGCCTCAATATTATACCACATCACCACATTTATGCACGAGGTGAGCAACAGCATCGTGAGAAAGTGCTCAGTAGTCGTCTGGCCTTCTCACTGTAGGGTTCTACTCAGAAGCACTCTTCTAAGGGAAGGTGGAGGGGTGCAGCCCAGCGGACGTGTGTAATCTCAAATTGAAGGCTGCAAAGAAAACATCTGACGCACGGTTCCTCTTCCTTCCTCTCTTTCACCATGGAAACCCAACGAAAAAACACGCATTACAAATGCCCATTCCTGAGTCTCGAGGGGAATCTGAAGACATTGTGCCAGTCATCTAATGTGATATGGTGTATTTAATGCTAGTTTCAATTTATGTAACACACGGGTATGAGTGTCTTATGCCTTCTGCAAAAACAGAAATATGTTCAAATAACAAAACAATAAACCCAACAGTGAATAAATACTTCAATTAACCAACCAACAATTCTTGACAAGAAATACAAAAAATGTAAAATATTTAATAAATAAAAATTTTTGCATTTAAATATTATGTCTTCTAAATATTGTGTATAACAAATTAATTTATATTTATTATTACAAAAGAATTATATTTATTTTTTTATTCAAATCTTACAATTAAGTAATTGCAATTTGAGTAAATATTGTATACAATAAATTATTTTAATAATTAAAAATTTTATTAAATCTTGAAAATTAAATACTTCAATACTTTCAAACGCAATTTAAGCAAAACTTGTGTGCAAATAACTTTTTTACACAATATTTACCTATTTTTTATTTAAATATCAAAATGCATTTGCAAATAAAAATATTTACTATTACAAAAATATTGTATTGATTTTTTCTTTAAATATTTAAACCTTTTTAGTTTCACTAAATATTATAAACAGAATTTTTACACAATATTTACTTCTGTTTTCTTTAATTTAATTATCATTCATTCACTTAAAATATTAAATATTTGCCAAATATTTAGTACAATAAATTATCTTTACATTTACAGTATTTACCAAAAGTATTTTATTTATTTAAATGTTAAATAAGTATATATTTTATTTGCAATTTGAGTAAATATTGTCTGCAATTAAATATTTACTTATATTACAATGAAAAATATTTAAAAACAGAAAGTTTTTAATATTCAACTTAACAATTGCTTACATTATTTTGGCCTACACAGACAAACATCAACCATCCAAAACTGTTTTATCAACTAAAAAAAATAAATGAAATAAATCCCTTTTTCGGACCGAACCCACAAAAAAATCTCCTACCTTCTCCCAGCACCATGTCCTTTAGTTTCTCCACGGCCTCAGCGAAGCGGGCGACATCTCGCAGCAGCGTGGGAATGTCCTCTACCTCGATGACTGATGTCTCTACAGGCTCCAATCCATGTCCGTAGATGAGAGGGGCCCGTACATAGCCCTTATGGAAGCCCCACGTCCCTGAGGTCTGGAAGGGGAAACCGGCTGCACTGGCATGACGACTGAGTCCCGAGGGCCGCTTGAGGGTCCCGACAGGTGAACTGCACATTGCTATCTTGGAGTGGGGAGACGGTGTTCCTGGACAGGATAAGGGGCCCAGATCAGGAGGGGCCAGCATGCAGGAGCCATCGATAGTGTCGTTGGAAGAATGTTCCTGAAGGATGGACAACTGAAGTTTAACACAGGATGGAAAGAGAGAGATGAAGCGTGAATGACGGATGATTATAGAGATTAATATTATGAATAGGGTTAGTGATACGTGGGAAGTACTACTGTTATAAAGATGGAGGTGACTGAAACGGAGTCAGGTAGAATACATATTCTATTTTATGACGATCCCAAAGTATGGGAAATTAAAAAAAACCTAAATGAATCTGTATAATTTTCATTTGTAATTTATTATTATTATGTAAGTCGCTTTGAAAAAAAAGCATCTGCTAAACGACTAAATGTAAATTTCATCAAGATACTATTTTAGTTTTAACTAATATTTAGAATTTTTTTAATATAATTAATGCTATTTAATTTTAAATTAATTTTTAACTACATTATCTTTTGCTTTATTTCTGTGGTTATTATAAATAACAAGACTTATTTATTACTACAGGCATTATGCTATTAAAGTATTCATTAAACATTTTTATCAATTAATTGTAAAACAAATGCATGAAATGTGATTATATCGTATTATTATATGCACTTCTGCACAAAAGAAAAAAGCAGCTAAATCGTGCAGGTTTAAAGGTGACTAAATGACAGAATTCTCTCTCTTTTTCTAATATTAAGGTGACAGTTCACCCAGATATTATCATTCTGTCAATTTACTCACCCTCATGTGCTTCCAAACTTGTATGACCTTCTTTCTTTTGTGTAATATAAAATAATATGTGAATGAAGGTAAGTAACACTGGACCCAATATATCCGAAGCCTGTGAAGTTTTGGGCTGACAGTCCAATTTTAAATGTTTAGGTTTCTCGAGTTCTATATAGATCCAAGAAAGAAATGACATGCTCTTCAGATCAGTGTATTACTAGTTCACAGTAAAAGTGAAGCCCTTCTAGGTTCACTTCTACTCTATACTTGTTTCCTTCTGGAACTGTACAACTTTGCTGCTTGTTCTGATATGACAAGCATGACTTCCTCTCAGTTTATTTCTGGTACTGTTTGCGAAACAAAGAGCAAGACGTGCACTTAAGTGTTCTTCAGCAGACATTGTTCACCAGTGACAGTTTTACAGTAATTCTGATCGACAACATGCACCATTAAACAAGGCTCATGAAACAACTCGCTCTTCTGAACCGATTCTTTTAAATGATTCATTCGAACCGCAATGTGTTCGCAGTCTAATCGCCCA
The DNA here is from genome assembly GCA_032275025.1 of Enteromius treurensis. Taxonomy (NCBI): domain Eukaryota; kingdom Metazoa; phylum Chordata; class Actinopteri; order Cypriniformes; family Cyprinidae; genus Enteromius; species Enteromius treurensis. Next base: position 5,418,711 of record JAUCMU010000036.1, read on the forward strand.
CTGAAGTGAATCGTCCGAACAAACCACTTCGTTACAAATGAATCGCACCCCCCAAACATCCCCAATTCTATACAAAACAGAGTACATCTAAGTTACCCTTCTTAAACATAATAATGTTGCGCACTAACGTAACGTAACTTGGGGAAATCAACAAGATGAATGAGAACTCATCCGACAAAGCAAATATTAAACATGTGCAGTTTAAACATGTTTTTAAACACTTTTAACAGCGGTAGAAGCAACCTAGCGTTATCACTTAACTGAACTCGGATTTTTAATTTCCCTCAGTGCCGTTGGTCTCTTACCGAAGGGTTTTGCGCAGAGTTGCTCTTTTTGGAGGCTGAGGGCGTTTTATTCGTCGGCTCCTTCTTTTTTCGAGAGAACATGTTCACGCCGTTTGCTCTGCTTCACTGAAATCGCACTAAAACTTTAGAAATGAACCGAATAGTTGTGAAAATGTCTACACAGGCGACTGACAGTTACTTCCCCATCATGATAGTTCATTCCTCGAGCCCGCGCGTGCCTTCTCTTCCTGCTGTGGCGCGCGCCCGTCTCGAGGACGCACAGGTTTCTTCAGTACAACACTTCGTGTCAAGGTCAAGCACTTTAATGGAAAAAAAGTTAATTATTTTGGGGACGCAATATATTGAGGTTGGTTTCGCGGACCTTTATTTGCCATGTGACCAGTATTGGGGAGGAACTAGTTCGATTTAACGGAATTAGCCTATGCAATTTAGTCTAATTACAAAATATATGTAATTGTAATTAGTTACAGTTACTGGAAAAATCTGTAATTAGAGCGAGACACTGTAAAAAACAAACAAACAGTTATTGCATTACACTGATAACTGCAAACATTTTTATTTGTTTGTTTTCTGAAGTATTCTAAAATATAAGTTTGCATATGCGCTAATTTGCATAAAATTCTAGTACAAAATTCTGAAGTTTTAAAATTATTGGTTGATTTTTTTTGAGACATGGACTCCAAAAGCGGTCATAATTAGCACAGTGGTATTTGTAGCAACACATAGTATGTGTCAAAATTATAGATTTTTTTAATGGCGAAAACCATTAGGATATTAAGTAAGATCATGCGATTAGAAAGACTGTAAATAAAGTCTTTTCAAACTTAATTTTTTAATTTAACATGAACTTCATTTTGACAACTTTAAAGGGGATTTTCTCAATATTTAGATTAATTTATTCTTAATTTATGAAATGAAATGGTTTTGTGGTCCAGGGTCACATGTTAGAGTCAAATGTTTTTACATCAAAATGTTTTGCATCACATTTTTGTCTCTTCATAATTTGGGGTTGCAAGCAAATGTATGAATAATTACCTCTCTAAAAACAATCAGGGGCCAGGAATAACAATAAAGTCTGGTGCATGTACAGTAAGTGCTGCTAAAGTGGAGATTTATGCCTGCAGTGTCTGCCCTTATTATTTTTGAGACACTATGGTGAGTTTAGTTTTGCAGAACTCAGATCGTCATGCGAGACGTCTAGCCAAGATTTTTTATTCATTTAAATAAAACTTTAAAACAAAAATGTGCATAAATCCAATTAATAACACATAATTGAAAACGTGTGCATGTAACTATGTAAACAGATTTAGATGGAATGAGATCTGCTCTAGAAATAAAACTGACGGACATTTTGAACAAACTCTTAAAATTTTATTGTTTGTTAAAAATTATATTGCAGTACAATATATTCCTTCTGTTAAATGTAGAAAACGTTCAGAATGAGTCAAAAGGCACATTTGTTTACACTATTTACAGATCCATCTAAACTCATAAATATTGGGATAAAACAAAGAAGCCCAAAGTAAAAGTGCTGAACAGAATTCTAACTGGAAACATTAATAATATAACAATAATAATATCAACAACAGCAACAACAACAATACATACAATCAGTAGCAGTTTTCATAAATGTTTCGTTTTTATTATTAAAGTGTTCATTTGTGATTTCTTTGTACTTTCCGTAAATTCTGGCAAGTTGTCAGGACAAAAGGAGCAGGAACTATCTGAATGGTTTTTACACACAAAACAATTCGGGAGCCAATCACAGCCTCATGGGAACCGGAAACGGTCTTGTTCGTTACCAGTCCAGTTTCCAAAAACTGCTTGCATAAAAACGACCAAAGGAAAAAAAAAAGCAATATCAAAAGCAGAGGACTTGTAGTAATACTCGAGCGATATTCCTAAATTCTCGCGTTCTCTCGTATACTTCAAGTGTAGAATACGGCAGCCAGGCGTGTAGAATACAGTAGTCAGTATCACGCGTCTCTATCTGCGACGGCGCATCCTTTCCCTCGACTTTTCCTGAGATTAAGCACGACCGTACAGAGCCTGCAGAAACGGCACAGAAAACTTTGGTGCGATGGGAATCTAGACGGCCGACCCTAAACAGAAAAACTGAAATTTGGAGTGAACTGAAGGAACGTGAGTAACATGCAGATGCCAGACAGCAGCGCAGGGCAGTGCAGGTTTTATTTGGTGGCAGGTCGCAGGCTTTTATTCTGTGTTTTGGGAGCAGGAGAAATCAATTAAACCCTGACAAGGCATTGGAAAAGTGTTTCAACTTCTACATGTGATTATAACAAAGTCTACCTCTACAAATAATGTCCCTTGTATATAAATAGCAACAATAATAATAATAGTATTAATAACAATAATAATACGAATAGCAATAGCAAAGACGCCAATACATTTGCTTCCATTCCAACTACACAAGAGTACAAGACCAAAAAAGGGGAAAAAACCAAAAACAAAACATTGACCTCATACATACAAACAAACAAACAAACCAATCCGTTTCGTTCTCTTAACAAATATAATATTCTTCAAACACAATTCAAAAATATCACTTCTGAACAGATACAAAGAGAATCGCGAGTTGTTCGTGGGGCAGTATTTGATTTGAATAATAATGGTTTGGTTTTTATTGCTATGCTCACGCTCCAGGTGAGGTCCAGCGGTTCAGCGCTCGTTCACGACTACGTCTGCTAATAAATAATTTGGTTATTGATTCCCAAAGCTCACAACGATCTATTGTATTTAATAAAATAACCTTTCGTTTGGACAGTGATGAGTCTATACGATACCTGAGAAAGTATTCTGCAGAAAGCGGTCTGCTCTCGAGCGGCGGCGCTTTATATCATGAACCAATCTGTCTCTGTGTTCGGATTATTGAAATAAAAAAAATTAAATAAAAGAATATGAGAAATTCACAGGGTTATGGGGTCAAACAGCAGTTTCAGAATCATGCGATCGGGTCCGAATGAGGAGACCAACGCGGGCGGAAATAAATAATATAGCACTACTCTGTCTAGAAATATATATGTATGTATATATATATATACGCACACAAGACTGCATCTGAAGGAGATAAAGGCACTGATTTAACAGAAGGCATTCATTCGAAAAGATAAACTCCCTAGGACAGGAAACAGTATACACCAATATCTTAATATAAATAAACATCTCTTTTACCTCAACGTCTGCCGTGATGAAATGGTGGGTGGAAAAGCCCTATTGCTTCAAATAAGGCGAACAAAAATCAAACTGGTTTCAAGTGCCCACGTACTTATAACATCGTCTTCACGGATCGCCGACAAACCGAACGCAACTCTTAGCTTATGGACTGAGAATGACTTGGGAAAGAACTAGTGCTGTCAAACGATTACGGTCGCATGCAAAGTAAAAGTTTATGTTGATATATTTATTAATGTGTGCGTGCATTTATTATGCATGTATACATTTAAGAAAATATGCTATGTAAATTTGAATGGATATATTTCAAACAACCTGCATTAAAGTGTGCGAGATGTGAATTTGAATAGTATTTGTTTCCAGAGGCGAGGTATATTATGCCACACTTCATCTGTCTGTGAATAAATGTAGCGAAGTGAAGAAAACCTAAAGGGTTTTACTCAAATTAATTACTCTTAAACACAAATGAAGATATTTTTGATGAAATCAAAGGGCCATACGACCCTCCGCAGACAGCAAAGAAAATGATCCAGATCCAGAAACGTAGTAAAAACAGTTCTACTGCCATTTTAGAGAGTATCACAATGCATACGCACACTTTCCCGAAAGCGTAAACAACTGCAATTTAAACTCATTGCGCATGCATTGCCCCCCCCCCAAACGTAAACAAGGCTGATTACGCAAAATTCGTTACAAGTGTGCATATGCGTTGTGATACTCACAGGCAAACGTAGTAAGTCAGGGTTGAGTAAATCATGATTTTTAACATTTTCTTTGCACAAAAAAAGTTATCTCGCCTTGTCACAAAACTGAAGTCAGTCACATCCTGTTTTATCAATGTATTTACCTTGTTTCTGGATCTGGAATCATTTTGAGTTGTATTGCTGTCTGCAGAGGTTCAGATGATGATATCGTTAAATGCATGTAAATATTTTCTAAATATATGCTGCGTGTGTCTGTCATGGCACAGTACACACACATATAGTGTGTAAACAAAAACTTTCATTTTGGACGCGATTGATCGTTTGGCAACACTAGAAAGAAGTCACTGACTGTGCGTGTTTGAGCCTCTAGGTGGCGTCCCAGTCTGATTTGAACTGGATGACGGACTGGCGGTGATCCGAGGGTGCTCCGAGGATCATGTGATCCAGCGTCTCCAGGGGATCCATACTGCTGTGGCCGTTTGGTAACAGATGTGTCTGTTCGGAGGAAGAGGATGGCGGCGTGAAGTGTGAGGAGGAGGAGCTAGAGTCAGAGAGGGAGGAGTTTGTAGGCGCTGATGCGAATAAAGAGGACGAGTAAGGAGGAGGGGGTGGAGTCGAGGAGGGCAGGGCTTGAGAGGTGAACGGGTACTGAAGTTGCGAATCGGGGGAGGGGTAACCGAAGTCCAAGTCGTCGAAACCGAACTCGTCGCTCGTTCTTTCTGTAGCAGGCTGAGTGGCATGCGGCTGCACGGCTTGGGGTTGCGACGGCAGGGATTGCGACTGCAGAGGTTGCGACCTCACGTGTGGTTTCGATAGCAAGTGTGCGTTTGACGTGTGCGTCATGTGTTGACCGTTTGGGTGCTGCGGAACGCACGAAGATTGTGCTGGTGCACCGTTTTGCTGACGCATTTGCATGAAAAGCTGCAGCATTAGCGACCTGTCTGTGGCTCGCTGCATCTGCGATAAAATCGCTCGCGAGCCGCTCTGTTGTTGCTGCTGCTGCTGCGTTAGCACCCCAAACGAAGAGTGATTCTGCTTTAGTGTGTGAACGTGTTGTTGCGAAACGTTCAGAGCGGCATGCGACGACGATGACGACATGCGCATGTTCGGAGTTAGTGCAACCTGTCTGTGTTTCTGCTGCTCCTGGGAAATCAAATCTTCCAGGTCGAAAGTCTCGGGGACAGTCGGGCATGGCCGTCCTCTTCCGCTTAGCATGCCTCTGTTTAACGATACACCATTTAGGTCGGGCGTTTTGACGTCCGGCGACGGGCAGGGGCTGATGGTCAGATCTAGAACTTCGCTGATGGCTTCGCTCTTTGGCTTGGCCATCGGTGGCAGAAGGGATCGCGGGTAGTGAAGGTGGTTCTGAAGCGAGGGGGGAGGGTTTGCGATGAGCTTGCGGGCGTTGATCATCTTGGCCAGCATCTCTTGGCGCAGGCGCTGGTCGTTTGCGAACTGCTCTCTCTCCCGTCGCGCTTTCTTCACCTCCTCGTCCATTCGAGAGAGCTCAGTGCGCACACGGGGCACACAGTTCTCTGGGATTTTTATACCTGAGAAACACACAAGATTGTTATTTTTATTTTGAGGAGAGAAAACCAGACCAAATTATTCAGACACCAGATATAGTATTGGATTCATTTATTTCACTTGTAGGGTGCAGGACACAACAGTTCATTTATGTAAGTGACTGCTATTCAACCGAATTCATTGCATACCTTTCTATTATAGTTATCTGACATTATCAAGATGATTTTGTCCTATTTTATTACCATTTCCGAATCTATAGCAAATAAACTGTGACAATGTGAGAAACACTGAAGGCGTCTTAAAATGAGCACTTTTTCATAATGTAGACAAAGTGCATGCAAATGGTTACCAAGACGTATCAATTTACGAAAAAAGCTCAGATTGGAGGATTTCAAATCAAATATGAAGCTTGTGAAGACTTGTTACCAATGTAAGCCAAATTATAATATAATGTTTTCAGGATAAGTCACCAGTTCATTTTTGAAATAAGAAATGCAGGTGTATTAATATTGCAGGTGATTATGTACAATTGATCAGGCAGCCCTATTCATTGCAATAATTATTTTACTAGGAAACATAACATCAACTCACCAACTTGCTTGCTGTTCTGTTTGGTTTTGAGCCGTACGATCTGCAGGATGCTGGAGTTGGTGATGTCGGAGACGATGTCAGACACTCGTTTCCAGACCCTCAGCAGCGCTCCGCACAGCATGTGATACTGCCTGAGACGCATCCCCAGAAAACACTCCTGGCCCTGCTCGATCAGCTTACACTTGCCCTTCCTAACACAAACACACAACACTGCTCAAGCTGCACTTACATTTAACATTGCTATATGAAATCTAATCATTACATTGGGTGTCAATCTGAGAGACATTTTTCTGATGGACTGCCAAAAAATAAAAAAAATTGCAAATGTAAGTTTTGTGTTGGGTTTGGGTTTATTAAACTCAAACTTGTAGCACCAAGATCTACAACGGATGAGACACTCAATAATCAACTTTAAATATTACAAAATATGAAAGATAAAAACATTATATAGAAATGTTTGACAAAATGAACCAAAAAACTTTAAGTTGCAGTTCTAATAAAGTTATTTAAAAACTTAATAAATTACAAATACCAAAACGTGGATATACATTAAAGCTAAATATATATACATATATGTAAAAAGGACAAAAGCGCACAAACTAAATTATTAAAATAAAAAGAACTGATTTTTTTTTTTTAATCCAGAACTACTGAAACAAGTTATATGAAATAAAAATACTGTAATAAAATGATATAAAAAAAACTAACCTAAAACTACTACATTACACACTTACTAAAACTTAAAAAACTATAAATTAAAGCTAAATATAAACAAAACAACTAACAAGGAGGATAAAAATTTTAAAAATGTAATTTGCAAATCAATTCTAATTCAAAACATTATAAAAAAATAAATAATACTAAAACACACCATTTTGCATTACAATACGAATCAATTTGATGACATCATCCATGAGAAAGCAACTGTTTGAAAGGCAAACAGGGCTGGTTCATTTTCTGCCTCTGTCAGAATAACTTTAGACCTTTATTTCATCATCATTATCACCCGAGAAATCTTGGCTAACATTAGCTGATGTTAAATGTCACCTCCTCTGTGTTACACCTGTCAAACCAAAGTCATTCTACAAATGCATGTCCTCATTTGTTACATAAAAATGTGCGCACACACACAAAGTCACTCACCAGTTAGCATGTGTGCAGTTTGTGAAAGAAAAGTCAAACTGAGTCTTCCAGAAATCCTTGGCTTCATCAGGTGTCACCTTCAGAGCGAGAAGAAAAACACTTGTACAACATGTTTTCACCACAGCTTTCCACTGGATGTCACTGTGCTCTGATTTAACATTATATTCATGCGGGTGAGAAGTAAGGTCGGGTTTAAAGGATAGACAGTGTCTGATGGCTTTTGCATGTTGTACCTTGTAGTATCTCAGGAGCAGGTTGTCCAGGTTCTCAGGATGGGCCTGTTTACCGATGTTGGGTTTATACAGGATGAGATTGCGACCCCGACCCTGTTCGGCAAGCAGCACACACGGCTGACTCCCACGCAGCTGAGCACACAAAAACACACACACATATTGTGTTTAAATACTCAAAGACAGCTGGTCATTTGACATTTGGACGATTTCGACTGCATAAAGATTAGAAGCCCGAGTTACAGTCAGACAACAGTGTGTGATGATGTGTACTGTACCTTGTTTGAGAGATAAAAGCCTTCATAGTTCCCAGAGAGTTTCTCTGCCTTACTGCAGGCCTCTTCCCAAGGCATCCCACGATCCACACTGATCTGAAAACAAACACAACACAATGTCAGGACATTTCTAACACTCAAAAAAAAAAAAACACGCACACACAAAAAAAGCGTATGTTTGTGTGCGTATATATATTAGTGCTGTCAAACAATTAATTGCACTCAAAATATTGTTTGATGAGTGTGTACTAAATGTATTGTATATTCATTACAAATACACAAACATGCATGTATATATTTTTAAATATTCACATGCATATATTAGGGGTGTAACGCTACGTCGTATCGAATCGAACCGTTCGGTAAGAGGCTTTCGGTTCGGTACGCATACGAACCGAACGATTCAGAAAAAAAAAAGAAAGAGAATAAACTGTGTAAAATAT
>JAUCMU010000036.1:5438580-5450800 GCA_032275025.1 Enteromius treurensis
ACACCACACTGATTGCTCTGGTCCGAACCAGTTGAAACGAACCAAAATGCAGTCATGTGACAACATCTGCATCACTCATTGGCCAGATGTTCCATTATACGTATTTTGTAAACTGCTTTTTAATTGGTCAGAATTAACGTGCGGAAAAAATTCCAACGGAACTCCCGGAAGTAAACAAAGCGAGGAGACAACAAGCCGACTGCACTGGCTGGTTGTATCGCTGGTCATCGTATATTATATAGTATGTATACGTCACTTTAGACAAACTATACATTTCGAGAAAGAAGCGTGAATGCGGCTGAAAAACAATGTTTTAATGCACTGGAAACGGCAGAGGCGCATCGCAAGTCACTTTAGCTGCAATGGGGCTATGTTGCTAAAGCTGTCAACAAATACGTCTCCTCATCCCATAATGCACGGCGCAGCTGACTATGGCAGCTGGAATAGTCCAAAAAGTCGCAGTACTTTTTGCAGTTGGGTCTGTTCGAGTTCAGATCATGTTCACACCACAAACGAACCGCTCCAGTGTTCGTATGAAAGCGTACCGAGACCACCTCTTCAATTTTTGGTGCGCACTCGGGTGCGATTGTTACATTCACACCTGCCCAAACGAACCGTACCAAGTAGGAAAACTCTAGTGCGATTCAACCGAACTAAATGAGGCAGGTGTGAAAGCACCCTTAGACATTTTCAGTGGATTAATCATCTTAACTGACTCAACAGCAAATGTCAACATTACCTTAAACTCATCTTTCCTTCTTCTTCAGAAGACTTTCATTTCCACTGTCTGTTTTAGATGAATTACTCACTTTTTTTTTTCTTTTCCGATTTTCAACTAAACTCCATACATTATTCACCCTCCCTCCTTCATCCGTGCCAAACATTTCATCCTCCATTTCCGGATCCATTCCAGACTCTACGTCACTTCCTAGCATGCATACTCCAGTCACAGATCAGCTGTTGCCACCTCACCTCGCCGTCTCTCTGTCGGAGCTTGATCTTTCTGTGTCACACTAAATCAGTCCTATATGTACAGCTGGGGCAGGCTTTCGTACAATTGTAGAAATGCATAAATAAATTTAAAATTTAAAAAAATGTAGAAATTATGTATTATAACACGAATGGTTCAAAATACGGCACTTTTGACAAAATAATTAATTAATTTATAGATGCCTTTTTTCGTGTATTTCTACATTTATTTCTATATGTTTTTCTTCATTTATTTACTCAAGCATGTATTTTTGCATTTATTTAATTGTATATTTATTTCTGCATGTATTTATTAAACTTCATTTCTTGTTCTCCATGGTACATCTCATAGACGCACTGTCTGTTATATTCCTCCTCACTTCGCTTCACTCTCTAGTCCAGCGGGTGGCGCTGAAACATACGTTTGTTTGCCAAACACCATTAAACCTTAGAAGAAGAAGATAAGTTTCACCGCGCTCGTTGGTGTTTTGTTCATGATGCTTAATGCAATCTGTTAGAAATGCTGTTTCTGTAGATAGAGAAGTACAGTTTCTGAATCAGGCCAGTGAATTTTTTCATATTCTCATCTTCACAGTCGTTACTAAGTGTTGAAGCAAGCAGGAATATCTGGAGGAGTATCATCTTAACTAAGAACTGCTGCTGTGAAGATGATGTTTGTTAAAGAGGAGATTGAGGAGAACAATAATGAAGCAGAAACATGGAGAATAAAAAAAGAGGAAACAGAAACACAGAGAATAAAACAAGAGGAACAAGGAGGTATGTGTTTATTCTTTATACATCTTTAACTGTTTATGGGAATGTTAGTATACTGTAAAATATGATCTTAACTGTGATTAAAATGTCTTAACTACATGTTTGGAAGTTCTTATGTAAGTGTACTGAACGGACATCTGAAAGACATTTGTAGACAGCAGACATGCTTTCCAGATCTAGCTAGAGATCTTTAACAGACATACCTGTGCTATCTGGCATATATTCCAGCCATGTAAGTGTGTGAGTAGGACATTATTTACTTGTTCAGAACATTTTACTGTAAATCTGTAACAGTTTTGCAGCAGGTTTTTGCAAACACACTTTTACTGTAAAATATAAACCTGTCATGACACAGAAGGAAACTTGCTTATTCTAATGTCTGATGTGATTTCTGTGTAATTAATGTAAGTTCAGTCAGATTTTTATGTTTTTTTTTTTTTTTTATTATTATTCAAAGCTGCTGAGACAAACATTAATTAAGAAACATTAAGTAATTAATAGAAGTCTTACACTAAGAGTAAGGGTGGTGTTGACCTTGTTGCTATGGATGATGTCAGCATGCTTCTTAACTATGCACACAGTGAGTGGCCGATAGATGGCTCTATCAGAGATGTATTCTTATAAATATTGTAAAGTGCGATTTTACAGTATGTTACCATATTCAGATCAAAGTTTTAAAATAATATAAATTATTTTATTTTTTTTTAAATCCAGGTGTCATTAATTAAGTATATGCTCTGCTAATTGTCAGCCTCTTACAAGTATGCGTCACATAGTGGCTATCCATTTAAATAACCTTTTAATTAGCAGAATAATCATGGCTGGCAGTGCAACATGCAAATGTAAAAGATTGATGCAACTTGGCCAAGGAAAATTTGTTGGCATAATGTTCAAATATCTTCAAAACTTTTTAATTTAAGCTAACAATTGTCAAATGTTTCTAAAAGGTGTATTTTTAGAGTCTTAGATTTGTGCTGTTTCTTTACAAAATAAAATCGTCATTTACAGGACTGTCAGCTGCATTTTTAGACGTTTTAATGGATCTGTGTGAATGGGGACAGTTTTTACTATGTATTTTCTGACAGATATTTCATCCGTTTCCATTGATTTTCATCTTTTTAATTATTTCTTCTTAGGCCAGATGAACGTGAAAGAAGAAAGACAAGATCTTGATGAGGTGGAGGAGAAACATCAGGATCAGAGAGATCATGATGCCAACAGAGAAACATCAGCGAGTCGCAGCTCTCAACAAACAGACGTCAAGAGACCTTTCAGCTGCTCTCAGTGTGAGAAGTCATTCACATGTAAAACAAACCTTAAGAAGCACATGTTTTTTCATGCTGGGATAGAGCCTTTCAGCTGCTCTCAGTGCGGAAACATTTTCACGTGTAAAAAAAGCCTTAAGACTCACATGTTAATTCATGCTGGAATAAAGTCTTTCAGCTGCTCTCAGTGTGGAAAGAGTTTCACACAGAAAGGACAACTTAAGAACCATTTGCTAACTCACTCTTCAGAAAAGCCTTTCAGCTGCTCTCAGTGCGGAAAGTGTTACATACGTAAAGCAAGCCTCGAGAACCACATGTTAGTTCACTCTGGAATAAAACCTTTCAGCTGCTCTCAGTGTGGAAAGAGTTTTACCCAGAAAGTACACCTTGAGAATCATCTGGTAACTCACTCTTCAGAAAAACCTTTCAGCTGCTCTCAGTGTGGGAAGTCTTTTACGCGTAAACCAAAACTAAAGATTCACATGTTAATGCATGCTGGAAAAAGGCTTTTCACCTGCTCTCAGTGCGGAAAGAGCTTCACATGTAAAGAATACTTTAAGAATCACATGTTAATTCATGCTGGAATTGTGCCTTACAGCTGCTCTCAGTGTGGAAAGAGTTTTAAACACAAAGGAAGCTTTATAAATCACAAGAGATTTCATAGCGAAGAAAAGCCTTTCAGCTGCTCTGAGTGTGGGAAAACGTTATCATGTAGCAGAAACCTTGAGAATCACATGTTAATCCATGCTGGGATAAAACCTTTCATCTGCTCTCAGTGTGGAAAGAGTTTTACACAGAAAGGACAGCTTGAGAATCATCTGGTAACTCACTCTTCAGAAAAACCTTTCATCTGTCCTCAGTGTGGAAAAAGTTTCACACGTAAAACAAACCTAAAGAATCACATTTTTGTATTGCATAATGGAGTAAAGCCTTTCAGCTGCTCTGAGTGTGAAAAGAGTTTCACACAGAAAAGACACCTTGAGGATCATTTGCTAACTCACTCTTCAGAAAAGCCTTTCGTCTGCTCTCAGTGTGGAAAGAGTTTTACCCTTAAAGCAGACCTTAAGAAACATGTGTTAATTCATACTGAGATAAACCCTTAGCTGGTATCCGGATGGAAAGAGTTTTACACACCTTAATGTTCACACTGCTAACACACATTTATGTTCAAACATGTCTGTCGTCAGAGGAGATGTTGACCAGTTTATTGTCAGTGGCATGTTTTTGTAACTGGTGATCAAATAAAAAGTCTCTTTCCTCAGATCCTGCCAGATGTTCTGTTCTTTGCACAAACTCTTCTATGGCATTTGCGAACGCGGTGCCGTGCTGTAACACAGAAACGATGAGCATACATCACGCAAAATAAACGTACTGTACAGATAAATCACACACCTGGTACTGTGTGTGTGTTAGCTTGGAAGGATTTGCATGAAGGAATGATTTCATTCTATTTTGATCCGGGCGCTAGAGAATACGACAGACACAGGATGTAGAATTCACAAAAGCCCCGGAGGGTGGATTTATTTAGACAACACAATACAGTGCAGTTTGTGACAGCGGTGCTCCCAGTGACGGTGCTTCCTTTGTCCCTCTTCCTTCCTCGTCCAGGTGCCGGTGAATGGTGCTCCAGAGTGCGAAGTGTGACCCGGGCGTCCTCGTTCACGGTGTCTGGAATAACAAGAAAGGTAAGTCTAACGCATGCATTTGAATGGAGTCGTTGCTCAGCTCTTCCGTATTGGAGTGGGCATTTTATATTGGTCCTGCTGTGAACGATTGTCCCGGGCTGATGGGTTCCACGTGGTGATCCTTTAGTTGCCAGGGCGACGCTGATCGGCAGCCGTCACACTCCCAACCTAAGCGGCCTCCTGGTCCTGTGAAGATGGGAGAGTGGAGATGAAGGGGATGAAGGGGAGTGACCCCTAACAGACCTGCATAAGCTGACCCGAGCCAGGAGAGGCCATCCGCGTTCGCGTTGTTGAATCCTGCCCGGTGCCGCACGCCAAAGTGGAAGTCCTGGAGCGTCAGGAACCATTGGGTCACCCGGGCGTTCGTATCCTTGGCCCAGACCATCCACTGGAGCGGTGCATGATCTGTGTAAAGAACAAATTTTCTGCCAAGTAAGTAGTACCTGAGCTCCAGGACTGCCCACTTGACGGCGAGGACCTCTTTCTCCATGGCGGCATAGTTTTTTTCCGCTGGGGTCAGCTTTACGGCTAATGTAGACGACCGGATGCTCCTCTCCCTGCTGTTCCTGGGAGAGTACTGCTCCGAGTCCCGAGTTGGAGGCATCCATCTGCATCAGGAAGGGGCGGTTGAAGTCCGGGGCGTGGAGCACTGGCTCAGCGGTGAGAGCCTTCTTCAGGGCTTGAAACGCCTCTTCCGCCTGGTCCGACCATCGAATTCACTCAGGCAGCCCCTTCCTGGTCAGGTCTGAGAGAGGGGCAGCTACCGAGGAGAAGCTGGGGATGAAGCATCGATAGTACCCCGCCAACCCCAAGAAAGCTTGTACCTGGGTCTTCGTAGTCGTTTGCGGAACCTCCTGGACAGCCTAAACCTTCTTTTGTTGGGGCTTGACCAACCCTCTCCCGATGATGAAGCCCAGGTACTTAACTTCGGATTTGGCAAGATTTGATTTACGGGGGTTGGCGGTTAGTCCAGCCCTCCTGAGCTCAGACAGAACCCTCCGAAGGTCGTTCCAGGTGGTCCCCCCATGCCTCCGAGTAAATGACCACGTCGTCGAGGTAGGCTGCGGCATATTCTTGATGTGGCTGAAGGATGACGTCCATGAGCCGCTGGAAGGTGGCGGGTGCCCCGTGGAGGCCAAAGGGAAGGGTCCTGTACTGCCAGTGTCCCGAGGGGGTCGAAAAGTGGATGGTACACAGATGTTTTAATTTGCCTCGAGGCCTGGCCAGTGGAACCGGTCCCGGATGCGCTGCGCGGTGTTGTCGGCTCCTAGGTGTCCTGCCATGGGGTGTGAGGACGCCAGTTCCAGGACCGTGTCTGTCTTATTTCGTGGCACCACTAGGAGTTGTTTTTCCTCCCCCCTCCACTGGGCCACTTAGTACAAGAGGCCATTTCGGACGATGAAATGCGGGAGAGGGTGTGGGGCCAGAAGGAGTTCTTTGTCGTCGATCATCCGGACCTGTTTCCAGCAGTTCTTCAATCTATCGTCCTCCCGTTGAGCGACCCCAAACGCTCCCCCTCCCGTGACCTGTTGGAAGACATCACAAAACACATTAGTATCACAAGAGGGGGACTCACCGTCTCTCCCGCTGTCCGTGGTGGCGAGGGCTGGTCGGGTTCCCCGGGATGGCCGGCGGCAACGTCTTCGGGGTGGGCAGCTGTGCTGCACGGCGGTGGCTAAGGCACTCTCGAAGCCAGCAGGACTGGCACCGGTAGGTCGCCGATGATCCCCACCTCTATTGCCGTTGTGTTGTTGCCCTTCTGAATGCAGACTGTGCACGTGGGGACCTGTCGCGTATCTCCATGTACGCAGGTCACGGGGAGAGTACCACTCGATGTGGACTGGAGCCCGACAACATCAGGCTGAACCATCGTGATGGCACTGCCTGAATCAAGGACCGCTCGGTAGGTTCTTCCCTGAACCTCGACATCCACCCATGGCCTAGATTTGGGGACCCCTTTGTGCACAGCACAGCCTGCCATCCATTTCTTCGTGGCCGGCGTTGGTGGATCCGTGGGCATCGGCATCATCCCGGGGACTGATAGCTCTCGGTACTGCGGGCCGGGTGCCCTCGGGCGAGCGCTGCTCCTGGACCACCCTCCGGGGGATGGACGGCGCTCTCTCCCCAGCATCTCGATGGTAGGCTGCATCGGCGAGTTCCACCGCGTCCACTAGCTCGCAGATGGTGCGTGGTCCTCTCATCCCGGCAGCTTGACGGAGCGAGCGAGGCAGGGCTTCTCCACTACCTGGCTGGCAGTGGCACGCTCCTCCATGAGCCAGTGGTCGGCGAGCCTTTTTAATTCGGCTGCTTGTGCTCTCACTGGAAGCCGGACTTTGTACTCCCACTCGTGGAAGAGCTGGGCTGCTGTTGTAGGCGACAGCCCCAGCCGGGCTAGAATTTCCTCTTGTTGAGCGTCTCCGGAGAGTAGTGGAGCAAGTGTTGCCGCCCAGATATCCCGTGGCCATCCCTCCGTGGCCGCTGTAGCCTCAAACATCCGGATGTATGTCTCCACATCATCATCGGAGGTGAGCTTGGGTAGTAACTGGCAGGCGGCGGTGCGCGGATCCGGGAGCGGAGTAGTTTGAGTTGCTGCAAAGTGGAGCTCCGCCACGCGTTCTTCAAGCTTCCCTTGGCGTTCAGCCATATGCTCGAAATACTGTTGCTGTCGGACACTAATCTCCGTCAGCTGCCGTAGATAATCTTGCATGATGACGTTGGGGGAGAGAGACGCGCGCCTGTGAGATGAAAAAAAACAAACTGATTTTTAGTGCTGGGAAGTAATTTTTCTGATGATATTTCTTCTGTCTGTTGATCTTTAAGCCAGTGTAATTGCCCGCATTCTCCACTAGTGTGATCCTGGCGCTAGAGAATACGACAGACACGGATGTAGAATTCACAAAAGCCCCGGAGGGTGGATTTATTTAGACAACAGAAAGGTCAGAAAGTCAATACAGTGCAGTTTTGCTCCCAGTACTTCCTTTGTCCCTTTTCCTTCCTCGTCCAGGTTCATGAACGAATGGTGCTCCAGAGCACGAAGTGTGACCCGGGCGTCCTCGTTCACGGCGTTTCGTCTGGAATAACAAGAGAGGTAAGTCAAACGCATGCATTTGAATGGAGTCGTTGCTCAGCGCTTCCCTGTTGGAGTGGGCTTTTTATATTGGTCCTGCCGTGAATGATTGGCCCGGGCTGATGGGTTCCACGTGGTGATCCTTTGTTGCCAGGGCGACGCTGATTGGCAGCCATCACACTATTCAGACTATGCACTTTTTCACGTCTTATTAACAGTTCATGTTAGTATTGCATTCACCATGGTTATTGTTTCCATAACCCTAAACCCCATGTTACTTTCTCTTTGTGTAATTTTGCGCATATTTACAGTGTCCTGACCAACATAATTGTATTAACAGAATCTAGGCTGTCCAAACTTGGTCCTGGAGGGTCTGTGTCATGCTCCAACTTGCCTCAACACACCTGCATGGAAGTTTGTAACATCCCTTGTAAGAGCTTGATTAGTTGCTTCAAGTGTATCTGATTAAGGTTGGTAAATGTACAAAAATAAAAAGTCTTCACATACAAAATGATCTGTCGAACATACTTGTATACTCCAATATCTACCACTGTCCACCCAGAAGGATGGAAACTTGTAGCAATAGTATTTACCCACACACTGTCTAAATTATATAATTTTTTGTGGCAATTTTATGTTCACTACATGTTTCTTTCATGAACGAAAAGTGCAAAAGTAGGCATAAATATGAGTTTTTCTGCTTGCATGCAATATACTACCACACAAATAAATGTACTTTATGAAATTAAATTATGCACATTTATACTGTAATATATATACTGTCCCTCATAGCACACATACATCTAGGAGACGTCTATTTGACGTCCACATTTACATTGCAAGACATATTATTTAGGTTGTATTTAGGTTTACATCTCCTTTTAGATGTCAAATAGACGTCTATTAGTTATCTTTAAGATGTTTATGATCTAGAATGTAAAACTGACATCTGAAAGACGTTTGCCAGACGTTTGTAGACAGCAGATGCTTTTCAGATCAAGAGATCTTTAACAGACCTCTTGCAGATGTACGTGTGCTATCTGGGTGTAATACCGTATTTACCTTTGCCAGTAAACTTTTAACATTACCATTGCAATTAAGGCATGGTTAGCATTAGTAAAAGTACAGTTATGGTGGGTGAAGCATGGCAAATGTGTTTAAGTTACTGTGGCTGCACAACATAGCCAAGAAACAGTTACTATAGTAAAAAATATGTTAAACGGGTTTTTACATGGCCATGCTTATCACACAATACTGGGTTGGTTGATTTGTTGTGCTGTCATCGGTTAACTTCAAACAGCAACAGTTATAAGTTAGTAGATATAATATAACATTCTTATTAAAGCATTACATAGTGGGTTTGTTTTAGTCACGGACTGTTTTTTTTTTTGTTATTTTGTACAAGATATGTATGTAATAATAATCACCTTTATTTGAAAAGCATTTTTAACAATACAGATTGTGTCAAAGCACTGAACAGTATTAAATTACAGAAAAGAGTGTCAGTAATGATCATGGCCCGGTTTCTCGATAACGCAGACTATTCACGCACTAAGAAGACTCTTGAGATATATCTTAAGTTAAGTGATAACTTTTCTAAGTGTATTTCTCGAACTGTCTCTTAGGAGTCTTATTAAGTGGCTGCCTCCTACGTCCGACGTTACAAGGCGCTGTCTACAGTGAAGGTCCTGAATTAGCGGACATCGATTGCTCAGGAATCGATTTTTGACTCCTTTTTCAAGACAGCGTTATGAAAAGACTGCGCTTTCTATTGCACTAAATTCTTTTAATAGCGTTTATTTCGTCATGGGTTAACTTATCAATAGCATGCGATAATAGACACATATATAAATTAAATCACCAAGCTGTCGCTATAATATTGTCATGTAACCTGTAGTGACGGTGAAGCGAACGCTGTGATGCTTCTGTTTCTCAATCAACTATGATTGTATAATTATTATATATATATAATATATAATTATATGTCAGCCTTTATGTGTCTGGAGAAAAACTGATTCCATATAGCAATAAAACCTATGTGTAAAATGTTGCTCTATTTAGCCTAGGACTCTAGGAATGCCATGGTGCACCTCCTGGACCTCCTGGCATGTTGCTGGCAGTCGAATCCAATCCCCAGCATGGCGCAGTAGCCTTCTCCCACGACCTCCATGAAGCTCCCGGTAGCATAAAATCTTAGCGCTGCAAGCAGCTGGGCATCAGCGTTAGAGCGACGCGTTGGCCTGGCAAGCGCAGGTCCGAGCCGGTCAAGATGTTTCAGAATCTGTTGCCTTGGAAGGCGAAACTTTTTTTAAAAAAGCCACCTCAGGCAGTATATATATATATATTATATATTATACAGGCAATATATATATATATTTATATGTATGTGTGTATATTTAATTATATATCATTAATTATACAATCATAGTTGATTGAGAAACAGCAGCAGCACAGCGTTCGCTTCACCGTCACTACAGGTTACATAACAATATTATAGCGACAGTTTGGTGATTTAATTTATAAATTTGTCTATTATCGCATGCTATTGATAAGTTAACCCATGTCGAAATAAACGCTATTAAAAGAATTTAGTGCAATAGAAAGCGCCGTCTTTCTTAATGCTGTCTTGCAAAAGGAGTCAAAAATCGATTCCTGAGCAATCGATGTCAGCTAATTCAGGACCTTCACTGTAGACAGCACCTTGTAACGTCGGACGTAGGAGGCAGCGATTTAAGAAGACTCCTAAGAGACAGTTCGAGAAATACACTTAGAAAAGTTATCACTTAACGTTAAATATATCTTAAGAGTCTTCTTAGCGTGTGGAATAGTCGTAATCGAGAAACCGGGCCCTGTTTCTTATGCTGAACACAAAAGAAGGTATTTTGAAGAACCGAACATTTGTTGGTCACCACTGACTTGAGAAATATTATGGAAGTCAATGTGGACCATATTTTTATCAGTTTATCAGCATTTATCGGTATTTTCCAAAAACATTTTACGTTCAGCATAGGAAAGAAACTTACACAGGTTAGGAATGGCATGAAGGTGAGTAAATGATTTTAATTTTTGGGTGAACTATGCCTTTAATGTTTAGACTACAGCATAATTACATACATTTTTACTGTTACACGCATGACCAAGACTAGTTTGAGTCTAGCTATTTAGACATTCTGTCAGGTTTTCTGCAATAAATCTAGAAAACTAGGGAGGGAATAAAAAGATGAGTTTGGCCAAACATAGTCCTCACCTTCAATTCCAAGAACTCCATTCTGCTTGTTCTCCACAGAGACTTCAAACTTATTGATTATGTCCAGACAGTACTCAGGGGTCACATTGGACATCTGTGAAGACGCAGAAAGAAATGAAAAGAGAGGGTCAACCTCATGTCACTCTTCTAGATAACATGTCAATCATTTGGTCTCTAAGGGTCACCTCCTTTTAAAGTAAGATCACAAAAAATCCTTCAAATTGCCATTCAGTCACTAAATGACTTCATCCTTCTGTTTTGTCTGCACCCTTTCCCTCTTCACAACTTCCCCTAGGGTTTCATGGCCGGTGCGTGGGCAGAGAGAGGGAGCACAGAGAGGCTTTTTAGCATCACACTGGGGTTGTTCATAGCCTCAGCTGGAAAGCCATTATAATGGCTGATAGAGAAGCAGAGCCTTTCACTTTCTGAATCTTAAAGAATGCCCAAGAGCTCTGGCAAATACTGAGCTGGAATAAGGAAAGACGTACAATAAAGAGTGCACAGTAAAACACTCAGAAGGACTATACAATTGTGAGGGGTAATGTATTTATAAAATCATTAGGAATCAAAACTATAATAGAATGAAGACAGAAAAATGGTCATAGCGAATAAAAGTGAAATCAGAAATATCAGTAATAATCTATACTTTCTGAGTTATCAGTCTGAAGCAATGTGAAACTATGCTTTAGTTTATAAAAAGCGATACTGTAAAATATTATTAACATAATAAAACAACTTTCTTTGAGCGTTGAATACAGTTGTGCTACTTAATATTCGGGGGTAAAAAAACTAAATTAAAAAAAAAAAACTAGATAGATACACTTTGTCACAATGTAAAGTCTTTACTAGCACTTTTGATCAATTTAAAGTGTCCTTGAAAAAATAATTTCTTTTTAAAAGACCCTATACTTCAAACAGTTATGTATATAAACACATACTAAAATATAAATATATTTATACTAAATATAAAATGTGCTCTTTACAGTAGTTCTGTATTACCTATGTGGGTTTTTAAGGATGAAAGAACCAATAAGAGGAACTAAAGCCATACGTTCTCTGTGTTTGGAAGTTCAGGCTTGAATATTAAAAAAATATATATATATTATTATTATTTTTGTTTATTTTTTTTTTGCATCATATATATATATTAGTGCTGTCAAATGATTAATCGCGATTAATCGCATCCAAAATAAAAGTTTTTCTTTACATAATA
>JAUCMU010000036.1:5457237-5469649 GCA_032275025.1 Enteromius treurensis
ATGAATACTAAAGGACAGCTTCTAATATATACAGTATGTGTAGAGTGATTTATTTAATTGATCTCGCTCTCGCTGGCGTTACCTTGTATGTGTGACGTGTTCAAGTGAAGGCGTATTTAGGGCAGGTTTTACAGGAATGTCGCGAGGCTACTGGCCCAACAGTGGAAACGTGCCGTGATTTCGTCCTCTGTGTTCCAGGTCTGAGGCTATTAGCTTTGCCTGGCTCGCACTGGCCAGTGGCCTGAGCACATATTTTTTTTCCTTCTACCAAAACAGCTTATACTGTTTCATCTAATAACAGTTCAGTTTTGTGTGTAATTATAAAATAATTATATTTTGTTTATTTATTTTTTTATTAAATTAATTTAGAAAAATGCTTGGAGCAATGTTGTTTATTAAATATAAGTTTTTGTTTTTTTAAAGTAACGATTAAGTGGCCAGCGACAGACAGTGCTGATCATAAACTATGTTTGATACATTTAATCTTTTCAAATCATCACAACTTGCCTAAAATGCAATAAAACATTTCAAGCATTTAACAATGTTTAAGCATTAAACCACCTCCAGTGGAAACTAAAAGGCCGACGTTGTCATTTTATTCAGAGTATTACATCATTCTGAACAGTAAAGGTTCTACATTTATTTAGGTGCACTGACAATATCTTGAACAGGAGCGCTTCACAAAAATTAACCGAAACTCAGCGAAAAAAGACATTAATACAAAAAGCTTTAAGTGACCACTTAACAAAAAAAAATATCTAAAACAAAAACTCTCTCATTATAATTTTAATCCATAAAGTTGACTTAAGGTGCATCAGAAGGGATGGCGAGTCAGGAAATTTATCAGGAAAATTTATGAGTCAAGGCTCAGAAAACACTAAATAATTTCAATAACTTCCTACTATTTTTCTCGGACATATTCCTGGTAATTAGGCTACTTTTGCTGATGCTGTGACAAGCTTTAGTCTATTGCGTGCATTTGAATGCAGATGTCTTCAGCTGCAATGACGGCACGCTCTCTGTAGTAATTTTGGTGAAAATAACTCAAAAGTAATACAGGAGTCATGTAACGCATTACAATTTTGAAACAGTGATATTGTAATGTAAGGCATTACTTTTAAATAACGTATTACAGTTTGGAAGTTGCACAACACTTCATAATATGGAAGCGAAAGTTTAGATCATTACGTTTAGTGAGTAAATTACAATCAAAAATAACATCAGTGGTCACCATAAATTTGCATAATACTACCCCAGTACTTATGTAACATTACAATTTATTTCAGCTCTTGTCAACACGCGTGTAGAAAGCAGTACTGGGAAGGATATAGATCAACGTAATGGACAGGACAACTGGAATTGGAAGGATTTGAAAACTAATCTTACTCCCAGAAAGCAATGTCAACAGGATGTAGATGCACACACACATTAACAGCTGAGACACACTTATCTGCTATAGATGATTAGTAGAACATAATGGACGAAGGCTCAGATGCTTTGTGCCAAATCACTGTCTGTGATGATGAAGTGGAATTAACAGTTCTGAAATTAATTGAGGGATAAAGAGGCTGAACATAGAGTTCAGTAGAGAGACAAAGCGCAAGAGGAAAAAAACTCCATATGCTCCAATTCACAGCAGGTCGCTGAGCTAAGATGCTTATGGAGAATCCATGTTAGATGTGTAAAAACAATGATTCTGACCCAGATTGTCATGTTGTGCATTGATCTAAATCTAGAAAGGAATTCAGAATTATCCCTCTCTACCTTCTATCCCTCCCACCGAATCATCTATTCATCCAGAATGAGAGTGGCAGCATCCTGTTCCTGTCCCGACCAAACCTCCGGCCCACTTTCACTATCAGCGCTTCACAGATTGGGACGCAATCCACAATCCAATTAGATTTGACATGACCATGAAAGACAATGCTTTCTATTCCCCCTTTGAAACACCCCCTCTAACCCTCGTTCTTTTCTTTTCTTTTCAAACACTGACTTTCACTTTGCACCCAGTTTGAAGACCAAAAGTGACTTGTTTATATTGCCCCAAACACCACAAATTATTACTACAGTACTATTGCTCAGGTGTTAGAGATATGAACAAACCCCTGACCTCAAGTAATACATTTAGGATGTATTAGTCCTGCACTGACTGTGCTACGAACATGAGCGAGATGTTAATGCTGGAGAAACTGGCCTGTGAAGGGACAATAATGCGTTCTAATGTTACAATATTGATTCCTTACATTGTTTGCCTTTATTAATTTTTTTAGACTTTGTAAATCCCAACAGATTTACACTAAAAGAAAGATTAATCCATAAGTTGATGGTTGTAAAATGCTGATTCAGTGCTTTTGAAACCAGTTGTGCGGCTTAGTATTTTTGAGGAAATAATTAATACATTTTTCAGGATACTTTGATGAATAGTTTAAAAAAGCAGCATTTATTTTACGCAGAAATCTTTAACAATAACAAGTGTATTTGATGAATAAAAGCGTCCACATTCCAAAAGAAATCCCAAACTGCATGTGCGTACCAGCAATTATAAATTTCATAATGTCAGATAATCTCTAAACGTGTTTGTGGGATGTCCTATCTAGCAGTGATAAAGCGATAAGTTATACTGGATATCATGTTAATCTTACAGAAATGAAAAAAAAAGAAAAAAAAAGAGAGAGATAGATTCTTAAGTGCACACCCTCTTTAAACAAACCCTTCTTGTTATGAAAGATCCAGGTCACTCTTCAAAGGATATTAAGATACTATGACAGAATAACATGCTCTCTGGTCTTATTAAGTGCCTGGGCTAGTCTAGCTTCAATTTGTTTTATTATTATTATTATTCTTTAATCTCGATACTTTTAATCCACCCTTTGCCTGGGATCTTGTCCAGATATTTGGATCTTATATAGTCCTCTGCTGTTTCACAGTTTTAGAACTAAAAAAGTTAAGTAAAAACAGAGAAACTTCTTGAGAAAGACTGTCAAACAGCATCCAGTGAAATCAGAATATATATTCACAGATAATAAAATAAAACTTTCTGCACAGACAGAAAACTTTCCCAATATGGTATTTTCTCCTTCTCTCTGTCTCTCATGTACAATGTTCATGAAGTCACTGCAGTGAGCGTTACTGTGGAAGAACACTATTGATTTTCGTTCTCATGAAAGCATTGGCTCCACCTTTCCCCCGCAACACACTGTTTGTTCTTAAATAAACCCTCTCTCAGGTTCTCGCTCTCCCTCGGGGTCACACTGTATGTCTTCGCCTCCAGCTGGGTTTCAGCATAAGTTTGCAGCACATGTTGCCATACAGACCCGAGCTGCAACAAGCTACATTATAATCTCTGAGGGAATGGAAACTCTAGCAAAACCAAAATCGTTTACCTAAAAATCATTTACTAAACTATCATGTCATTATAAACATGTATGTCTTGTTTTTTTTTCCTATTTTTGTTTATCTTTCATGTTCAACAGTTCAGAATTATTTAATCAATAAGCAATTAATAGACAAGTAAATGACCTACTAATTCAAAACGTTAACAAAATGATTATAGTATCTCAGTGATACTAAAACAACACTGTAAGTAAATATATTGGAGTAAACAGTAGAGCATCCTAAACCAGCCCCTCCAACCAATGGCGTCAATCCCTAGATTAGGCTATGTCACTTCTCAGACATTCATGACCCAACAAAGGCTGACTGAACATTTTCATTTGGTAAAAAAAGCACAGGCTAATGCCGACAGGGATAACACTGGCCCAACATAACCCAACAAACATATCTACTGCTGTTGAACAGCATGTGTGTGTGCAGTGTGAAGCTCCCTATCTAGGCAGCAAACAGCAAAGGCAGCTCACCAGCTTGAGATTTCCTTTAAAACAAGATTTTTGTTTTTACCTTGTAGCAAATGTTAATGCAACAAACAAAGTTATCTTCCTTTGCTTTTTTTTTTTTTTTTTTGTCTAGCCTCCAACTCCTAGTGAGCTGTTTTGTGAAATGTTGACATTATGGCTGCTGTTCCCCAAGAAAGCAAAACTATACTTTGGATAAATAGTTAGTGGCGTTCTGCAACCCACTTTAAATAACACTCACACATTTTCATCTTACAGATAAAGACCAACTCAAGCGCAAAATAAAAACATTGTGCCCTTCTTACAGGTTGCCAAACAGACTTGTTTTGAACGACCCGGGCTCATTCGAAATACATGCCTCTAAATACATTTCTGCAGTTAAATGTCCAGTGAGTGCACTAAAACGCGAGTTCAATATGTGACCCTGGCACTTTTTTTTTTACATTGTTATTGGTACGTATTGCTATGTTTGTATTATGTTGCTTCAGGTACAAATTGCGTTGGTTCATAATTCAAATATTTGAGGAGTGTCACTAAAAGTTAATTAACATAGTGTGATATGCAAAAGTCAACGCATTTGTTGAAGCAGCCTTATATGGATTTAAGCTGTTTTGTTGAACTTGGTAGCTCCCTGTATTGCGTGAGCTACCAAGAAAAATATTTTAAGTTAGAAAACTCGTGCATGTGAAGCTGATATGTGATGCTAATGAGTTTTACTGCCTCTAGTGTTCATTTCATTTGGAAACTACAGCAATTCTAACCTGTATAGCCTACCTCTGTGAACTTTATATGCAACACTGTGTTTACGTGCCTTAGATTCAAAGAAAAATGTCCACTGTGGCCCTAAAACACAGGCTTAATATGTGACCCCTGGTACATTTTTGTTATGTTGACATAGGTGTGTATTGCGGTGGTTTAGAATTAAAAATCCTTGGACTGTTGCTTAAAGTTAATGCTCTATCGTGTTGGAAATATGCCCTACACCAAATCCAACCCAAAACCTACCCAAAAGTGTTAGCAAATGCAAAACTTATATAAAAATGTCATTTAAACTTAGTTTCACACAGATTTGAGTTTTGTCAAACCAACTAGAGCCGGAGCTCCTCGCCTCTCAAGTACATCTCGCACTGAGTGAGCTAAAATTCAAAAGTATAATTTTTCAAATATCCCAGCACATGAATATTGTTTTGAAGCAATAACAAAAGGTGTCCAAGTTTTACTGCCACTAGTATTCATTTTCTTTGGAAACTCCAATGATATGTACTTGTTGGTACATATTTCATGTCTCGCTAAATGCCATGAGATCAGGTAGAGCGATTCTTATGTTTTTGGCGTTTCGCAGAAATGTAGGTAGAAGAATGTATTTCCAATTAGCCTGGGTTGGTTTTGAAGGACTGTGTGCTCTTGTTACGGACTCATGGGATTCTGTGGACCCAAACAAGTGTGATTGGATTTTTAAAAATATGGAAACAACACAACCAAGGTTACATCAACTTCCACAAGGGCACCTGACATCTGTGTACACAAGAGGACACGTGCTCTCCACTTGACTTAGTATGCCAAAACATGCGACTTAATTAGGACTTGCAAACAGAGGACGGAGGGTGTGAAGGAATTCCCAGGACGGTTAAAGGTCACAGACAAGCACGTGTTCCTGCTCTTTTTATTACATCTAAGGGTTATCAATTAGATCTCTAAATGAAGAAATCCATTTTAATGAGTGGTCAGAACTAATAAGCAGTTAATGAGGGTCTCTCTCCCTTGCTCATTCCTCTCGTTTTGCATCACTCTGTCTTAGTCTCTTGTCTTCCTCTTTGGACTCTTATTACTGTTATTAACATGAGTCTCTCCAGCTCATTTGAAACAAATTAGTCTCATGTTGAGTAAACCTTCACGGCCGATTACTGCGCTCTGCACAGTGGGGACTCAGCACTGATCTCAAGGGAAGGAAACATGTTCATTAGACTGCAGTGAGAGGTGAGAACACTTGAGAGAAGGATTGACAAGAGCCCCTCACTTCCAGGACGCCAGCCTCCCCTGCCACTTCATGACATGATAATAATGAGTTAAAGAGACAGTTCAACTGTACTCTGGGGCAGAACTTTGAAGTAATGGATTTATCAAAAACGAAAAGTGAATAGTAAACAGTATCATTTATTTGTTTTGCCTGTGCATACATTTTATTATACTGATTTGTCTCTCTCTCTCTCGGTTTGGTTTGAGTTAAAGGTAATATTTAAGATTGGGGAAGAGTTTTTCAACCATAAACTCCTAATTTACTGCTTTTTAATATTTTGCGAGGTAATTGTTGTGGTGTAAGTATTGGGTAGAATTAAGGGATAGTGGTCATGCAGAATAAGGCATTAATATTTACCAAATAAGTACTAATAACCAGTCAATATGCTAGTAATATGCATAGTTAATAGTGAGAATTAATGCTTCAAATAACGTTAATTAATATAATTTTTTGTATATAAAATGTATTGTATTGCTTTGCTAGAATTATTATAATATTCAAAGATGTATTTATATTTAAATATTTAATGCAAAATTAATTCCATAGTTACTAATTCCATAATTATTTCATAATGAATTAAATATATAAATATATATATATTATTATATGCATTTCCTAAATACTACATTCTTCATTTTACAACATGGAACTAATATCAACCCAATTTACTGTCTTAATATACATTGTTATATACATTGTCTTAATTTGTGCAATTCATCAGTGCACATAATTAGCAAACATTTTATTTCTTTATTTATTTTGACCCACTTCTGAAATGACATATTTGGCTGACAATACCAATGTTTTTAAAGTTTCAACTAAGTGCCAGTAGTTTATTTATTTATAAATTTTTTGTCCTTTCAAGAAATTTGTCCTAGACCAAAAACTGCCATTAAACACAACATAACAAAACACAACACAATACAACAAAACAAAGTCTCACTATCACAACACCAAAAATAAAAAAGAAACAGAACGAGAATGAAAAAGCAAACAAAACTTCATAAAAAACAAACATGAACCATACAACCAATGGGTCCTAATCACAGCTGAGCAGAGCCACCAATGAGTTGCAAAATTCCCTTTTTTTTACTTTACAATGGAGAGAAAAGAAGAAAAAAAGCAATGATTTCAGAATAAATAAGAATATATTAAGAATCAATCAAGGAAAATTACCATTAAAAACGAACAGATTTATCTCCAGCTCAATTATTCATGCCCCATTTCTTGATGCTGCGGTCCACCTGGTTGTTTAATCAAAGCTATTGGCTGGGAACATACTTATAGTCCTATATCTGTTCTGTGGGACAGATGGATTTAGGCAGGACTGTAGCTTAGCAGAGCATCACAAAGCAGCCAGAGAGAAAAACAGAAGCTTAATTTAGAGGCCAGCTGAAAAAGACAAAATTATAGCGTCACTGCTTTTAACTGCTTTTGACCAAAAGAAGTTAAAGGTGACAGGAAGTAGAAGAGAGAGAAAGTGTAAATAAGAAAGAGAGACTGTGTGTCCTTATAGGTCTTGGAGCCATAGGAGAACTAAATGTGTTCACCAGATCGGCGGTTGAAGACGAGAGATCAGATCAAAGCAGCCTGGTGAGAAGTACAGGGAGATATCAAACACTGAATAATTGGGTCGTAGTGGCTCAGGCTCTGTGAAGCCTAAATCACAAAGCACTGTGCGTTCAGAACCATCAGAGCAGGAACACAAAACAGAGGATGAGACATGCATTATGCAGTCACACACCTGCGCACCGGTTCAACAAACTGCTCTGTCCTTTAGATCTGGATATATATATAAATATAGATATATCACAACACAGAGTCTAAATAACAGGAGTCAAACAGGGCTGTCAACAGACTGAGTCATTTAATAACAGTTTACAGTTTGTAAAATTGTTTTTAATAATATTACGTTTCAATACTATATTTTTATTAGTAGTAGTAGCAGTAGTAGCCAAAATTGTTCCTCAATTAATTTTCAAGAATTCAATGCCTCTTCGACAATTGTAAATGAATAAATCCCCCATACTTTATTAGCATATGTACAGTACAAATATATGTTTTTGCTGTTGAAGTATGATCTTCAAAAATACATGTTTGTTCAGCTGCTGCCATTGTTATATTTCGCCATACAAAGAGTGCAAACGAACTGACTTTTATTATAGGTCCCTTCTGTGTGGATAAATAGATAAATTACAAGATGAAACTGTAATAATGTCAACATATTTAATGAATCATATGCATCAATGCATTACTTTTTGCGCTCCACATCACACTGGCTGAACTGCTGAACTGTGCTAAAGAGCAAATTATCAGCTGGGTATGGTCCAGAAATTTGCTAAATAATAATTTTCAGTTTTCTTTCTTTTTTTTAAGGCATTTAAAGTAAGTAAAATATCTTTTCATTGTATGTATGTCTTATTTAAAGGGATAGTTCACCCAAAAATGACAACCTCACTCATATGATTTTTGCTAAATCGTACATATTGCCAATTTCTATGACTTTGTAAGATTGACCTACACCTGACCCTGCCCCTAAACCTACCTGTCACTGAAGTTAAGACAAATCTAAAAAAGTGAGGTCGTATGAATGTGTACAAATTAGCATGAATTTTCCACCTCGTACAAATTTGTACCAATTGGTCGTGAGACTGTGTTGTTTTGTCACATTGACTATTTTACCGATATCCTTGCTATGTTTCTGTGCGTTGATCGCAGTAATATCCTTGCTGTATATCAGCGTTTCTCAATCCCGGTCCTCGCGCCCCACCGCACTGCACATTTCGTATGTTTCTCTTGTCGCTTCAGACATTTGTTCTATTCGAACATATGTGCCCTGCGAAGTGGACATCACCGGATATTCTGACATTGATTTTAGTTCGAACTGAATTTATACATTCCATTCAAAGTGCATTTGGCGTTTCAAGTATGCAAGACATAATTTAAATCATATTCATTGATTTACAGCTCTAATCGGTGAATGAATGTTCTCAAGCAAAGTAAACTTTAACTGATTTCCCCTGCTTAGGGAGAGGGGAGCAAGAACCGTTCCAGTCTGTTTTTTTTATGCCCTTCATTCGCAAAGGTCCCTCTGTCTCAATCGCTCAGATGTACGTCATTGATTATGCTGCATGGCAGCACCCTTGCAATGGGCTTAATTGGAACGACCTAAGACCTTGATCACTAAGAACAGGGGTGCCCAACCCTTCTCTTGGCGATCGACTGTACTGCAAAGTTTAGCTCCAACTCTAATCAAACACACATGCCTTTAATTTTTTAAGCAATCCTAAAAAGCGTAATGAGTTGCTTCCGGTGTGTTTGATTAGAGTTGGAGCAAAACTTTGCTGGACAGTCGATCGCCAGGAGCAGGGTTGGACACCCCTGACTTAAAAATAATTTTTTGATGCTATAAAGTTGGTTTATTGTTTAAATTGTTCCCCTAGCAAAGTTATTTGGTGCAGCATTCTGTATGTATATTTGTATGATTAGGCTACTTATAAAAGTAAAAGAAAAAAAAAAAAAGAAAAAAAAAAAACATTATATAGTTGTTTGGGGTGGGGATAAATTAAACACGATCGGCAAAGATGTCATAATCGTGTTGCATTGTGGCCTATAGAGTGGACTGAAGTGTGCATATGAAGAAGACTCATTGCCTCTGTCAAAATCGAGAGATCAAGGGTCTATCCACATAAACTTCTCTCATGCACTTTGCAAAGTGGAAAAATGGTGCCGGGAATTACCCCGAGGGGAAGTGCTTAGGGAAGTTTGCGAGTGCGTGTCTAAAAGTGGAGTGGACCATTTTGATTGGAATACAGTTCATGCACGGAGCTCTCTTCTAACGAGCTAACTATCAGAATCCGGTGCGTTAATAGAGAGACATACACCCAGAGAAGTGGGTGTGCTCAAGGGTCTCACATTAGTTGTGGTATCGAGAGGGTAGCAAGAGTACTTGTTATTCACAAACTTCCATTGACAATTCTTGCGACTCAAACCCACAACCTTTGTTTTACATATTGTTGTTAAATTAGTAAGCGCAATTATTTTAAATATTCTACACTACAAGACTCAAAACTATTCATTATTGGGTTTATGACCTTGTTTAAGCTACATTTTGATTCTCAAAACTTACTAACAATCCTTTTTTTTTTTTAAACTGTTGATTTTTAGTTACAAAAGGCTATATGTGAGAGTGTAAATGTCCATGAATATTGATGTGATTTACACCTTAGAGCCAAACAGTCTTATAGTGAACCCATCTGCGTTTGTTTGTGTTTCGTTTGTTTAGTTTTTTTTGTATTGGTTGCATTTTATTTACAATGCAATATAATCAAAATGTTTAACACATGCCATGAAGGCCACACAAAAAGGGAATTAATTGTTCGGAGTAAGAATGCAGACAAAAAATGTTTTTTGTACGTTTCAATCTCCAAAGTGTATTATACA
The DNA here is from genome assembly GCA_032275025.1 of Enteromius treurensis. Lineage (NCBI taxonomy): Eukaryota > Metazoa > Chordata > Actinopteri > Cypriniformes > Cyprinidae > Enteromius > Enteromius treurensis. The sequence goes on from JAUCMU010000036.1 coordinate 5,467,549, forward strand.
AGTTGTCAGCCATAGAGTAGTGAAAAAACGAACAAAGTAGAAAATTATGGTAACATTTACAATAAAGTCCATTAGTTAACTACATATGAACTAAAAAAGAGCAATACTTTTACTGCATTGGTCTCAAACTCAATTCCTGGAGGGCCACAGCTCTGCACAGTTTTGCTCCAACCCAAATCAAACACACCTGATCCAGCTAATCAAGGTCTTCATGATCACTATAAACTTCCAAGCAGGTGTGAGTTGGAGTTGGTGTGCCTTAAACTTTGCAGATTCAATGTAGTGCTGTCAATCAAAAAAAAAAAAAAAAAAAAAAAAAAAAACTAAACTAATCACATATTTTTCTGAGATTAATCACAATCCCAGCTAACAGTACTAACAGCTTTTTTTTTTTTTTTAAATGTACAGTTATATTGCAATTTCACATTCAATCTTTGAATTAATGTTTCCAGCATATATAAAGAAATATATAATATATAATATAAAGAAACTGACATGAATCTTACTCTCAACTCTTTTTAAAAGTCTCTATTAGTGAGCCAACAATTTAAATTGTGCGTATTGGATGAGTGAGACAGCACTGGGCTACTCCAGGACAGTTGTTTTTAATTGTGACATAAAATATACTGTATTACATACTTGCTCAGTTTTAAGGCAGTTTTTTGTTAGCTTCATGACTTAGCTGACCACAAAATTGCATGTACAGTACGTAGTTTATTCCACGTTTTGAAATGGAAGGATACAGGAGCTGCAGAGCAGCACTGTAACATTTGCGCGCTTTTTTGCCCGGCGCTGAAGTAAAGTGGAGCACATGTTGGAAACTGCCCCGGTGTTAATTGTGGTAGATATTTTTAAACATGTTAATCTTAAAATATTAATATTAATTTTGACACCACAACTTAAATGCAAAATGACAGAATGTCCCTACAATAGTTCAGTCGTTGTTAGTCGTTGTCTATTGTGCGTGTGTGAAAAAAATATTTTTTGACTTTTTTTATGCCTGTAACTTAAAATTAGCATGTGTGCATTCTGAATGTTATGATCCGCACCCCTCTCGTCTTGTTACTCTGACGTTTTAGGTCACAAATTACTTGCTCAACCTGCACCCTGTGTAGTACCCTGTTCTTCTTCTTAGATAGATACAATCTAATCTATTAAATCTAGTTGAATTTAATCTATTCCTCACAATGCATTTTCTAATGAATCCTGCTGCTTTGTTTACAAAGATAGTGAAGGTTTACAGGTTTAATGATCTCTATATTAACAGCCTGCGTGAAGGTGTGACCACATGTACCACTGCAACACTGTACCTGGCATTAGTTTCATATTGATTATGATACACAGAGGATAGAACAGAGACTCAACCAGGGTCCCTATGAGCAAAAAAAGATTGCACAGTCCACGGTGTAACAGGTCTAACAGAAATTTAAAACATTTCAAAACTCAAATGATTGAATTACAATCTATTTTCCTTCTGTTGGCCAAATACTCCAAATTGGTTATTCATTTAAAAAGTAAGGTAACCAACCTCTGGAAGTCAAAGTCAATGCTGGAATGTTTTGCCTGCAGAAGAGCCCATAGACACCAGAAAAAATGAGCCACCTAAGGGAAAAGAAAAATTAAATAGTCATACATGGCAGTTTATAAAGCACACTACTAAAGCTTTGCAAGAATTCATTCTTTCCCCTTTGCTTATCTGAGATCAAGTCCTGGTAGTAATTAAGTAAGGCCTCCCATATGTAATGAGATTAGGTGATTGACAGTAAGATTCACCTATCAGCAACCAGTACCTGTAATATGAGGGCTGATTGGCTGTTGTCCGTCATGCATCACGTCTGACTTTACGTTTTGTGTCTGTGCTTCCGGTGGTTAGAGGTAAGCGTGCGGTGCTTTTAACAGGCGATCGTTTTAATATTTTTTTTTTTTTTAAGTTTTTCTTTTTTTTAAGTTTTGGGGCAGTCGTGGCCTAATGGATAGGGAGTTGGGCTTGTAACCCAAAGGTCGCAGGTTCGAGGCCCAGATCTGGCAGGGATTGTAGGTGGGGTTAGTGAATAACCAGCGCTCTCTCCACCCTCGATACCACGACTGAGGTGAGACCCTT
>JAUCMU010000036.1:5534047-5546009 GCA_032275025.1 Enteromius treurensis
ATTCATAACTCACATTCAATAATACAATATATGCAAATAAATATGAAATTGTACACTTGATGATTTATCATTAAATTGCATGAAAGGTTTAAAAAGTCTATTCATAAAGTATCTGAAAAAGATTTACTCTATGAAGAAACATAAAATTACATTAAATAAAGACCAAATCAATGATAAAAAAAACAAAAAAAATAATCTAATGAAACAATAACTAACTGATCCAATGCCATGTCTCCAGTCAAGTGAATGAATCATCTTATAACAGGCATCCAATACTGACTTCTGGAAAAGGGGAATAACCAATTCCCCTTTTTTGTTGATATATCATGCACGTGCAGGGTTTGAAATGAGCTCGCAGGCTCCTGTTTCTTCACATGTAGATCTGTTTTCCTCTGGCGGAAATTATTTACCACGTGCGCCAGCATCAGTGGTGCGCTCGCACCGAAATCCGTGTTTTGATTCTTTCCGGTACATGCCAGTTACTTAGGTACCGGTGCCATACTGGTAGTGGGTTTCGGTACTCCCTAGTACCCTAGTAGCCTCTGGACTGGTCACGGGCGCCGCCATGTTGAATGAGAGGACAGGCGAGGGGAGGGGGAACAAAAGCAAGGAGGCGGGGGCGAGCACAGCTCAGAGAAAGGCAAACAACTACCCAACAAATGAACCCGAAAATGTTTGAGCTACAGTCAAATTCCGTTTTGAGCTCTCTAACCCAGAACATAACCTGCCCCGGAGCAGGTTTGCAGTTTAGCGCAATTTACTATGGCAAAGAACACTGCTAAAAGCTTAACCAATTTCATGGTACCTAACACCCAGGATTGGTGCAAATTAAACTTAAACTTACCTGGCTAGCCAGCTAATCCGGCTTCATGGTACAGACCCCAGGTCTCTCCCACCTAACTTTTTTTTGAGTTCACTCTCAGGAACAACAAAAGTGTGCTTTTGCAAAATAAGGAAAATAAAGCGTGTGCGTGATTTTTCAAAATTTTTTAAAAAGCCGTCACTAAAATTAACTGAAACTCTATAGAAAGCTTGAAGTGTCTGCTTTTAAATGCAGCAAGTTATGTTGAAAACAAATATTCTTTGTTAAAGTAATGAGTAAGTTACCAACACTATACTGAGTTTCTCAATCTGATCTAATTATTTTTTAATGTGACCACGAGCTACTTTTCGCTTGTAATTACAATCTCCACGTGAGACCCCTGCAACATGTACACGCTCACAACAGCTCGTGTGCACAGCGCGGAAGAATAGAGAAAACAAACAGCGCTGACTTGAGCAAAGAACATAACAGACGGATTTACTTCGTGCAAGCTGTTCCAGCAACCGAGCGATCACTGTCATCAGTAAGTACTGTTTGTTTTTGTATAAGTTTGCGAGGTATTGTGGCTGAAACTTACTGTTTTGTGTTTTTTGTCCCCGAACTATAATACCTGACCTGAAAGCGAATAATGAATATTGAATATGACAGGCTGTATGCTGTTAACGTTACAATGTTCTATGTAATGTTCATATAAATAATACGATATAAATAAAATATCACGAGTGCATGATGAATGCTGCTTGACGTTATTATTGTTCGTTTTTCTTGAACTGTAATTCCTTTTGAAATCTAGTGAAACGTTTTGAATATGACATCTAACGTTACATTTCTCTGGACGCAATGCTGTTTGCTTGATATGTTTATATACTAATATCAACATGCTCACAGATGTTTTTTTTGTTTTTGTTTTTAGTGATTAGAAACCTGCTGCATGATAAACCCGGATGACATTTACTCGAGTCTCTTCAAGCTGATCACCTCTAGGAGTGCTGTACCAACATCAGGTGTTCATCTGCACTGATATTCTCTGGTAAAACAAACTCCCTAAATACTGACAGTGGTTGTTTTTTCTTGAATTCATGGAAAGAAGCAGCAAAGACTCAAATATGAGGTATTTACAGGGTTCACTTGTTTTCAGGATTGACTTAAAGTCTGTTCACATCTCTGTAGTTAGATCAGTGTGCTCTATAATGTATATTTTTCAGCCTTAAACCTTTTGAAATCTTTTAAAATTTTAAATGTTTTCTGTGAATAAGTAATTGAAATGATTTTCACATCATTCTGAAGTAAATATTCTAGCCTAATAGGCTTGGTACTCTAAATTATTATTCAGGACTATGGCTTGTATGGCCTTATTTTAGCTAGGTTTATTTTCCCAAAACGTATTAACCATTAATATTTTTTTTTCTAAAAAATGCTAACATGTACATCCATCCTGGTCACATATTATTTTAGCACAGTTTCTGCTGTATACAAAAACTATTATATGTTGGTCAGTAGTAGTAGTAATACAAGTCACAGAATGTCAAAAGAGGTATTTATGGCTTGATTTATCGTTTTATCGTTTTATTAGGGGTCATAAAAAACTGTCAAATAACCCGTACACCTGGTGCACATCCGGACTTGTACTTGTTATTTAGGTTGTTTTTATTATTAATGATATTATGTTTGTGAATTCTGTGGATGTTTGGTGTGACTTCAGCTGTCTGAACTGAGACCCCCCTCCTCTGATGGCATGAGTTCCAACACTGAGTGGCAGAGCTTGCTGTTATCTGAAATAGCCAGAGAGAGAAAACAGAATGAACAATAGTGAATAAAGTTTTTTTAAAAGTGTAGGCACAAATAGCAATATTGAATAATGGTTATAAAGGGTTTAATCAGTGAATTAGTTGTTCTATTGATTCTAAAATATCCCTCCTATAAGGATACATAGAGCTGTTTGAGTAAACATAGCTTCTCTACAAAAAGCACCATCTATGTTTAGTTAAAACTAGAACTGCCTGATCCTTAAATATACAAAATTAGAAAACAACGAGTGCTAAATGGATGCAGTGAAAGAGAAAAATCACTCTACATGTGTAGGGGCTGTTTATCTGTGTGTGTGTCCGCCTTTATGTATGTCTATGTGTGTGCGCTGTTTGCGATCTGCTTGAGCGAACCTAAAGTTAGGCCTCTGACCCGCAGTTTGTATTACGCAAATAAACGCTTTTAAATCCTAATCATTTAAACCAAATTTATCATTTAAAGCGATCTACTATTACCAAGATACATGTGTTACCTTCAGAGGCTGGTAAATCGGTAATGAGGTCAACTCCTAGGTGTGACCAAGGGCGGGTAGGTATCGGGAGGGGTAAGAGTTTTCCTGCAGGTAAGTGTCTTGGAGTCCTGGACATGGCGCACTCCCAAAACCCTCTCACGTACCTTTGCACATCTCTTTCCATACGGGGCCACCAGAACTGATCTTGCAGGAGCAAGAGAGTCCTGTTGGTCCCTGGATGCCCAGTGCCCATTTACGTGTGAACAGTGTGTATTAATGGGATGCGCTCATTCTCAGGTACAAATCGGAGGTCAGGAGGACAACCCGGCGGAGGAACTGGAGCTGGATCCGCTGCGGGTGGAGGGGTCACCCACTGAATGGGACAAACGAACAGATGGTGAGGTAAGATGGGTACTGATGTTTCAGGTTCTATGTCTGGAGCATGGATTCGTGAGAGTGCATCCGCAAGCACATTCTTGGGACCAGGTCTGTAAGAGATGGTAAACTGAAAGCGGGTGAAGAACAGCGCCCACCTGGCTTGACGTGGGTTTTGTCTCTTAGCATCACGGAGATATTGTAAGTTTTTTTGATCTGTTATTACCTGAAACGGATGTATCGACCCCTCCAGCCAGTGTCACCATTCCTCCAGAGCTAACTTGATGGCCAAAAGCTCCTTGTTGCCAATATCATAATTCTTCTCCGCCGGGTTGAATTTCCGAGAGAAGTAGGCACACGGCTTCAGTTGTGGTGGGTTCCCCTGCTGCTGTGACAATACGGCTCCGACACCAGTGGTGGATGCATCGACCTCTACTATGAAGGGCTTCTGAGGGTCTGGCAGAATGAGGATTGGTGCAGAGGTGAAGGCCGTCTTCAAGTCTTGGAAGGCTTGGGTAGCTTCGGGTGTCCAGGTTAATATCTTGGGTTTAACCTTGAGGAGTGAGGTTAAGGGGCTGGCCAAAATACTGTAATTCTCGATAAACCTGCGGTAAAAATTGGAAAACTCCAGGAATCTCTGAAGCTCTTTAATGGTACTTGGAGTGGGCCAATCAACAATTGCTTCAATTTTAGAATTGTCCATGCTGATGCCAGTTGGGTCAATATTGTAGCCAAGGAACTGGGTTTGAGACTGGTGGAAGGTGCACTTCTCGGCTTTGAGGAACAGGTGTAATTCACGTAGCTTTGTGAGTACTTTCTTGACATGCTGGACATGTTCCTGGAGACTGGATGAATAGATTAAAATATCATCTATATAAATTACTACAAATCGGTCCAGGTACTCACGAAAGACTTCGTGCATGAAGTCCTGGAACACGCTTGGAGCGTTGGCCAGCCTATACGGCATTACGAGATATTCGCAGTCCCCGGTGGGTGTTATGAAAGCTGTTTTCCATTTGTCGACTGCTTTTATTCTGACCAAGTTATAGGCACTCCTCAGGTCCAGTTTGGAAAAAACCTTGGCGCCTCTCAGTTTTTCCAGGGCTGCAGGAACTAGAGGAAGGGGATATTTGAAGGGAATGGTTACTTTATTAAGTGCTCTATAATCTATACAGGGCCGGAGGCTGCCATCTTTCTTTGCCATGAAGAAGAAACTTTAAGCAGCAGGGGAAGTGGATGGTCTTATGTAGCCGTGTGCCAAGGCCTCCTTGATGTACTCCTCCATTGCTTTGGTTTCCGGAAGTGACAGGGGGTAGATCCTTCCCTTGGGCACTTGGGCATCCGGGAGCAGATCGATGGAGCATGGGCGATGTGGTGGCAAACTGGCTGCTCTCCTGGGACAGAAGACGTCCTGGAAATCCTTGTACTCTGTAGGAATATCAACAGACTGTTTCTCAATAGGACTTTCAATGGAAGTGGTACATACTTGGACTTGCTGGGTACGTTTGAAGTGGTAGGTCAGGGAAACACTTTGGCCAGCATTTGAAACCCCCCTTTAGAGTCTCGCCGGTGCCCCAGGGGAGAATCGGTTCATGTTGTGCCAACCACGGACGCCCTAGCACAAGATCCATTTTGGAGCCCTCCAGTACCATAAAATAAATTTTCTCCATATGACAGACTCCAATTTTCATCCCAACCGGCCCTGCACGACGCCTCACATGACAATTAGACAGGGGTTTGCCAGTGATGGTCTGTACTTGATACATCATTTCAGTGGGAGAGGTCTTGAGATTGAGATGCCGTGCAATGTGTCCGGCAATGAAGTTGCCAGCTGAGCCTGAATCAATAAGGGCAGCCACAGACACAGAAATTTCATAAGCAGTAAGCTGAACTGGGGTAGAAAATGGTGGCATGTTCTCATCATGAGGAAGTATAGTTAGAACTCACCACCGGTCTGGGCGGTCGGACTGGACAATCTTTCATCATATGGTTGGATTTTCCACAATATAAACAGAGACTCTTATTTATCAGATGCTGACGTTCTTGAAGAGAAAGACGTCGACGATTAGTTTCCATGGGTTCATGCTGGGTAACTGGAGGGCTCGTAGACTCTGGTGGACGGGGGATGTTCGTTGCAGTTCTAGACGGTGGTTGACTGTATGAAGTTACTCGGGCTGAACAACGAAGAGACAGTTGGATGAAGGGTTCCAAACCAATCGAGTCATCGCATGGAGCCAGCATCAATTGAAGATTTGGGTCCAATCCTTGACGGTAGGTGGTAATTAAATTCTTTTCGTTCCATCCTCTCGAAGCAGCCAATGTCCTGAACTTGATAGAGTATTCAAGAACAGATAGGTTATTTTGGCGAATGTTATATAGTTCCTCACCCGCAGATGATTCCTCATCTGTTCGTCCAAATACTTCTGCAAAGTGTGACGAAAAGGCTGAATATGACACGATGGCTGGTCTTGCTTGGCTCCATACGGATTCGGCCCATCTTAATGCAGATCCTGAAAGGCATGAAATAACATAACCGATCTTAGCACTGTCAGAACTGTAAATACTGGGGTAAGTGGCGAATGTGATTGAACATTGCTGCAGGAATCCTTTGCAATCCCCCGCCACGCCAGAGAAGGGCGTCGATCGCACCATGGGACATACTACAGCCGGAGGAGAAGAAGAGTTGTTTACTTCCGGGTGCGCTACATGTGCGGGGAATGGCGTGGATGCCGGTGGTGGTGGTGGCTGGACAGGAGCGGATAATATGGATCGCCTCACTGCTTCCACGAGCTCCTGAAACGGGTCCGTTGTAGAACTCCCGTTGACGATGTTAATGGTCCAAGCTTCTGTAACGAAGCGGACACTCACAGAGGTAAGATGTAAACAATACCGTTTATTAATGTCAACAGGATGGTGAGAACGAAACAAAGGTAAGCAAACTCAGGTTCTTCCAATACTGGGAAATATAACAAACTGAAAATGTCTCTTTGTCTTTCTTGCAGGTTGGAATGTTGCAGCCACACACCACTATGCACCACGGAGCTGAGAGGAGATTACAGCGGACCCTGGAGAGTACACACAGAGTCACAGAGCCTTCTGTATGGAAACAGGTAAGAGATCAGGTAAGTAACACAGTAAGTCATAGGGAAGCGTCCACTTTCGACGTACGAGCTTGGAGAAGTAACAGATAGTGGTGTGTGGTTATAAGGGGTGCTTGATTGTGCTGGTGATCGTGATCAGGTGTGTAATCCAGGTGATGATGATCAGTATTCGGGTGACTGTGATCGTTGAGTGACAGGAAGGGAGGAGTTAGGTGCAGAGTCTGGCGTGGATGTTACAACTTTGTTGTTTTCTGTGAATAAGTAATTGAAATGATTTTCACATCATTCTAAAGTAAATATTCTAGCCTAAATGGCTGGTTACTCTAAATTCTTATTCAGGACCATTTACTTGGCTTGGATGGCCTTATTTTAGCTAGTTTTATTTTCACAAAACTTAATAACCACGCATAATATTTTTTTTCTAAAAAATGCAAACATGTACATCCATTCTGGTCACATATTATTGTAGCACAGTTTCTGCTGTATACAAAAATTTTAATATCAGAGCATGTCCAAACATCTCAGGGACCCCAAAATCACCTATGACCCCAGAGGGTTAATGACTTCCTGGAGGTGTAGCCTTGAAGGCTATTAACACAACTATTGTTTTGCCTAGAACACAGGGGATACACAGGACAAAAGTGATCCCAAATGTGATGTGACGCAACATACATGACCACTCAGTAGGCCGACCAATGAAAGTAAGTGAATAGAGAAAACACAAAGTTAGGGAGAAAAGCAGCAGGAAGCTTAGCTCCGAGTTATTGGCTTTTACTATGGGGTGTCATTCCTGCTGTACAATAGAATAGCTACCAGCACAGTTAATCCTGCCCCAAACAGTGTGAAAAACACTAGCACTATAACCATAACTTCTGTAAATGACAGAAACTCTACAGCCTTAAGAATACATTTTTTTTCTCAGCATTTGACCAATATTCATTCCATTGGTCTAATTCACAGGAATTCACACTCCTGAGTTGAACTAACAAAGGCTAAACTTCCAAGGACGCAAGTCCAAAATCTGCGTAATTGGTATTGAGAAACGTGCACAGACCTACGTCATCAGACTATTTGCCTAAAAAGTTCCTGGAACAAATTGTTCCAAGTGGCTTATTAGATGCTATTTATACTACTTAATACAAATAGTGGCAATTTATGTTCACCTCAATAACATAGTACATTATAAAAATGAATGCTATATAACTTACTGAGTGCAAATTTTTATTCAAATTATTAAATGGATGCTACTTATTGGGACAATAAAGCCCTCCCCACACCTACCCAAAGCCGACCAGTTACTTTATTTTCAACTTCTTTATTATTTACTTCAATATTTTTGAAAATAAATGCTTTTTTGATTTGATTTGAAATTTGAAAAGGGATATGGGAGAGTTGGTGAGTGGAGTTAGTGTAAAACCACTGTCAACAAGGTGGGCTTAGACACTTACCTTATATTTACCTGTAGCTGTCCCCCAGATTCCAGAATGCGTTAATAATGTAATCTGCAAACCCATTGTTGATTTTTCTAACTGCAAACCCTAGTGACCCTCCTAGAACATGAAAACTGTTTTGAGTCATCAAACTTGTTGCAGTTATCCAAGCCTCCTCTCCAAGCATTTGGAGGCTTTTAATGTTCTTGATGTACAATTAGTACATCAAGCAGATTCTCCTTCTCAACATGGGAACGAAACGCAACAATTCCTTTTGCAGTACTCCACACAAATCCCTTCCTCCTGGGCTGCTTTCAGAAATATTGTTATGCCATTATTTCCATAATCATTATCACTGCTCACAGCTCCAACCCAAGACCAGCCAAAGAGCTTGACTATCTGTGCAAGTGCCCTGCTTTGATGGTAATCACTAGCAATTTTCCTGAAAAATGAATGGTAATGCTTCCTATTACTAAGTCATTCACATGTGGCCGAGAGACTAAAAAAAGAAAGAATAGTGTACACTATGTCATTAGTATGGCGTATGAATGTTTCTTTACTGTGAATTGCAAAAAGTGTTCCAATAGTAAAGTCTCCATCCTTAGAGAGCAGAGGATATTTTGAAGCTCCCATCATACGACAAATGGTATTATTTGTCATTGTGTGAAAGCAACGAAAGAATAGAAGTATGTAAAAAAAAGATTAGCATCCCTGTTATTAACTTCAGATGCACCTTCCAAATGGCAATTCTTTGATACATAATTTGTACCTCTGCCCACATTAATATGCATCGTTGAGAGCCAATAAACTGTATGAATGTAGAAACATTTCTCAGCCTTGTAATGGACAAAATGAAATTAGTTGTAAAAAGGGTTTTACACAGAACTTGTTATAAAACAAATATCTACTGCTTATGTGACTGAATAACACATTTAAATAATCATTTAAATATATATATATATATATATATATATACACTGTAGCAAAGGGACAGTTGTGGCCTAATGGATAGGGACTTGGACTTCTAAACCAAAGCTCTTGGGTTTAAGTTCCAGGTCCGGCATGGATTGTGGTTGGGGGGATGGAGTAACCAGTGCTCTCTCACCTTCAATACCACTCCTGAGGTGAGACCCTTGAGCAAGGCACCGTTCCCCCTACTGCTCCCCCAACGTCGAAGCAATGGGTGCCCACCGCTCCTGGTGTCTGTTCATGGTGTGTGTGTGTTGTTCACTTGTCACTGCTGTGGGACTTGGATGGGTTAAATGCAGAGCACAAATTCCAAGTATGGGTCACAATATCTGGCCACAAGTGACTTCACTTCCACTGTATATATAGCATCACAGCTTAACCATAGAAGACCCAAATAAAAATGAAAAAGAAAAACCTTTATTATATGTTATGGTAGGAGGCCTCGAATATGGAGATACTTGAGTTTTTATTGTTACACTGGGCTCTTTTGGTAACAGAATTTCAGTGATTTTACTTACTGTCAGAACAAATGTAGAGAACATCTAAAGGTTCATTTGCTGAGTAAAATGCTTCTGTATGCCCATTACAATAGTCTATATCTGTAACAACGGGGACGGAGGCGTGTAGATCCATGCAGGGTCAAATACCTTCAAAACAGAACAATGAAGACAGGGCAGACTCAAGGTTGAGTAATCAGGCAGGAATCTAGGCAGGCAGTAAACAGTTAAAATACAAATAAACAGTCTAGGATCACAAACTGGAAAACAAACATGGGTAAAAAATTATCAGAAATGTAACACATGGAAAACAAGACCTTGTGGTGAGTGGAAGTTAGAAATTAGCTTTTATGTGAGTGTGTAATCAGTATGTGGGTGTGGTGATGAGGTGTAGGTGTGTGTGATGCAATCAGTTCCTAGGAAGGTTTGTGGAATCAGTCCTAGGCATGGGGTGATATGGGAAACATAGCAGCATATGTAACACTGGAACACTAAAAATACAGCTGAAATTTGGGACTGTACCAGAAAAAATGGGATGTCTGGTCACCCTACCCAAACATCATAATTTGCTCATTGCTGAAATTCCTTAAACCCTTCTTTCTTTTTTGGACAATAAACCTTTTTTTTTTTTTTTTACATGTGTTTGCCCATATAATGACAGTGTATGTAAATCAACAACAAGCTTTTTAAACAGAGGAACAAGCATTATAGAATCTGACATGTGCCACATATTCCAAAATCTAAAACAAACAAATTTAACATATTATTTAACAAATTGTTACAGATACACTGATATATTGATCACCAGCACCTGTTCCACCTCCCATCAGCAATCAACCACACCACATAAAAGCACATTCACCCAGCCAATCCTTGTCCAAGCTCGTATTCACTCGAAGTGGACTTACCCTGCTCTTTGATACTTACCTGTGGATTCACCTGTTCTTCCCATAGAGAGATCCTCGTTCCCAGTGTTCCTCAGATCTCCGTTTGCTTCCCTGATGTCGTTCATGAAGTGGTGTGGTTGTCATCGTCTCGTCTCCCTCGTCTGATCGTCTACCAACATAAGAGACTGCATTAAGTTTATGTTCATTTATTCTGTGAAATCTACGTTTGAGTTACTCATCTGTTTATCACTGGCTTAAGCTCTTATATCTCAGATTTGGATTCAAATATTGGGTAATGACATTGCCATTATTGTATATGTATTGGGGTGTGATTTTTCACTGTAAACGGTCACAAGAGTTTTATTTCTTATAACTTTATTTATACATTTATGAGCACGTAACCCAATACCTGCCCCTAAACCTACCATCCTTTAATAAAACACAAGATAAACTGGCAGATATAACTACCAACATTATTTATTAAAAAGAATTAAAATTCTTCCAATGCAAAAGGACTGATCACCATCCCTCCGTCCGCCGTGACTCATCTGTGCTGCAGTTGCTGCCTTGCGGAAATTAAAAAAATGCCGCCAGGAGAATCCTTACGTCAACGTTGGTTGTAAAATTCTATTGGCTCTCGTGTGTCTCGTGACTGACTGTGTCATGCTGTTGTAAAATGTTATTGGCTCATGTGTGTCTGGTGATCGATTTGCGTCATTCTACAGGTCGAAAGTGTCTTTTGAAAAAAGATGCCAACAGCTTAACAGACAGGGATAATTTCAGCGATTAAAACCTTGTATTTTACTCTCTTCTTTGCATAAAGACATCGTATGACTTTAGAAGGACTTGAAATTCAACAACTTGTTTGTAATGTTTTTTATTACTGCTTATGGTCAGTTGCAATAAATACCTGTGACTTCGCTTATATTGTGTGTCTATGTGTGTTTTATATTTTTCAGAAGTGGGTAGGTTTAAGTTAAAGGTGGGGCTAGGTGCTACTATGAGAGTATAAATTTAATATCAAATGAGTCCGGTTATCCGTGAGTGGATCACGGCTGATGCCTGTCACTGACTTACAGTACATTGTAATCTTTTACGTGAGCCCATCACAGAATTTTCGATGATTACGTGATAGTAACACGGAATTATGCATTAAGAGTTCGTAATTATTTCACGCAATTCTGTGAGATCAGGTTGGATTAGGGCTGCAGGGAATCTCTGCAGGACTGTGTCTATCCAGGGCCGACGTTGGTCATCTCTATTATATATCAGCATCAGTCTTACATGGGGGTTCTACATCTGATACATCAAAAACATATTTCTGTGAATAAATAAATATTGTGTAAATAAATTGTGTATTGATAATTTTTACAAATTTTTTGAACATATATAAATATACACACACACACACACACACACACACACAATTAACACATTATTTTATTTCTCAAAATTATTTAGTTGTATTCTTTCCCATCACATGTTGCTTTGTATTTTGCTCAGACTTAAACAGTATAATATAGCATTTAGGTCCAAAAATGCAGAATAATAAACCAAAGCTTGAGGCTAAAATGGCAAATATCTCCACAGCTACAGTAAATTTTCCAGGAGAACTGACATAAG